>OY744528.1:62623051-62635551 GCA_963556195.1 Sepiola atlantica
TTGTAGACAACACAAATATATAGACATTGACCTTTTTTTCGACTCTTTGAAAGCATTCGTGATGAGTATGCGATGAGACTTGCGGAAGGAGGAGTAACCAATGTCTTTCTTGATCGTTCGGCAGATTATCGACTTGTGACAGCCCATGTCAGCGGAGATGTTAGCGTAGCTCTGCCTTCCATAATTGTCGACTGCCTCCTAACGGCCGAAGAACGAACATTGTGTGGCTTTTCGTTTGGCAGTAAACTTCCTGTAAATGCCCATGACCATGATCATCTTGAACCCAAACTAACTCATCACTCTCACGGGCTTCTTCCAAACGCGAAAAGAAGCTACTACCACTGCTCTGTGCTCATATTTCATCATAGGAAAAGGTAGAGAAGAAGACGTTAGTGTGTTGTCAAACTGTCGGGTCTCTGCATATAAAACTTTGGGCTGTATTGCCTATTTTGTTTACTTTTTGTCAAATATCGAATTTTTCTGCAACACCCTGCATGAAGTGTAAATTATTGATAAATAAGCACAGTATGGAGTAAGAAATCCGAAAGAATCAGCGCATATATATATAAGTATAAATTTTTATTTATACAAACATTATTGGTTACATATGTGCATACATGTTTCGGTTACACTTTTCCCAGAAAGTCAACCTCATCAGACCAAGAATTTTCGAGAAATGGATGGATTTGAAGAATTTTCTCTCCTAAATAACTCTTTTTAGGATTTAGTATTTTCTATTTCTTATGAATTAGTATCGGATTACCTATTCCACTTGCTGACCTTTTCTGCTAGTGGTTGACCCTTTTATTACCCTTTATGGCGTCTCCATCGCCTTTTCCTGTCCTTATTTTATTGCATGCATGTGGGTACCCGCACACACATGTGCACACATGGTCCGTGTACGTATATATAATGACATTCTGGCCTACTCAGTTTTACAAACCCACTCCAGTATAAATATATTATCTATATATCAAGAATCACACATATATAAACAAACTCTAATAGATACCTAAACACACATAAATAAACAAACAGATATATAAACAGACATTGATATACATACACATCTAAACATGGATACACACACAGATCCACTATCAATCAAGCATATATTCAAAATACATACGTGCTTATAAATATATTCTAGATGTATATTCAATACAAAAATAAAAATATTCTAGATATATATTCAATACACACATCCATACGTCTACACAGACACAGACATATACAGCTATATGCACCTACACACGCATATCTATACACACACATATATATATATATATATATATATATATATATACACATATATACAAATACATATATATACACGCACACACACACATATACATGCACATATATACAGACACACACATATATACATATATATATATATATATCTATATATATATATATATACATACACATACATAAACCATACATGAGCATATTCGCAACATAGATATACACGCATACACACACATACACTTTTAGTATAAATAGTTCCTAAAAATAGTTCCTAAAAATACGTACATATATGCACATATATATATACACACACACTGACATATATATATATATATACAAATATATACACATACACATGTATATATATACATACATATACACATACACATATACACATACATACATACACACGCATACACACACATATACACAGGCGCCGACAGTTCACACCTATACATATATACGAATACAAATCCATACATGTACACCTATACTTATACAAAGTACACACAAATTAATATATACAAGCACATACCTAGAATATACATAAAAGAACTAGACTATGCAAATATAAACTACTTACAAATGTATACGTGTATATTCATAGTCAGATATACACACCACACACACACACACACAACGTACACTTACACAAAACGCAAACATACACACGCACAAGTTCACATACATGCATATATATACACACATACACATACACACACACACACATATATATATATATATATATATATATATATATATATATATATATATGTATACACACACAAATACATATACATATATAAAGTACACCCAGGCACATAAATATGTGCATTCACCAACGTATGCGTACACAAGAAATGAATATCAAAATCGAAATAAACATAAAATGACATGAAAATACACCTTTTGCTGCAATATAGAATATCAGTCGAAATACCTATACCCATGCATACATATATATTTCAGTCCAAATATACATACCCACGTATGCACACATATACACACACTTATGCTCACCAATATATATACATACATACCTAAACCATACGGTTCCAAATGTATATACCATTACAGATACAAGTATACTGTTATACCCGTATAACATAAATATATAATGTCATTATATATCCGTACACAGACCACGCACACACACATGCACACAAACACCCACATGCATGCAATCAAAATAGATTAAAATGTATACAAACATCCATATTTTAGCAATCAAAACCATTCATTATTGCTTCAATCTATCTCAGTTCAAATTACTTTCATTTATACCTGCTATTGTTTTAATATAAAGATACAGCGTATGCAATTACAGTTAATTCTGCACATGCCTACGCACATATATACATACAGACATATACACATGTACACATACACACATGTATGCATACATACACATACATACACATATATACACACACATGCGATTACTATGTGTGTGCGCTTATGATAGGTAAATGTGTAGCATTTGTTTGATATTCTAGATTGTATAAGTTCAAAATTATAAAGACATCATCAGAATTATAAAATACAAATAAAAACAGAATAAGAAATAAACAAAACCAAAATTAATAAAAAACAGAATATGGAATAAAAAAATAAAAAAATAAAAAAATAAAAAAATAAAAAATAAAAAATAAAAAATAAAAAATAAAAAATAAAAAATAAAAAATAAAAATAATAAAATAAAAATAAAAAATAAAACAATAAAAAAAATAAAAATTAAAAATAAAAATAAAATAAATAAATAGATAAAAATTCAAATAAAAATAAAAATAAAATTAGAATTAAAAAGTGAATATGTGTTCCGCTAACAACGAAGTAACAGTCAGTAGAGTTTTTTATGATCTAAAATCTGCTTAGTGTGTGCTCCTTTAAATGTTTGCAGTTTAAACTCGTTTCGTTTCTAACGTTGAGTAATTTTTCCCTATCTTTGAATTTAATAATTTCAATTTTCTCACCCAGGCATAAGAAACAGGGTGAGGTAAGTGATCTATATGTTTTTGCTTTCCTTATTAAACTCTATTTAATTTTTGGGTTCTTTTTCTCATCTATCAATTTTCAGAAGTATCGGGACAGCGAAGTGTTACTGTATTTTTTATTTCTAAAGGATAATTTATGCGTGTAATACCTATCCTTAAAACTTCTTGACGTGCTTCCTATATAGAACTTACTGTCGCTCGGATTTTCAGTAGTGTAGATTACCGCACGGTATATTACTGATGCGGTGACGCAATTTTTTTGCAAGGGACATTCATCCTGTCTCTGGCAGTTACAATTGTTAGTTGTAGGATTCCCCCCAATATCGCTATTTGTATTCGTATTATTCCTTTTAATTATTTTATTGTAATGTTTTTTAATTATTCTTTCTATGTTATCTGTGCAACTATAGCTTAGTTTTAATGTATTCTTATTAAATAGCTTATGGAGTTCATTACCATATGGGAAGTGTTTGCCTATAAGTTGTAGAAATTTGCTACCAATTTTTGTTTTTAACATCATATTGAATGGGGGTGTGAACCAGATTATTTCCCTACCTCTGTTTTTAGATTTGCTAGCATTTGTAGTTGCATTCTTATATTTAATAGCAGCATTTACGTACCCGCTATTCTTCAAGGCAGTATTGTAAATATTTTTATAGTTGTTAAACGTTGTCTCGTCTGATGAGTTATTGCTAATTCTACTTTCTATTGATATGGGTATGTGTTTAATTAAGAATCCTACCACTAACAATTGTAACTGCCAGAGACAGGATGAATGTCCCTTGCAAAAAAATTGCGTCACCGCATCAGTAATATACCGTGCGGAAATCTACACTACTGAAAATCCGAGCGACAGTAAGTTCTATATAGGAAGCACGTCAAGAAGTTTTAAGGATAGCTATTTCACGCATAAATTATCCTTTAGAAATAAAAAATACAGTAACACTTCGCTGTACCGATACTTCTGGAAATTGATAGATGAGAAAAAGAACCCAAAAATTAAATGGAGTATAATAAGGAAAGCAAAAACATGTAGATCACTTACCTCACCCTGTTTCTTATGCCTAGGTGAGAAAATTGAAATCATTAAATTCAAAGATAGGGAAAAATTACTCAACGTTAGAAACGAAACGAGTTTAAACTGCAAACATTTAAAGGAGGCAGATTTTAGATCATAAAAAACTCTACTGATTGTTACTTCGTTGTTAGCGGAACACATATTCAATGTTTAATTCTAATTTCCTTTTTATTTTTATTTGAATTTGTATCTATTTATTTATTTTATTTTTATGTTTTATTTTTTATTTTTTTATTGTTCTATTGTTTTATTTTTATTTTATTATTTTATTTTTTATTTTTATTTTTTATTTTTTATTTTTTATTTTTTATTTTTTAATTTTTTAATTTTTTTATTTTTATATTTTTTATTTTTATATTTTTAAAAATTTTTATTCCTTATTCTGTTTTTTATTAATTTTGGTTTTGTTTATTTCTTATTCTGTTTTTATTTGTATTTTATAATTCTGATGATGTCTTTATAATTTTGAACTTATACAATCTAGAATATCCAACAAATGCTACACATCAACCTATCATAATGTTCTCAGCGCACACACATAGTAATCGCATGTGTGTGTATGTGTGTGTATGTATGCATACATGTGTGTATGTGTACATGTGTATATGTCTGTATGTATATATGTGCGTAGGCATGTGCAAAATTAACTGTAATTGCATACGCTGTATCTTTATATTAAAACAATAGCAGGTATAAATGAAAGTAATTTGAACTGAGATAGATTGAAGCAATAATGAATGGTTTTATTGCTAAAATATGGATGTTTGTATACATTTTAATCTATTTTGATTGCATGCATGTGGGTGTTTGTGTGCATGTGTGTGTGCGTGGTCTGTGTACGGATATATAATGACATTATATATTTATGTTATACGGGTATAACAGTATACTTGTATCTGTAATGGTATATACATTTGGAACCGTATGGTTTAGGTATGTATGTATATATATTGGTGAGCATAAGTGTGTGTATATGTGTGCATACGTGGGTATGTATAATTGGACTGAAATATATATGTATGCATGGGTATAGGTATTTCGACTGATATTCTATATTGCAGCAAAAGGTGTATTTTCATGTCATTTTATGTTTATTTCGATTTTGATATTCATTTCTTGTGTACGTATACGTTGATGAATGCACATATTTATGTGCCTGGGTGTACTTTATATATGTGTATGTATTTGTGTGTGTGTATATATATATATATATGTGTGTGTGTGTGTGTGTGTGTGTATGTGTATGTGTGTATATATATGCATGTATGTGGACTTGTGCGCGTGTATGTTTGTGTTTTGTGTAAGTGTACGTTGTGTGTGTGTGTGGTGTATATATCTGACTATGAATATACACGTATACATTTGTAGGTAGTTTATATTTGCATAGTCTAGTTCTTTTATGTATATTCTAGGTATGTGCTTGTATATATTAATTTGTGTGTACTTTGTATAAGTATAGGTGTACATATATGGATTTGTATTCGTATATATGTATAGGCGTGAACTGTCGGCGCCTGTGTATATGTGTGTGTATGCGTGTGTATGTATGTATGTGTATATGTGTATGTGTGTATATGTATGTATATATACATGTGTATGTGTATATATTTGTATATATATATGTCAGTGTGTGTGTATGTATATATGTGCATATATGTACGTATTTTTAGGAACTATTTTAGGAACTATTTATACTAAAAGTGTATGTGTGTGTGTATGCGTGTATATCTATGTTGCGAATATGCTCATGTATGGTTTATGTATGTGTATGTATGTATATATATATATATATATATATATATATATATATATATATATATATATATATGTATATATGTATATATGTGTGTGTCTGTATATATGTGCATGTATATGTGTGTGTGTGCGTGTATATATATGTATTTGTATATATGTGTATATATATATATGTGTGTGTGTGTGTGTATAGATATGCGTGTGTAGGTGCATATAGCTGTATATGTGTGTGTCTGTGTAGACGTATGGATGTGTGTATTGAATATATATCTAGAATATTTTTATTTTTGTATTGAATATACATCTAGAATATATTTATAAGCACGTATGTATTTTGAATATATGCTTGATTTATAGTAGACCTGTCATCTGGTTGGGATGAAAATAAATAGATACGTAAATAAATAAAATCAATAGCATGTATGAAAACATTGATTGGTAAAATACGTTCACATGTCACATGACAACCCGTCATCTCATCCTTCGGTCTGTCGCACTTACAATGAAACATTTTCATCGTTAAACGCGCAAATTGATTGGACTTCTCGCAGCCTGGACGCTCGTCCAGCGCTCTTAGTAGCAACGGCTACTACTTTTCCTTATCAACCTATCATGTCAACCCAATATTTCAATGTACTTGCATGACATTTTTCTTAGAATTATCATTCTGAGGAAGTCTTACAATAAAGACGAAACGTTGATGAATATATAAAAAATATCTCTTGTTTTTTCCTTTTTCATTTCCTATTACGTCGGATTACTTTCATCCTTCCTTTCTCATATATATATATATATATATATATATATATATATATATATATATATATATATATATATATATAATCAAAGTATTTTATACCTACAGACGATGTATAACACTATCGATAACATAGCGGTTGCAGGCGGTCGGATGGGCTCGAACGCAGTTTGTAGATTCAGCCTAGAATCACGAGCCGATATATATAATTAATTATAAATATATTTCTTTTTATCTATATACGTATACGTTTCATCCTCATTTTCCACGCCCATGTGACCATTATCATCATGGTATTGTACAAGCACACTTTTTCTAAGGTGTGACGGTACATACAGCCTGAGCTGAAGTTCGTCGTCGGGTTGGGACAAATAATAGACTATTTCGTCTATTATTATATACTTCTTTTGTTCTGTTTTGGACGCCCTACCATTTTTTATTCTAATCTTTAGGTCTAAAATTTCCTTGTCAGATTCCTGTTCTCTAACTACGTCTATTCCTAGTAGCGTGGGTCGGTCGTACGTTATCGATGAATTCTCAGCATCTTTGCATGATGCAAACTCCTTCGGCTCGAAAAGATTCGAATTTATTGCACTAATCACGTAATTCCTATCATCTATATCTACATTGTCCTGACAGAGCGTGACAAGAGATCAGCACAAACATTATCTTTACCACTAATGTATTGTATGCTACAGTTGTAACCAGCCATACTCAAAGCCCATGTCTGTATTTTCTTGTTTTGTATGGGTGAGTTAAGCAAATATTCCAGGGGTCTATGATCTGTATAAATGGTGAATGTTGCACTGTATAAGTAGTGGTTTAACTTATGAAGAGCATAGTGTATCGCATACGCTTCCCTCTCTATAGTTGACCACCTTGTCTGTGTGTCACTTATGAGATAAAAAATAAATTGGTTTTTCTACCTCTTTACTCTCACTCTGATTGTAAACCATTTGTGACAAACTGCTCCAATCGAATGATCAGAAGCGTCAGTATATAATCTATAGTCCTTATTTGGATCGGGATAAGCCATTATTAACATGCAAGCTTCGTTTTCAAGCTATCAAAGGCAGCCTGACATGCGTCGTCCAATCGAAAACGCGCGTACTTCCTTGTTAGATTAATCAATGGCTCGGCAATATCAGAAAACTTTCTAATAAATCGGCGGTAATATGACGTCATTCCGATGAAAGCTCTCACCTGCCTCACAGTGGTTGGAGTCGAAATCGATTTTATGATTTCGACTTTGTCAAAATCTGTCTGTATACCCTTCTCACTAATCTTTTTTTTTGTAGTTCAGGTCTCTGTCAAAATGATTCGTAAATTCTTCTACTTACGACTGATACCTCCGCTCCCGTATCCACTAGAGCCCTATACGTTCTACCTTCTATCGTCACAGAAACGGAATTTGGCGCGCCCATATTACCAACTACATGCGTCGGTACCATCTTGTTCCGTTCGTCGGGCGTCGTACGAACGGGGCGTCGCCGTTTCCCTGAATACGTCGCCCACAAGATCTCATTATATGGCCTTCTTTACCACAATTCCAACACCTAATTACATGGTCGCTTCTTCCTCTCTCATGAGTTTTGTATCTTGACCCATTAGTACTTCTACTTTCGTACTTTTCATTATGCTTAATCCTGTCTTTTTTGGATTTAGCCGAACTCAACGCCTCAATAGGAACCCGCCTTCTAGAGTGACAAACCTCCATGGGTTCGTCTTCATATTCCTGGTTTGCATCAAGCCGAATTTTCCACTTTAACTCGGATAAGGCTTTTTGATAAGCCGCCTCCAAAGTTTGTGGTTCGTCCTTCATCACCGCCATCTTTACATCTCGATCCCTAAGGCCCTCTATGAAAAATCCCAGCACTTGCTTTGTAACTATTTGATTCCCACCGTCAATTCCCATGTATGCACCCTCCGCCAGACGCACCACCATCTGCATATAGTCCTGAATTCCCTCCGTTCTGCCCTGCTTGACATTTGCTAATTCAACCATACGTGCATTGGGGTTGGCAATAACCCATAATAGTCCTCCAACGATCTTTTTAATTCGTCCCATGTTGGCCTTACGTTATTGGCCATTAACCTGTAGACAAACTGGCCGACTGAACCCCTTGTTGTAAGAAGAGCTGCTTGACACTTGTCTTCATCTCCAACGCGTACAATTTTAACGTATCGCTGCATCTCTTCTACCCAAACCCTGTAGCCCTCATCTTCTCTATGCACCAGCGGTTGTATATTTTTTTAAGAAGAATTCACCTCTTAGCGTGTTCGTAACTGAAGAAGCCACGTTTCTTAACTCTAAGGTCAGACTCTGAACGAAATTAGCAAAAGTTGGTTGCTCCATTATAATTATTCAAAGTATTTTGAATACGTTTACGGACAGGCAACAAAGGAATTCTCAAAATCGGGACAGAACCGAACCAAAACAATTAAACATTTAAAGTTTTAGCAGATGATTTTTTTTCAATAATGATGATTATCAATATACCTATATATGTATCTTTTTTAAATAAGAGCAGAAACACACAATGGTTTGAAAGTCACCTACCTGAGTTTTTTTCTGCTGCTATCGCGTATCACTGCCCGCTTTGTTGAGTTTATCTTTGTGTGCGTGTGTTCTTCATTTTCTTTCTCGCTTTTCCTTTTTCTTCGTCTTCTTTTTCTCCCTTTTTTTAGCCGAATTGTCCGCGTACGTTCAGTTATTTATTTAGTTTTTCTTTTTTGTTAAAGTTTTATGTTGTCGCTCGTTTTCTTGCTTGTTTTTTTTTGTTGTTATTATTTTCGTTGTTGTTGTTTCCTTGTGTACCCAGGTTCTTTTAAAATACGTCGATGACGTAACTAGTCACTTTAGCACCAGATTGAAGATGTTCTATTGTGCGGGGCTTAATAAAAATGACAACACAGGTATCTTAGGAAAATATAATAAGTATATTCATTTGGTCGGAGAGGTTTTGTGCACAGGGAACTAGACGGTTGATTCTCTCCGAGGTTCGATCGTCAACTAACTCTTTTGATTTTCGTTGTTATTATGTAACGATTTTCTCGCCACCTGGACGACCTCATTGAGATTGCACTCGGTGACAGCTTGAACTGTATTTGACACTTCCAAAATCTGTCCATCTTTTCCTAGCATGACACAACCGCACCTGGCAATATGATCTTTAACCTTTCCGACATCTCTGTTTTCTTCTGACATCACTGTTTAAGTGATTCTAGCAGGTGCATCCTTTTTTTGTCAGAAGAAACTTATCTTTTGACAATCGATCATATGTTGCCTCTTCCTGTGCAGGTGTTTGTCTGGTTGTGAGTTTTTTTATTTTATTTTCAAATAACTTTTTGGTCATCCGGCAATTATCTTATCAACTGACAATCGCCAGGTGCATCTGTTTTATCAACAACCTCCGTGGACCGACTCGAATATGTAACATATATATATATATATATATATATATATATATATATATATATATATATATATATATATATATATATATATATATATATGTGTGTATATATATATATATATATATAGTCTCGGATATTTCTCAACCATTAAAACTATATAAAGAAAAAAACATTTTAGTCCCAAGTCGTTTGGTGCAAAATCACTTTTGTAAGTCAATTTACTTTTTGCAGTTACTATATTAGTTTGCTTCCAAGAATTTACACTAGTCTTAACATTATTTAAGGGATCATCAGTCGCTTACCATGAAAAACTGTTTCAGGAATTTAAAAACAAAACAGTATATTATTTCATGGCTTTCCAGCAGAGTTGATCAGACCCCACTTCCCTTAAAAGACAAGAACATAAACGTTCCGTATATTAGATCTAAGTTTTGTTCCAGATAAATGTTTTGCTAAGTTATATTAGTTATTAAAAAATGTCCTCCTTACCTGTGTTGTTCGTCTGTGTCTAATAAAATGTATCCGTTAATTACAAAAGATTTGCTGTATTTTAAAGTGTTCGGACGAATCCATTACACTACTTTTTAGGTGATTTATAGTTTAATGTATTTTCATTTTTAGTTTTATATTAAAAATATTTACAAATTAATATATATATATATATATATATATATATATATATATATATATATATATATATATATATATACATGTACTTTAAAAAATATATAATTAGTATATGTGTTATAGATATACGTTTATACATATTTTACACTATTTTTATTTAGATAGTTTTGGATTTGCTCTATCAATTTATTTTGATTAATTTGATATGACTTAAAAGCGTCAGGATGGCGAGTAATTGCCTTATTTAATTGTGTAAGTATATTATTATGATCACCACCTTGTTAAATCATTCTTATTATTAGGTCAGAAATTGGGGGTATAAAATCTACTAATTTTAAGGTAACACGAGCAATCCTCAGAAATTCGGACATAATGCTCCCGTAAAAAATATACACAGGGCAGGTACTATTTTTATGTGGCATCCGCACGATACGAAAAGGAAATGAATTTCTTTGATCAAACAGTTTATAGATAAATATTTTATCTTCAATTTTTATATCCAAATCAAGAAATATAGCTTGTGTTCCCGTATGTTCACAGTTTAATTTATATATATATATATATATATATATATATATATATATATATATATATATATATATAGACACAAGTTGGAGCAAATAAGACATATAATCGTGGAACAAATGAAATAGTTTCACCCTTAATACAATGTATACATACATACACACACACACACATATATATTTTTTTTCACAAACACACATATATCTGTCTATCTACACAATGTGTCAATGTTATGTTATACCTGTATTAAGATGGTCTGGTGGAAACTCCGTATGCTATAATATTTTTAATATTTCGGGAATCACTTCTTCAGAACCGTGCTCAACTCAAGTTCAAGCGTGCATATGAAGGTGCCGTAGGATGCAGTCTCGCAGAAAATACCGGTTAAATTTGAATTATAAACCAGATTCAAAAAATAAAATAAACTTTTTATTTATTTATTTATTTTTTAAAAATATTTTATTTATCTATTTTTATCTAATTTATTTATTCATCTATTTACCTTTATTAAACTTTTTTTGTTTTTACTTTTTAGAATCCTTCCTATTCGTTTAAATTAATATGTCAGTTAATACTGTCATTAAACATTACATTATCTGTTCGTTTTAAATTATTGTGTATATTAATATTTAGTTTATTTATTTATTTCATTTTAATTTTTAAATATGTATATTGTATTAATTAATTCAATATTATCTGTTCATTAATCGCCCCCATCCGTCTAAAGCTAATTACAACAATGGAAGGGAGGTAATTCAGTTCAGTTGGTCTGTCTAATGGTGTTCAAGTCGCTTTTAAATTTAGTTATTTCTAATTGTTAGGCTAAAATATTGTTATATTTTATTTTTTATATTATTAATTGATGTTATAGGGTATTATTCTCTCCGGGGTGGTTCCGGTATTTCATCCCCTCTTCTTCTTCTTCTTCTTCTTCTTCTTCTTCTTCTTCTTCTTATTATTATTATTATTATTATTATTATTATTATTATTATTATTATTATTATTATTGCTATTGTTATTATTGTTATTATTATTATTATTATTATTATTATTATTATTATTGTTATTATTGTTATTGTTATTATTATTATTATTA
>OY744528.1:62640551-62755551 GCA_963556195.1 Sepiola atlantica
ATAATAATAATAATAATAATAATAATAATAATAATAATAATAATAATAATAATAGGGGATGAAATACCGGAACCACCCGGAGAGAATAATACCCTATAACAATAATTAATGATATAAAAACATATTTAAATGAAAAAAGGAAAGTAATACATTCGTTATAACAATATTTTAGCCTAACAATTAGAAATAACTAAATTTAAAAGCAACTTAAATACCATTAGACAGACCAACTGAACTGAATTACCTCCTTTCCATTATTGTAATTAGCGTTAGACGGATGGGGGGGGGGCGATTAATGAACAGATAATATTGAATTAATTAATACAATATACATATTTAAAACATAAAATAAATACATAAATAAACTAAATATTAACATACACGATAATTTAAAACGAACAGATAATGCAATGTTTAATGACAGTATTAACCCACATATTAATTTAAACGAATAGACTTGGTTTTAATTTAGATTAGAATTTAAAATTTAACAGAAAAAAGGAAAGATTCTAAAAAGTAAAAACAAAAAAAAGTTTAATAAAGGTAAATAGATGTATAAATAAATTAGATAAAAATAGATAAATAAAATATTTAAAAAAATAAATAAATAAAAATCAGTTTATTTTATTTTTTGAATCTGGTTTATAATTCAAATTTAACCGGTATTTTCTGCGAGACTGCATCCTACGGCACCTTCATATGCACGCTTGAACTTGAGTTGATCACGGTTCTGAAGAAGTGGTTCCCGAAATATTAAAAATATTATAGCATACGGAGTTTCCACCAGACCATGTTAATACAGGTATTACATAACATTGACACATTGTGTAGATAGACAGATATATGTGTGTTTGTGAAAATATATATATATATATATATATATATATATATATATATATATATATATATGTGTGTATGTATACATTGTATTAAGGGTGAAACTATTTCATTTGTTCCACGATTATATGTCTTATTTGCTCCAACTTGTGTCTATCCGTCACACCTCTGCATTGTATTGCCTTCTAAGTATCACATTTATATATATATATATATATATATATATATATATATATATATATATATATATATATATATATATATATATATATATATAAATAGTTATTGTATTGTTGTCTCCTAGATGCTAATCCAACTCAAATGAAACCCCAGTGTTTATACAATAGTGCCTAATAACAAATTGAGCTTTACTACAGTATAAATTCTTTTATTTATACAACTGACCCAACTGATAGAGTTAGTAAAGTACAAACCCATTTTTCATTTCTTTATTTCTTTATAAAGTTTATTGTTTTCTCTTAGACTAATTACGCAAGTGTGGGTTAAGAAGAAATTGTGAGCCTTTTTTCAATTCGAATTTGGAAATGACCCGATCATTATATTATTGGAGCTTACATTCTAAAAGTCAGCGTCAAATATTAAATGGTATAGTGATGAGATTAAATGCACAGAATGTTGCAATTATATAAAGAATTAATGTGTATGGTTGTCCGGACTGAGATGTAGGTAGAGATTTAAGTCATACGTGTGTGTGGGTGAGTATATGTTGGTCTATATATATATATATATATATATATATATATATATATATATAATGTGTGTGTTTATCGTTCAAGTTTCAAAGTATTGCATGGAAAGTTAATAAAATTGAAATATAAGCCAAATTAGCAATACAAGAGGAATTAATTTTTTTTTCTTACATTAATCCTATCGATTACGGAATAAAATTCCTTCTTCAGGGGTGACCAGTATTGAGTCATTTTTTTTTCATTTTTTTTTTCATCAAAAAACAAGAATAAAGAAACTTATTTCTTTGTTAATTTGATAAACGTCCTTGATGGTACGACGTCATCGCCGTGCTGTTATGAATGGCGGGTAGGATTAAAAAAACCGGTGTCGAACGAGAAATGCGTTGGCACGCTGTCAAGTAATGTGTGTGTTTATCGTTCAAGTTTCAAAGTATTGCATGGAAAGTTAATAAAATTGAAATATAAGCCAAATTAGCAATACAAGATTAATTTTTTTTTTTTTTTCTTACATTAATCCTATCGATTACGGAATAAAATTCCTTCTTCAGGGGTGACCAGTATTGAGTCATTTTTTTTTCATTTTTTTTTCATCAAAAAACAAGAATAAAGAAACTTATTTCTTTGTTAATTTGATAAACGTCCTTGATGGTACGACGTCATCGCCGTGCTGTTATGAATGGCGGGTAGGATTAAAAAAACCGGTGTCGAACGAGAAATGCGTTGGCACGCTGTCAAGTAATGTGTGTGTTTATCGTTCAAGTTTCAAAGTATTGCATGGAAAGTTAATAAAATTGAAATATAAGCCAAATTAGCAATACAAGATTAATTTATTATTTTTTTATATAACCCAATGTCTGTGAATGCCCTATAGAAAAAAAAGGTTAGATAATCTAGATAAAATCTAAAAGTGTATTCTTATGTAAAATTAACCGGGAAAGATAATGGAAGAATTCCCGAAGCTCTAAATACAGCCCTAAGGGGCTATGGGGCATCTTTCGCCAGAGAGGGCCGATTTTTCAGTTATTTTCAGTTGAATTATAATGCAATTATGTATTCATTTGGAAAGAAAACAATGATATTATGTAGTAATTTGTAAAAACTGCCAAGTCATTCCTAGAATCAATTGGAAATAACATCAGGTGGAGGTGGCTGGGGAAGGGAAGAAATTCCAAATTAATAGACGCTAATTCTGGGGAAATCACAGCGTAAAACTGTACCGTCCTTGATTCTGTCAGTCTGAGTAGAATTCTAGTAAGATCGAGGTCCACTCTCACATGCTTTACCTTTTTACCCGTGCCATTCTTACAAATAATCCTGAAATGAGGTCATAGGGAGGGGGCAAGAAACAAGTACTTGGCGTGATTTTAATAAACTAACCACCTCTCGAGGGGTGAGAAGGTACAGCTTGGGAGAGTGCACCTCCTAGGACTGCAGCCCCGTCGGCATTCCCCGGAAGTGGTGCTTCATACGATTAGCAATAAACTAACCACCATCCTTTTTTTCCTCTTATTTCTTCTTCTTCGTCTTCTTCTTCTTCTTCTTCTTCTTCTTCTTCTTCTTCTTCTTCTTCTTCTTCTTCTTCTTCATTAGTGTTCTGTAGTCTTCCTTAATTTTATTTGAGTGTTTCAGTAGCGCTCTGAAGGCATCCTGAGTATTATTTTTTTAATTCCTCACTTATAAGTAAAGGGAATTTCTTTACAAAAGATAGCGGGGGGGGGGGGGTTAGAAACTTGTTTTAGTAGTGCTGTGAAGGCTTCCTCAATTTTAAAAGTGCTCATTATCTTAGAGCAGGTGTATTTAAACGAGATAAATAACTTCTTTCTTCTTTTATACGGGATCCATAATCCAAAGTGCTTAATATTCTGATTAGAGCAAGTAGCAACCCAAAAGCACTGAAAAATGCTAAATCTGTAGATAGGACAGGTCTTTTTAAACGCAGTGTAACCCGGCAGAATGCAGTTCCGTCTTTACGGGAGCCATAATACAAAGTGATCAATATCCTGGATAGGATAGGAGGTGACAAAAACTTAGTTTTAGTAGTGCTCTGAGGACCTCTTTCATTTTAAAAGTGCGCATTATCCTTGAAAGAGCAGGTGTGTTTAAACGAGGTGCTCAATATACTGGATACAGCAGATAGTAACCCAAAAATGCTGAAAAAAGTGCTCCATATTTTAGAAAAAGCAAAACTTCTGTGTCCTTTTTTCATAATGTTGTTGCACGGCAGCCATAATCCAAAGTGCTCAATATCCTTGATAGAGCAAGTATGTTTAAAGACCCCGTTGCCAGGGAAAACCAACTATTTAATACACGAAAATCTACTCGGCGTTTCTCGGGAGTCATTGGTGTGGTATAAGTTAATGAATCTAAAGTGCTCAATATCCTACATAGAGCAAGTATGTTTAAAGGCTGAGTTGCCCGGGGAAAAAAAACATCATAGTTTTTTGTTATACTATTATATACAATAAAATCTATTCGGCGTTTCCCGGGAATCATAATAGTAACATCACAGTATTTCATATATGTAGTGGTATATAGTAGTCGAAAAAGTGCTCAATGTCCTAGATAGAGCAGGTGTGTTTAAGCGCAGCGTTGCCCGGGAGAAAGAACGTATTAATCTTGTGTTATTGTTTAGTATACTAGATGGTGTTTCCAGGTGTTATAATATTAACAATACATTATAACATCTTGTAAGTGGTATAAGTTAGTTAATCCAAAGTGCTCAATATCCTGGAATAAGCAGGTTGCTCAATAAATAACTGCACATCTTCTGAAGTGAAACAAGGGTTGCTCAACTACCAACCACACTCTTCTGTAGTGAAAGAATGGTCCTCATTCCTTAACCTCACACCTTCTAGATATGAGTCTGTAGTGAAGGAGTCAGAGTCGAAGGTTTGAAAAGGTGTCAGAATCAGAGGTTTGGGAAGGAGTCATTTTTTACATTCAATTTTTTTAATTCATTTTTTTCATTCATTTTTTAATTCAGTTTTTTCATTTATTTTTTCATTCAATTTTTAAATTCTCTTTTTCATTCATAAAAGTAAAAGAGAGAGTACATGGTTAAGATGAAAGAGAAGTATCTGAGTATACATATGTGTGCTAATAAATGTGAGCATAGTAAGTGATAACAGAGTAAGGGCGGATACATAACTGACCAATTTAATATTTTTACCCCTCCCTCTGCCCTACAAAAAACAAAAAGATTTAGTAGTTATTTTCTCTCACAGTCTTATTTTCGGTGGGTATGAGACATGAGGAAACTGTATTTCGAACGAAATGGCAGCTCAAAAAATGTTTACACATATGTAACCAATAGTGTTTGTATAAATAAAATGAATTTATACTATATATATATATATATATATATATATATATATATATATATATATATATATATAACTCAATATATGTATGTATGTGTGTTAGTGTGCGTGTGTGTGTGCCCTATAGAAAAAAAATTAGCGAATCTAGATAACATCTAAAAGTGTATTCTAATGTAAAATTCAGAGAGAAAGTTAATGGGCGTATTCCCTCATCTCTAAATTCACTCCTAAAGGGGTCTATGGCGTAGATTTCGTCGGGGGGATTATTTCAGCTATTTTCAGCTTAATTTCAATTTAAATATGTATTAATTTAAATAGAAAATAATTATATCATGTAGTCTTTTTTTTTTTAAAATTGCAAGTCATGCCCGAAAAAAAAACTGCAAGTCATTTCCTCAAATGCAACCGTTCTGTTCTGTTGTAATGATACCATCCTCCCAGGCATTACCTCCTTTTTTTAGAGGTGTAGAGGTAGTGTAGTATCTGTTCTGTTGACATGATACCATCCTCCCAGGCATTACCCCTCTTCTTTTGAGAGGTGTGGCAGTAGTGTAGTATCTGTTCTGTTGCCATGATCCCTCCTCCCAGGCGTTACTTCCTCCTCTTTTTTTAGAGAGGTGTAGATGTAATGTTGATTCTGTTCTGCTTCCAACTTTTTTTAACTAAAAATATTTCTTTGGGCGGGGGAGAGTAAAAGTCTTTTTGGGGGTGTGTGAGGGAAACTTTTTTTAACTAAAAATATTTCTTTGGGTGGGGGAGAGTAAAAGTCTTTTTGGGGGTGTGTGGGGGAAACTTTTTTAACTAAAAATATTTCTTTGGGTGGGGGAGAGTAAAAAAAATTAGGTGCGGTGGAGAGTAAAAAATTTCTTTTTGGAGGGTGGGGAATTTTTTTTTATTGTAACTAAAAAAATTTCTTTGAGTGGGGGAGAGTAAAAAAAATATTGGGCATGGGGGTGGAAAGTAAAAAAAATTTGGCGGGGTGGGGACTTTTTTTTTATTAACTAAAAATATTTCTTTGGGTGGGGAGAGTAAAAATTACCGAGTCAATACGTAATAACAACATCTGTTACCGGTGCTACTTCAAACAACATTCTCTTTCTTAAATTGATTTGATATTTTCTCTTCTGGAATTATTTCCGAATTCGTTTGAGAGATTTTGGCAATTCGAAATTGTGCTGCGTTTGTTGCCGAAACGGGAATTTTTGAAAAGTTAACTGAATTGAAATTCAAGATACGTTTTGGTAGCTTGTCGGGTGGACCATATTTTGAAATTTGCATTTTTATAATCTTCGTCAATCGACGGAATTTTTCGTTGTTCTGTTTGATAGATAAGGTTCATATCCGAAGGATTTCTTGTAGAGTCGACGAGTTAACATCGTGTTGCTGACAATATGTTGAACAATTGAATTGTGTTTTGAATTATCGTGTTTTTATGTTCCTGTTTATTTTAGTGCAGATTGTATGTTTTGCTGAGCTAGTTACCAAAGGATAATTCAAATTTGATTCAAGTTTATTAAAAAAACCCATTATTATTAACATTAAAAAATAACTTAATCCCGACCTGATGTAGAAAAGTAACCCGTTATCCTTCCCTGCATGTACACTGGGAATAACTGTGTCTTTTGTAGAGAATATGTAAATATCCAATGTGATAAACGATTTAATGCCGTTAGTTATATGCAGATCCTTTATTTATGTATCAGAATAAAAAGGCCGTCATATATTTAAAATTTATCTGTTTTTTTTTTTAATTTCACAACAGGTTTATTTAGGATTTTGTTGGTGATTAAATCGTAAACAGAATTGCCTTATATTTGATCGAATTTTGTGCAAAGAAACGTGATTGCATTGTGGTGGCTTTAATTTTATAAATATGATCGTAGGAAAAGTTCGTTTAAAAAAATCTCAATTGTAAAAGTTATAATAAAAACACATGCCTGGTGCAGGGCTCCAATAATATCAACGAGAACATAATTATTTGCATTTTATAAAATAAACTTAATACCGATCTTGTGGGTTTCCGTCCCCTCGTTCCGAAACAATTAAAAAGTGTCATGTTACTCCCTCGCTCGTACCCTTTGAACAACTGCGTTGTTTATTGTAGCGAATATGTAAATTTACAATGTGATAAACAATTTAATGGTATTATTAATATGTAGCAGTATTTTAATGTGGGTGTGTAGAAGTAAGATTAGAGTTGAACGTTTTCCTTATAAGTTTACAATTAAGTAAATGGAAGAATCCATAAGAAGTTAAGAGTAGAAAGAGAGCGACGTGTACAAGAAGTTGAATCATGTGCAGAAGTCTGGAGTGACACGTAGTAATGAAGATGGAAAGTCTTTTTCGTTGACAAACGAGCTGATTGGTTCAGTTGCGGTTGTCGAATCTCCGCCTTCATTTATTCTCCCCGGTGGGGGAGGGGCGATGAGAAGCTTATGCGTAACCTTACAGTGTTACGAGAGAATGAAAGAATAAAACATCAAGGAAAATTAACCATTGAGCGACAATGTTGCTGTTTTTATTCTTTTATGTTATACATAGTTGCAGCTACCAGGCAAAAGAGGGAGGTAACATTTTCGGCTGCCACATCACCACTGCGACTACATGAGACAAAATGTTGGTTCTGTCGACAAAGTGGACTACAGATAAACCATGGGGATCGAAGAACACCCACAGTATGTTACAAAGATGCAATTATGGCGTATCATCGTTTATTTCACCATTGTTGTGATTATACCGTGTTCAACACACACGTCGTTGTAATTATTTGATATTTATGTGTTATGTAATTGTTTATTGTATCAATATAAATAAAACTAAGTATTTAAATAATTACATACCTTATTAAGGCAGCCATTTTAAAAGTAAGCGAGGCAGGTCTGCAGAAAATTAATTCTATTTGCTAAGATTTATAAATTACTTTATGAAATGTGTAATTTGTAAAGTGATTTTTAAGCATTTTATTTACCAAATTATGGAATAATTTTGTAAATAGTAACTTAAAAGGTAATTTAAATATTACTCTATCGTTTGTTTCTGTTCTGAAGAGCACAGGTACCTCAAAATCTGTCGCTGCTCTAACAGATTTCTTAGTCAGGATCAGTATATTAAGGAAGAAACTGTACGTAAATAATAATAGATTAATGCCAATAACATAGTAGAGAAGATAAGCTAGAATTAAATAGAGATATGTTAGTCGGACTGATATTTCGAAAATCAGACAAACATAACTTTATATATATATATATATATATATATATATATATATATATATATATATATATATATATATATATACTACAAAGTTATGTTTGTCCGATTTTCGAAATATATATATATATATATATATATATATATATATATATATATATATATACATACGGCACAATCATGTTGACACACCGGTTCCCGTTAGATCACCGAAAGTAAGCGGTGTCGAGCCTGGCCAGTACTAAATGGGTGGCCATTTGGGAATACCAGGTACTGTATGTGTGCTCTCTGCTTATCTCGGCATTGTTTCCAGTCGTCCTGTATTACTATTTGCCATTGGAATCAAGCAATGCTGACTTAGGAGAGCGGTTGTTGGTGATTGCGCAACCCTTGCAATTATAAATTCACGCTCGGGCCGCCCCTGGCGGGACACTCACACGTCGAAAATTAGTGGGAGAGAGTCCATCGATATATATATATATATATATATATATATATATATATATATATATATATATATATATATATATATATATATATATATATATATAATATATATATATATATATATATTATTTCTGTTCACTGGGAGTTATCACACAAGTCATCGCCAGTGATTGCACACTGACAACAACCACTGGTGTTCTCTGTAGTCTTCTTCTTCTTCTTCTTCTTCTTCTTCTTCTTCTTCTTATTATTATTATTATTATTATTTGTACTCACTAGTACAACAGACGACAGAGTGAAGATCACTAGGATTTCTCACACAGGTCATCATCAGTGATTGCTCACAGACAACAACCGGTGGTATTCCCTGGAGTCTTAGTGACTAGTCTCCCTAGATTTCCAGTATTATCCACCTCTTTTCGGGTAGCGACCGCAAATAACCCTGCAGTATCGTAACAACCGTTTACTATTGATTTCTCGCTGGTAAGGACCATTGGTCTTCTGAGATTTGGGTGGCAATAAGTCTCCCCAAGTCCCAACACTCTCCGCACTTTCAGTGGAGGTCTGGTTTGTGCTGCCCCTTCTCGGTCTTCTCATTCTCCTTGACCCTCTACAAATATTTTGTGTGGTGTCAGCCTAGGCTGGTACCATTTTTTATTTTTTATTCTATTTATTTATTTTGTTGTGGTGGGGAAGGAGAAGGGGAAATGGAAGGAGGAGGAGAAAGGAAGGGTGGAGGATAGCGTGAGAGCGTGGGAGCGGGGGAGCGGGGGAGCGGGGGAGCGGGGAAGCGGGGAAGCGGGGAAGCGGGGGAGCAGAGCTTATGGTGTTTCTTGCAATTTCTGTTCATTGGTTCATTTTTGTGTGGTGTCAGCTGAGGCCATTGTAATTTATTGGGGGGGGGGGGACTCATGAAGTGATGTTCTGTTTGCATTTTCTGTTCTTTGGTTTGTGATATGGTGTTCTTTCTGTGCTTTTTTCTTCCTGTTGTAGATTCCATGTGACCCTTCGTAGCTTATGCGGGTTGGTTTCCGCATTTGATGATTTTCTTTAAGATTGCAGTTGTTTTGATTATTGCCGTCTTTTATATAGTTCCAATGATCCCTTTTATACCAATTTCTCCTTTTTTCTATTTTTTTATAGATTTTATTAGTTTTTTTCCTAGTGTTTCTACGATTATTGGTATTATATTGACTTTCTTCATGCTCTATATTCCTTTCAGTTCTCTACCTAGTTCCGTGTATATGCTTCGTTTTTCCTGTTTCTTTGATCTTCACTCTGTCGTCTGTTATAACGGCAAAGTCTACGATTTTAAAAGATTTTTCCTTTTTGTTGATTATTATAACATCCGATCTCCTTGCTTGTATGAGTTTATCTGTTTGTACATCCATATCCCATATGATTCTGTGTTTTTCGTTTTCAAGTACTGTTTCTGGTTTATGTTTGTACCATTTGCCTGCGTATTCGAAATTCAATTGTTTGCACAGTTCCCAGTTTACTGCTTTCCCTACACAGTCATGTCTGTTCTTGTCTTATTTTTGAGCGACTTTGCTACATTCACTTATTATATGATTTACTGGTCTGTCTAGTTGTCTGCATTTACTGTTCTCCTGGGTTTGATCTATTTTAGTTTTAATGTAGTTTGTCCTAATCGCATTGTTCTGTGCCGCCACCAGTAAAGATTTCCGTTTCTCTGATTATTATTATTTACTCACTAGGAGTTATCACACTGGTCATCGTCAGTGATCGCCCACTGCCAACAACCTGTGGTATTCCCTGGAGTCTGAGTGACAACAAGTCTCCTCAGACTTCCAGTATGCTCCACCTCTTTTCGTTCATCACCGCTGATAACCTTGCGGTATCGCAATTATTATTATTATTATTATTATTATTATTATTATTATTATTATTATTATTATTATTATTATTATTATTATTATTTAATGTATACACATATAATATTAAGAGGAGATATAATATATTATGAGTGCGAATAACGGACCCATTCCACACAGATACACACACACACACACACACACACACACATATATATATATATATATATATATATATATATATATATATATATATATATATATGTGTGTGTGTGTGTGTATGTATATAATACACGCAATTATTATTTTTATTTCATATATACTCATATAAGATAAGGAGATATAATATATTGTATAGATTTTCAGTATTTACTTATACATGCTTAGAGTTAGGTATTTAGTTATGAAAATATATTTATGTCAATTAAGCTACACAGAGGTGTCTGCGTTTCATCTCCGTAGGGAATTGTCAGGCTAAATGCATGGAATTCGTGTTACTGATTGTTTATATATGTCGATGTGGTTTTTAGTCTAGCTAGCTTACCAAACAATTTCGTTATTATTCTCCCCTCACGGGTTTTCATAAGCAAATGGCCGAGCTTCTCTCAAACAAAGGTCTGACTGACCTTTACTTCTAATCTTTTTCTGACGCACCCCTTTTGTGAATGTGTCGAAATAACAGGTGACCTTATGTTAACACATGCCTGCTTGAAATAGTTTTATTTCTATTTAGTCTGGTTTTCGTTGCTAATTTAGGTTTAGTTGTTTATTTATTTATTCAATTCTATTTCATTCTTATTATGTATTATTATAATAAAGTAAAGTTTATTATGCGTATACAATCGTTTGCTATTTTACTTCTACAGTTTAATTCGTTTTGGAGATTTTTAAAGTTTAAAATTTCAAACTTTTCATTCAAACATAATCTGCACGGGTTGTCTAAATATTTACATGTACTGGCCTATCGTATTATTTTCAACTTGATTATTGGCGAGCGTCCGCTTTCTTTGGGTTTCCAGCAAAGGATCGCTAGTGCTGTCTCGAGGAGGTCATACCCATGTCGTAATTGTAATTCGGGCTGTCTTTGGCAAATATTGTAGCTTGGTAAACAATCATTTTGGTTAGTCAGTTATTTTGTAGAGGACAAAGTGTACGAGTTCTACAGTTACAGACTTTCTCTTGATTATGGACTTTCATATTTTTTGAAGTGATTGCTATTAAGGTTTGGGTTATTACTATTTCTAGTGCGTATATTATTGTTTTTCTTTAGTTTGAGTTTTATTGTTGCTATATTGATCACTTTTTTACGCATTTTGTTATTATTTTTCTCTACTGCTCTCGTTTAGTATTTTTTTATTGTGTGCCTTAATTATCATTTCTATGTTATCGCACTATTTGTAGAACTGTTTAAGTTATTTTTATTGAATATTCTGTGCAAGAGATTTTCGAGGAAATTTAGCATTTTACAAGTTTAGTTTTTAGCATCTTATTGTAGGGTGGTGTAAATCAGATTATATTTCTTTGTATTCTATTTTTATTTTATGATAATTATTAGTGTCCTGTTGCTGATATTTAATTTCCATATTACTATACCCACTATTTTTAAAGTTGTGTTGTTAATGTTGTTTGACTTCTGAAATACATTTTCGTTGCTCGAGTTATTACCAACGATAGAACTAGGTATTTGCGTCATCTATAACTTTGACATTCCTGTTCACACATTCTAATGGATTTATCTTTTCCCATTTCCCAATCTACGTCTTCTACATTCCTTAATAAGAATTGGGGTCATTATTCTTTACAACAAAATATTTTTCCTGACCTTTATTTTGCAAATGCTTCGTGACTTTGAAATTTCCACAGAATTTATAGTTTCGATTTTTTTTGTTGCTTTCTTCAACTATCAACTTCATGACTGATTTTATTTGTCGTCCCTTATCATAATCCCACAGTTCCCACTCCGATCTTCAACTGCCCCTTTCGGCGTCAAAACAATTTTTTAATATTTTTTCAAATTACTAGTCTGGCACGGAATGTATTTATTTATAAAATCTTTATAAACAAACTAGATCAAAAATACTTCTGTAAGATTGCGTGGAACCTTTTGCTTTTTCGTAATGAACTTGATACCGGAGAGGTGCTAGGAGTAGTAGTGGGGTGAATATTATATTACGCATCGACTCTTCCTTGGACAGAATATCCAATCAGCAGTTTATGTCAGCCAATCAGAGAAGCGCGAATATTTAGTGTCGAAAATAAGCACTTACTATAAACTACACACTCTGGTCACATGGACAAGGGAAAGAGAACAATGTTTATGATTATAAACATGTTGTTTTCAGTTAACTGTGGAATTCAATTGAAAATGAGTGCCAACTCAAAGAAAACCATATTTCCAAACAGGGGATGTCATGTGATCATGAACTAGCCAGTCAGTTTGGAAATTAATTCATCTTCCGTCTCAAACCATTATGTTTTGCAATTTTTTTATGAGATCAGAATATTTTTTGATTACCTCTCACCTCTGATATACATTCTACTAACACACGTTTATAACTTATTTACTTCAGCTTACTGAACTCTATTTAGGTAAAATAAATAAATGGTGGTCTTTTTAATTATTTGTTTATTTATTACTTATTCTGCTTGTGTAATATCTGGATTTTTACCATATGACGTCCCCTGCTTGGGAATATGTTTTTCTTTGAGTTGGCACTCTTTTATAATTTCAGTTTTATAAACAGTCTAAACAGCAATTTTAAAACTGATTTTTCACTATCTTTTAAGACTATTTCTCATCATTTCACTCGTTTTTATAAAGTTTTAAATTATATAAAAAAATCACTGTTGACTATTCATCTTATAAATGTTACATTATTAAATAATTATTTATCCAATTTAAAAAGATATTTCTTTTTTATTGGAAAAATGTTGAAATAAAAATTATATTTTATACGTCGAGTATTGATTTACTCCTCTCCAGGAGTTAGGCACAAGGCCAGCTTTTATCTTACTCCCACAAGTAAAATGTCGGGTCGGGAAAGTGGGGTTTAAAAATTGCCTGGGCAGCCCCGTCGGCATTCCCCGGTAGGGGCGCCTCAGGCAGTAAGCAATAAACTTACTCCTCCTCAAAGAGGGGAGGCAAAGCCTGGGAGGGTGGACCTCCTAGAACTGCACAGGACAGACCCATAGACCGGCGTAAAGCAAGCCCCGAAGGCCAAGACAATACCAGTCTATGGGGTGCAGTATCCATCGGAACAGATACTACACTTTGATCTTAGCCAAAAGGCCAACGTCGAGTAGATAGAAACAAAAGCATAAGTATTCAAGATTTGTTTATTTTTTCAGTTATATTATTTTCGTTTAATTATTTATTTTTTATTGGAAAAATGGTGAAATAAAACTTTAAAATGTTGACACGTGAAATCTTCGCTGTAATTGTAACAGTAAGGTTAACTAAACATGAGCCGGCAAAATAACGACCCCCTCGTTATTCTGCCGGGACCGGCAAAATAACGAGGGGGTTGTTATTCTGCCGGTCCCGGCCGAAAGCGCCTATTCGTTATCAAAAAGTGTGTAATTAAAAAATATATTTGTTCAAAAGCCCTCCCCATATTCCCCAAGTAATAATGCAAGTTGAAGAAATACTTTTTAATATTAGATGTACTAAACAGTTTTGAAGACCAATAGGAAGACTACCTTACCTTAATGCGTATAGTTTCCAAACTAAATGAATGGCCCGTATATTAAAAATTAAAGCTTTACGTAGTCTAATTAAATGTTCCCTTAATCACACTATCTCTTCTTTATTTAGGCATTAAACAAAGTAATAAATACCTATTTTGATGCAAGCCGTTTTGTAGTATCTCTTGCTTTATGTTTAGAAGGTTATCCCTAGACGTCATTATATGGTAGATTCTAGTCCGCATGTTACATTTTTTCCTTTTGTTAAGCATATATTTATTCACCCTACCTAATATTGACCACTTCAACTTAAAAGGAATTTTCTTATTAATCAAGTCCCTAACATATTTAGCTAGTCAGGTGTGGGATTTTTCTGAATTTGTATTACACTTAGTATTAAAGTAGCATATATGGTTTCTATATCTTCATTGAAGTTTTCCCCAGTGGAACCGACATAAGTGCAGGTATTTCCCCCTTCATTACGTCACATTTTTAAACTACGCCTGAGACCATACACCCCCCTCCCCAGAGGACAATCGTTACCCATTTTACAATTGCAATTTGACTCAGATTAATTATTAGAGGTGTTGTTATTGCGAACCTTGGCCTCCTCCCTCGCCTTTTGTATTTTGAAACTGTTATAACCGATAATGATTGAAAAAATAGTTTAACAGTATTCTTATTTATAAATCTACCTATTCTACTACCTCTAGGGAATTATTTTTCATTAATATTTTAATAAGTTTTCGGAATATCAGTTAAAATATGCTGGCTAAAGTAGGGTTGAACCAGGTGGCACACAGTCTTCTATTTTTCTTACCATTAGTCTTATGAGTATCAGATGGATGATCTACTGAATCAGGATTATGATCGTTCTGTATTCTGTTATCAGTGATAATACTACTTACTCTATTTTTACTTTTTCCCATAGCCCTATTATATGAAATTAAATTGCAAGTTCCCCTTTTACCTCTTTCATTACGATTAGAGTGTGATATGGTATAACTTATTTTATCCCTATACCCAGATTTAACTAAGGCTTCATTGTAGTATTGTTTATTTTTATTAAATAATTGTTCATTTTTAGATCATTTTGTAATTCCATTAGATATGGAAGAGACTATCGATTTGTTCACAAGTTGTGCATGGTTAGAGTTTTTGTCTATATAGTACAGCATATGGTTTGGTTTATGGTAGGGTTCATAGATGTGATTAACTAAATCTAATCTAATGTCCAAAAAATTAACTTTACAATAATTAATGTCTGTAGATATCCTTAGATCTAAATTCTTTAAAAAAATATGGAGCAATTTTTTTTCTTTCGAGAAATTTTGTGGAATTAACAAAAAATAGAGCATCATCTCTACATAGTCGTCCACCAATTTCGGTATGTTCCTGCGTATTTCCATTAAAATATAAAGCCCCGATAAATCAGTCACCTGTGACGAACAGAGTGATATCAAAATTTCCTTCCTTATCCTTTCTTGTCCATATCTATCTATCTATCTATCTATCTATCTATCTATCTATCTATCTATCTAT
This sequence comes from Sepiola atlantica, assembly GCA_963556195.1. Lineage (NCBI taxonomy): Eukaryota > Metazoa > Mollusca > Cephalopoda > Sepiida > Sepiolidae > Sepiola > Sepiola atlantica. The sequence continues at coordinate 62,656,137 of OY744528.1, forward strand.
ATATATATATATATATATATATATATATATATATATATATATTAATAAGTTATGAAAATATATTTATAGCAATAAATCTACACAAAGGCGTTAGCGTTACATCACCATATGGAATCGTCGCGCTAAGTGCTACGCTACTTTTCCGTCGAAGTACAGCTTACAATCAAACGACTAAAAATAGATAGGTGTCCAGGAGAAAATAAAATCACGGAAGGAATTATCCAAGAACATGGTTTACCAATCGCAGAGATTCTCATTAGCTTATACAACAAATGCTTTAACGAAGGCAACATGCCTAACAACTGGAAGAATGCGTCAGTTACCATCCTCCACAAAGACGGAGACGTGACCGATATTCAGAACTACAGGCCAATGAGCCTACTTTCTGTTATTTACAAAGTATTCTCACAAATTATCTCCAAAAGGATGCAAAATATAATTGATAGAAACATACCCAGAGAACAAGCTGGTTTCCGACCTAGATTTTCCATCATGGGTCGCATTCAAGTTATAAGCCAACTGCAAGAGAAATCCAATCAGCATGGAATATCACTTTGTTTTGCCGTTGTCCACTACGGAAAAGCATCTGAATCCATCGAATTAAACCATATGTTCACAGCTTTGAAAAGTCAAGGAGTTTACAGCGCTTACATCAAATTGTATTAACAACTGTAAAACTCTAACAGGATAGTTAAAAGATCAATATAGAAATAAATGTTAGACAATATAAACGAAGAATAAAATGCACATCTACAATTTCCCGACGATATCATTGTCACAAGCGTACATCGAAAAACCTAAAAGGATCTTAACGACATTCACAACGATAACCATTGGATTTAAAATGGACAAGGGAAACCCCAAGATTATGTTCAACAAATATGCCACAAGAACACCAGTCATAGAAAACAGTGAAAATAACGAGGAAGTTGACAACTACATCTAATGGTGGAAGATGGTGAGAAGCGACGCTCATATCTACCTAGGGAATATGGTGAGAAGCGACGCTCATATCTACCTAGGGAATATGGTGAGAAGCCTGCAACCAAACGGCGAATTGCGCTTGGATTGATAGCTTTTCCCAAAGCAGACAACATCAAGAAGAATAGAAAGTCCACTATGAACATGAAACGAAAAGTGATCAATGAATACAATATGTCTATTATTACATAATATATTGAAATATGGATACTCTATTAAATGCTTATGTTTAACTACCATATGTAATAACAGGAAAAGCAAACAATGACACAACAAAAAATGGAAAGTATTGTGCTCAGCATCAGCTGTCTTCGTGAAAGAAAAAGAACCACCAGGATAAGGCAGCAAAATGGAGTACACGTCATCATCGCTATACGAACTACTAACCATAGCCGGGCAGGTCACCTTTCGAGATATACAGACAACAGGTGGACATCTAGAGCGACAGAATGGACCCCGAGGCAATGGAAAAGACTAAGAAGAAGATCAAACACATTGTGGAGAGACAACCTCAGCAGCCAACTGGGGCCTACATGACCAAGCCTGGCCAGGGACAAAACAAGGTGGAAGGGAACCAGGAAGGAGTTCCTCCTCCAAGAGTGATAAATAAACAGAATATATATATATATATATATATATATATATATATATATATATATATATATATATATATATATATATATATATACTATGCCAAAACCCATGGAATTACAGTCACCAATATGGTTTCTGAAACCAGGGAGAAGTTCCTCCTCCAGGAATGATCAAAAACAAAGAAACAATTTGCTTTTCACATTTTGGTAATTTGAAGAAAAACAACAAAAGATAATTGCCATGGTGTTATTTGGTATATTCCAATGATTAGATTTTATTTTGTATAAGCATAAAAATGAATTCCCTATAATGAAAGGAATAAACAAAAAATCGGTGCGATTGTCAAGAATAACCAACAGAAAAAAAGGGGTGAGATAAAAACAGATAATCAACAAATAACTGTTAGCAAAGGAAATAAAGTTACTTTTCTGATTACCTGCCTATTTTTTGTGTTTTAAAGGATTTTAAGGCGTTTTTATTGCATTTTGATAATTCGTCCAAATCCGGTCGCATTACAGTTCCATTTTCAAGATGGCGTAAGCAAATATCCCCGAAGTTTGTTTAATGAGTTTTTGTTTTTTGGGGTGAAAAAAGAACGAACAAACAAACGACTGTCCCAAACGCTTTAAAATTTACTTCTTACCCAATTGAAAGGAGAAAAGTATAAATAAAATCATCAAACTTCGTAGACGGTCGGCGATCGACTGTCAGCCATCTTTGTTTTTCAGTCTAACGTAATATATTTGCCCGAACATTTTAATTGAAATAAAAAAAAACGCTTTAAAATGCTTTAAAACAAAAAATGAGGAGGTACGTAGAAAAGTAAGTTTCATTGACTTTGGTAACAGTTATTTGCAGACTATTTTTTTCTTTTTGTTGATTCTTCTTGACAATCGCCAAAAGCGGAACGTCAGTCGATCAAATAAAAATAATTATATATTCCTGAATAATTTAAAATAGTTACTTTGTGTTTTTCGCTTAAAACAGAAATATAAAATAAAAACTTAATGACGATTTTTAAAAAATATAAATTTTTTTTTTTTTTGTAATTTAAGAATTAACAACAAACTTTCGTAGATTTGTAGATTAACAACCCAGCTAAATTATCTATCCCTTAAATTGGTTCTACTAAATGAGATTCTACTTTTTAGGGTAATTCTTACTTATTAGGGTAGTCAACTAGTATATTTTAATACTAACCCTAAGTTCGACTGGCAAGGTCGTACGACTGCATGTAATCGCCTAAAAAAATAGAATTTATCTCTAATAGCAAACAAAAATGGTTTCAGCTCGCTATCGCTTCGCAAAGTAAGTAAGGATAAGGTCATAGAGTTAATGCGGTATTTTGGCGAGAGTGTCTAGCGTAAAGTAAGTCCAGAGTATTTTGGACAAAAGGTATAGCTATCGACCCGCCAAATAAAAAATTGTTGTCAAAATTGTATGACCATCGCCTCCCCCTCCCCCCCCCCAAAAAAAAATAAATAACGATTAGGGTTTCATTCCCAAGCTTAACGAATTTCATTCATAAGTGTCTTGTAAACACGGGACAAAAACGTTCGGATTTATTCATGAAATAGATAAATATTAATAGTTTAGTAATTTCGATACAAATTTATTATTTTCTATCCATTTATTTCTTATTTAAGAATAAGAAATAAATGGATAGAAAAAAAGAATTCAATTCGCTTTGGCGATGAGGTGAAGCTCTTTAGAAAACAATAAAAAAAGAAAATTTGGCTTTGGCATCGCGAACGAGAGAGAGTGAGAGAGAGAGAGAAAGAGAGAGAGAGAGAGGGGGGGAGATTGAATTAGGTGGAGGTGAGCACTAACCTCGATGCGTCGATATTTTTTTTTCTTTAAAGTTAATAAGTTTCATTTAAATGACCTTGATCTTCTTTGAAAATTAATGAATTCATCCCTTTTTTTAAATTAAATAACTTTAAGAAATTACTGTCAATATCGACGAAACTATTGCATATATATGAGAGAAATAGGTAAAATATAATTTGAAATCAATAGCACCAAGCATTAATTTATTACTGACTGGTTACAAAATAGATATGCAAATTAGGATATCTGTTGCGGGACCGACCGACCGACCGACCGACCGTTGGGGTTGGTGTGATCGATCGGCCCCAACAACTAAGAAAAGGTGGACACGGGCAAATAACGGCAATGGCAAAGAAGAGATGACAAACAACTTGTGAACAGTTTAAAGAAGGATGTTTATTTACCATATGGTAATAACAAGTGAAGTGAATTGAGATGGCGTCGCTGGATCAGGGGTGGTGCATGAGCTCAGGACTGCAGGGTGCTGGAGCAGGAGAGTGCTGATGCAGGAACTCGGGACTGCAGGGTGCTGGAGCATGAGAGTGCTGGTGCAGGAACTCTGGACTGCAGGGTGCTGGAGCAGGAGAGTGCTGGTGCAGGAAACTCTGGACTGCAGGGTGCTGGAGCAGTTGGAGCAGGAGAGTGCTGGTGCAGGAAACTCTGGACTGCAGGGTGCTGGAGCAGTTGGAGCAGGAGAGTGCTGATGCAGGAACTCGGGACTGCAGGGTGCTGGAGCAGGAGAGTGCTGGTGCAGGAAACTCTGGACTGCAGGGTGCTGGAGCAGTTGGAGCAGGAGAGTGCTGGTGCAGGAAACTCTGGACTGCAGGGTGCTGGAGCAGTTGGAGCAGGAGAGTGCTGATGCAGGAACTCGGGACTGCAGGGTGCTGGAGCAGGAGAGTGCTGGTGCAGGAAACTCTGGACTGCAGGGTGCTGGAGCAGTTGGAGCAGGAGAGTGCTGGTGCAGGAAACTCTGGACTGCAGGATGCTGGAGCAGTTGGAGCAGGAGAGTGCTGGTGCAGGAACTCGGGACTGCAGGGTGCTGGAGCAGGAGAGTGCTGGTGCAGGAACTCTGGACTGCAGGATGCTGGAGCAGGAACTCGGGACTGCAGGATACTGGAGCAGGAGTCGAAGCTGCAGGATGTTGATGCAGGAGTCGGGACCGCAGGGCGCTGGAGCAGGTGTGCAGGATTGAGGCAAGTAGCAAAGAGAGTAAATCGCATTAGTAGCCCTGAAAAGGGCTGTTTGTATGTTTGCTGCTGGAGTTGCGGGTGCAGGAGTTGCGGCTGCTGTCTGCAGGAACTCAGGACTGCTGGGCGTTCGGACTGCTGGGCGTTCGGACTGCTGGAGAGCAGGAACTCAGAACTGCAGATGCAGGAGTTCGGAACTGCCGATGTGGGGGGGGGGGCAGGAGTTGCGACCGCTGTGTGCAGGAACTCAGGCTGCCGACGACTGGTCCATCGTGGACCAAGTCGGACGTGGGGGCCTCCTGACCCCTGGGCTGAATCGGATTTTTCAGTCGAAAACGTGAGATCTCATGTAGCATGTGCCAAGCCATTTTCGTTGGTCTTGTGAAAGGGATTAATTTTTGACAAATAAATACCGAAAAGGTCTTTCGTTGTAATACATTGCCGACCGGTGTCGTAGGTGTATTAGTGGGTTTTTCGGTACAGTCGGGAAATGCATTTGTATTCCTTAAAGGAGAAATAAGGCATATATTCGTTTGCCGTTGTTTTTGCTGAGTCATGTTTACAAAAATGGCGATTAAAGATTGGGTTTTTCCAATCTTCTAAATATAACAGGGAGCAGCCAGTACATTTCCATGGAAAAGGGTTTGGAGAAAAATAGCTGCTGCTGCTGATGTCTAGATCGTGGCAAAAACAAACAGTGAACTACTGCTTCTGCTAGTTTTTCCAAGATGGCGTGTTTTCCAAAAATAAACAAACGTCGCGGTGTTGTTGGACCGCGACATATCTAATTTGTGTGTAAGGGTGTTTCACCAGTACTATATATACCTTATTTAATATTATTATATTGTATTATTGATTAAAATAACTGTAACATGTTTTGATAGTATTAAAGGAGTGATTAAGGAAAAAAAACTCTCACATTTATTCATTTAGATATATATATATGCAGAATAATTAATGTGAAAAATGTTTATGTTTTTATTATTATTAAGAGTCGTCTTTAACAGCAACACATTTATGTTATTTATCTACCTCCCACAAGGTAAGATGTGACACAAGGTCGGGAAAGTGGGATTAGAGGTGAGCACTCTGGCTATTTAAAAATTGCCTGGGCAGTCCCGTCGGCATTCCCCGATAGAGGCGCCTCAGACAGTAAGCAATAAACTTACTCCTCCCCAAAGAGGGGAGGCAAAGCCTGGGAGGGTAGACCTCCTAGAACTGCACAGGACAGCGTGTAGTATCCATCGGAACAGATACTACACTTTGATCTGGGCCGAAAACAACGGAAACGTTAGTAATTTTTTGGAAAATTGCTATGATAGTGAAGTTGAATATTTGTATTTTTTATAAAACATAGAATTTATTGAATAAATGCTGAAAAATTGTTAAAATTGGATCCTCTCAATCGGGGCTACTTTTATAGGGGGGGGGGCTACTATGATAATCCTATGTCACCCTGTATTTTGCACTTTTAACTAATCAGCTTTGATTTGTTTGACCCCTAAAACTGGCCTGTAACATATGTATGGTACAACTGTAACATATTTTATGTTTCCCGACAATGCTAAGCCAGTGCAAGAAGTTCTCGGAAATGCGGTTGCCAGTAGACTATATTTCGCCAAAGAAGAAAACCTCACAAAAACGTGGACTAAATATAACTGCAGTAACATAAAAATTCATAAAAAGCTGAAATAAATTTTTCTTCATTTTTTTTGAGAAGATCAAAGCCTAAGTGTTATTCATTTAGGGGAGAGGCTTTTTTTGTGCAACGAGAGCGACACAATAGAAACAAATATCCCAAAACCTATCACCGATCTTATTTGATGTTTTGATTGTTGGTATGCGCCTAAATACGTATTGAAACAAAATACAAGTCTCTTTTCATCACATGTCTCGTTCTAAATTGTACCCAAAGCTTGTAGACGTGATTGATTAAATATACCTTAAAATCTTTAAAAATACTTAGTTATGTCCCTTGCACTTGTCAGTTGTTGGTGCCTGTGTATAACAGCCAGAGTTGTTGCATTGACTTGAAATAACATTATATTGAGTCAAGGGATGTTACTCATGACAAGTGCAAGGGATATAACTCAGTATTGTTAAGATTGCAAAAAAATTTTCAATGGTATAACCTGCTTATAAAACATACACTCGAATGAAAACATTTCCAAACATAAAACTTTAACATTATCATTAAACTATTTGTTTTATTTACACGACAACGAAAAAAAAAAATCTGATATAAAAATATGTATATACACGTTTTTAGAATCAGACACAAAGTCAAACATTTTATCTGTTGAAAAAAAAGTCTTGTATTTTTTCTCTAAAGGGAACATTTTAGTCGTATTTTCTTTTTCATACTGAAAATCATATAATTATTGGATTTTACAAAAGGGTTTTCAGTCTGTTTACATGTAGTATCCTATTCATGGATCAACAACTTTTCAATCGGCCAATATTTAGAAATTGACTTTTGCTTTAGTCATGTGCATAGGTTCAATATAGCTATCTCACACACACTCAAACACATTTTTGGTTACATGTCCTAAAAACGCTATTCGATTAGGAAGTGGGTTATCATTACCGCCTGGTGGCCTGGAAAAAGTGATCCTTTTATGTTACATTTATATGTGAAATTGATTCCCTACTTTCAATTCTAAAATAATTTTTAAAAATATTTTTATCCCTAAATTTTTAGGCTGTTTGCTTGTAATCGCCTAAAAAATGTAGAATCTCATTTTTTTCAGGATGAATTAACATACAGCGTAAGGGTAAAATTTTACCATTGAAAAATATCTACAATATGCTTTATTTAGGAAATTTTAAAAAGTGCATAATTACATAAAATATTCCTTTTTTTAAAACATATTGTTTCAAAATTATCTCCTAATTTGTACTTTATGGCAATTATAGAAAATCAATAGTTTGTCTTTCTAAAATTATGTGATTATTTTTGCTGACAGAAGCCAAGAATATTTCAATATATTTATTTATAGCCAATCAAATGCTGGAAAATAGATTCTTAAAATATTATAAATGAGTATTTGATTAGGGTGGATATTATATATTTGGATTGTAGCGAGACATTTGATACAGTATTTATTTACTTTCTCTCCAGGATGTTAGATACAAGGTCAGGTGTGATTTGAAAAGCCAAGAATGGGAGGGCGCCTGGGCCGATACCAAGGTGCCAAGTTGTAAAACTGCCCTGTGAAAGAAAAATTACTCAAAAGGACAGGTAGGAGGGATCAGCTTGAAAGGAGCTTACGAAATAAGTAGACTTATAAAATATGAAAATTGATATAGACATTTAAAAAAAAATGAAATAGTAAATAAATGAATTAATATGAAAAATCTTGATAAGGGAACCACAAATAAAATAAATTAATTAAATCAATGAAATGTAAAACTAGGGAGGGGGGATTAAAAAAGAATTTAAAAAAATAAAAAATAAAATGCAATAACAAATATATATATAAAATAAAAGTAGAGTAGAGATGAAACCTTGGTTGCAGTCAAATTAAAACGCTGTAGTACTCTGGTCGGTACACACCAAAGAAAAAATTATAGAACCAGTCTCAATGGAAAGGTAAATTCTGGGGTTCTTACTACTCCTATTCAATGGTTTTCACACCTAATAATTTAACATTTTTAGCATTTGATTTTACAAAAAAGGGGAATCACTCAATCTACAGTCACCCCCACCCCCCCTTTAACTGAATGAGACAGATTTTGACTATGAAGAAAAAGGAAAGAAAAAATGTCTGTACAACACTAATGCTAGCACGTTATGCTGAAATTATTTGTTAAAAAAATGTGAATGTTTATTTAAATAAACACCTTGCGTCGTTTAATCTGGTCTCTATCTGATTTCATATTTTTAACTCACCGACGCTTATATTCACTAAATACACACGTCCCAGCGTAGTCGCTACTGGGACTTTTAAAACTATCTCTCCATTAACAACAGGAGGACTCGGGAATCTTTGACGGCTTCGCCGACAGATTTCAACAATAGAAAAAAAAAAAGAAAAAAATGTCTGTACAACACTGATAGTGGCATGATATGCTGAAATTATTTGTTAAAAATAAATAAATAAATGAATTTTTATTTAAATAAACACCTTGCATCGTTTGATCTGGTCTCTATCCGATTTCATAAATATATATATATATATATATACACACATATATATATATATATATATATATATATATATATATATATATATATATATATATATATATATATATATATAGTGTCTTTTGTATACCGTTTCTATCAGTTGCTACTTCTGTCGGCCATTCCTCACATGTGGTATTGCCACCTGAAATAGAAGTTGAAGCTGAGTTCAATTAATCTACTTCCTCGAACCGTAAGAACAAAACAGGGTTGGAAGTTGGAAGTTGGAAGTTGAAAACCACACGAGCTTTTCTGACAAGCTGATTTTGCTAGGCGTCCTTTAATTAGTTATTTTTCGGCGAACTACGTGTTACGAACATCGTTACAATCAGGCTGTTTATAGTGATTCTTCCAAAAAATAATAACTGCAATAAATGTTTATTGCATCGTAATTTGTGACACAGTTCAAATGTTTTCAAGCAGGAAAAAAATTTACCTTCAGGGGTTCAGAGGGGTTTTGTTTTTTTCTTTCACAACGGATTCCAATGTAAAATATAAAATTGAATAAGGAAAATCTCTTTTTCTGTTTTCTTTTGTAAGGTTGGTGTAATAATAGAATGATGGGAAGATCTTGAGGCAGGAAACTCAATTTTCCAATTGAAAATTTTCAGTTGAGATGCTCAGCAACATGTAGTTTATAAGCTCAAGTATGTGAATTGCATTAGTTTTGAATAACTTTGACTCTAATAGTATATATCACCCTGGGGAGATTTCTATTGGCAGAAATTGTACTGAGGATTGAACTTTCAACCCCCAAAAGTCTGTCAATTGAACTGATTATTACTTAGTACTTATATCCATTGCGCCACGGGTTTGTGATAAGTAATAATCAGCTCTATGTGACTATCTTCTGGAGGTAGAAGGTTCAATCCCCAGTACGGGCGAAACTAAGAATACAATTACGAATTACTTAAGAATTCTACCCGGTCATGGCTGATGGAACGAGAGCAAGCTACCCCTGTTGATTAAATAAAGGGTTCCGTACATATTCCGGAGTTCGATATAAAGATTCCCGAATTTGACGAGATGCACCTGAAGAAGGTCGGAGGTTACATCGGCTGAAATGTTGTGAGGATATCATCCAAGATGAGAACAGTAGTCCAAATAATACAAATAATACAAATTATAAATTCTTCATGTAAAAATTCCAAACATAAGAAACTTTTTTTATATAGCTTACAATTTATTGCATGTAGAATGTCGATATTCCTTTTAACACACTCCTCATATGGTTACAATCAACTCCCTAGACCCTAAGCTTAGTAAATAAAATGTTAAACGTCCACTTTCTTTGATCGTCAAGTCTTCTCTCTTCTTTTTCTCCTGATCTTCTCCCGATCGGTGACGCACGCCTGTAGTTGTTTTTAAATTTTAGCCTCAAACTTGTAATAATCAAAATAATCGCAGTCCCATTCTGAATGTGACGCCTACCCACACCCTGACCTACACAACGTTACCATCTATTATTTTTATTCACTATTCTGTTTTTTCCAATCACTCTGGGGTAATCTCTTTACAGTTGGTAACTTTAGTTTATTTGAAGCAAGATTACATTTTTGGTACAAGATGTACTTAGAAATAAACTTTCTATAACTTGTCTCCTTCTAGGTATTCAAAACTCTGATACGAATTTTTTCAAAAGTAGACTGAATGTTTGCATCTTTTTTGATGTTCAATACTTATAAGATTAGTCAAGTCATCATCCTCAGCGAATAGAACAGAATGGTTAAGTTTATAATCATAAGTTGTGCTCTTACATAGTCTATCGTTGGTTCTGATTATATACATTTTGTCTAAAAATTAATTAAATCATTTTCTGTTCCAGCTTTTTACCTTTTGGTTATTTAAAGTAATCAATCTCTACTCCAAACCTTGACATTTTGGCACTATGACTAGAATCCTTGTCCACGTTTTGGGGTTATCTGCTAGATTTTGCATGTAAAATAAAGATACATATAAAATAGAACTAGAAACCTTATTGGCGGCCATGACACATTCTACTGACCCAGGGGATGTAACACTGATCAAGTCGGTGTACCTGATCCACATGTTTTAATCTATTTCCGTCAAATTAATCAATCTATTAAAATAAGGGTACCATGTTAGTCACAGTAAATTTTAATAAAGTACCTTGCACAATGCACTTATTCCTCAAACTTCAACACTGAAGATCACTCCATGACCGTTTAATATGACTTCCACTGAGCCATTCAGATCCTGAAGTTCAAAGCTGTAGATTCTTCTGAAATTTATCCACAGTTATCGTCCTTGTGAGTAAGTCGACTGGGTTTTGTTAAATATGAACGTATTTAAAATTTACTGATACAGTCTGCCCTTCTTCAGCTCCTCAAGCATTAGATGAATGTCCTTGAGCCCCTATTTAGTTGCCTCCTCATAAGGGCAGAGATAGCCACAAGGTCGGATTTTAATGTACAGAAAATCCAGCTCCTTTAAAAGTGCACTCTGGATCGGGACAAAAATAAAAATCACCTCAGTCTAGAATGATTTCTCCATCACTGGCCGAGTACAGAAAATACGAAGTATCATATCAGAACAAATGACTTTAATGTCCTTGAGTCAAATTTCTTTACAAACAGGTACAATTCATATCATGGTTCTCAAACTATTTTGAAATTTTTGTTTGCCGGCCCCTTTATAATACTTAAGATGGCTTGTGGACCCTTTAGTATAAATCACAGTTAACATATAGGCTACTAAACAAATAATTTGGGCAAACAAATATTTATTTAAAAAATGACAAAAAATTTGTAATAAAATAAAAAGCATTTTTTGTAAATCAAATATTTGTTGAAAAAATGGCAACTATACACATCAAAAAATACATTCAATGGGATGGCTGCATTTGCTTTGCCTTGACCAGTTCTTCTGAATTTGAGGTTGTTTTGGTGAGTGCAGCAATCATGTCATTTGCTGCTTCTAATCTATTTCTTTGATTTTTTTTTGATTGAAAGTAATCTAGAAAATGCTGCTTCACACTCATATGTGGTTGCAAATGGGATTAACAACTTTAGAGCCAGCTTTGCAACATTGGGATAGAATTGTGTTATTTCAATCCAAAAATCGTTGCAGGAAACTTCACGGAAAATGTTTTGTGCCTCCATCATTAATCAAATCAATAAACTGTACCTGAACTAAATTTTCTTCTGATGGAAAATCATTAATGGAGAGTACAAAAGGGTTGTTGATCAACCTATGGTATTTTTCAAAATATTTTAAATCTGGAAAATAATGAGATTTCTTCACGAAGCATTGATACATGGCTTTTCATCATCTCAAGGATATCTTCATCAACATTAACCTCATTTTCATCAATATATGTATTTAATTGTGGAAATGGGGCAAAGTTCTTCTCTAATTTAAAATGCCATAATTATAGTTTCAGTTTGAAAGCAGCCAATTTTTCATGACAATAGATTATTGTGATTTTTCCCTGCAATGATGGAGTTCACAAATTCAAATATATCTACTAAAAATGATAGGGATTCAAGAAAACGGAGATCTGAGAATTTCGCGTGCATATCTGGTTTGAACTCTTTTAAAAATTGCTGCATTTCTTCACGTAGTATGAAAACTCTCTTCAAAACTTTACCTCTGAAAAGTGATTCTAATTTTGAAGCTCTCTTTTTTCACTCAGAAGTTAGATGGTGCTGAGAGGTTCACAAAACAAAAATTCGTCTTCTAGGTATTTATCATATATATATATATCGCACATAGAAGTAAAGTTGAGCTAAGTAGGAAATATCTGTGGTTTCATCCAGCTGGATCACAAAAAAGTTGAAAGTTGAATTCTGAATATTTGATACCACCTGCGAAAGTATGTTATCAGACATCTCTGCCATTCGCCTTCTAACAGTATCGTTTGAAAGGGACACATGCTTTAATTTTTCAAGTTCAGAACTTCTGAGCACATTTGATATGATGTCGTTGCAGCAAGGTAAAATTAACTCTTCACCAATGTTGTGGGTTTTTTAAGCAACAGACCAGAATTATTTTTGACCGTGTATGTGGTCTGAGCCATTACACCCATAACAATTTATAACTGGTTTTGATGGGTTGTTGTCCCTTGATTGTTTCCTATATTCACCGTTGTATCGTTGTTGCTGTTTATAATTAGTTTTAATTTTGTGTATTTCTGAGTGTTCTCCTTCATCCTCTTCTATTTGCCGAACTTGTGTTTCAGTGGATTTAAATATTAATGTTCTTTGATGTGCTTCCTCTACTGGTAAATCTGTCTTTCAAATATACACAGCGTTATTTGCTTGACAAGCATTTTTCTATTAATTGGTCCACTATAGCCTTGTCCAGGTTGTATTCGCCGAAGTTGCATTTTGCTTCTTGTGTGTGTAGACGAGTACTTATTTGATTATTTAAATTCGCATGGGAAAACGTTAGCATGTAAACAGGAGATAAAGGTCAGATAGCTGGCCTGTGAGAACACTAGCTAGAGTAAATGACATCACACTAGATATAATAGGAGCTAAGAGTGGGGAATCTGAGTTCGAAGCTTGACGCGATCAGACGTGATAAAAAATAACTTAAGAATCGACGATAAACGAACTCTAGCCAGGAGAGGCCAGCATCAACAGCCTAATAAAATGCCCTTTCTCCAAATTCGCGATTTTGTTTATTTCGTAGTGTTGTTGTGCTGACTTTGATTGCAGAGCAGGATTGCACATCATCCACAGAGAGGCAGCGACCGGTGGACGACGAGAGATCCCAGAGACCGTGTTGAGGGGGAGTGGCTTCTGTCTCGGGTGACCTTTGTGGTTGAGCGTTGAAGACACGGGGTATGATCTAATTGTACATTTATGACTTTTTGATTAGCATTCGATAACAGACAGACATTTATTGGAGTATGACATACAAAGCGTTAAACTTCCCCTTTGAGGTCTTGGTAATGCATCAGTGACAGACCGGCAAGTATTTGTTAATAACTTCAAAACTCTTGAGACAATCCAAGCTAAATTTAAATCATATATTCAGGGTCATTGTCAAAAGCGACACACCAACTTTCGAAAATATTGACCGTGTAGTTATTAAAATATGGGAAGAATACCAGTCGCAGAATGGGTAAATTTTATTCCCCAAACACAACAGTTTTGCACCAATTTTATGCTTCCCTGACTTACGAAGATTGAAATCAAAGTTTTAATGCTAGTAAACGTCGTGTCTAGAATCCTTATTACAATTTATGATTTGTTTATTTGCATTCGATAACAGTCAGATATTGATTTGATCGTAACATACAAAGTTTTAGATCTCCCCTTGGGGGGAGGGAAGGTTATGCAAGAGTTTTGCATGTGATCATTTCCTTCTGTGTATAGTTTTGATTACTTTCCAACAGAATTATCTGTTTTGATCAGCTTATATACATAATAGCGTTTTTAAACATGTTGGTGCAAATACAATCAGACAACCGGTGTGCATGAGGTTTCCTTACAAAATTTAAAATGAAGGGATGAACATTAAATGTTGTGACGATTTATCGGAATTGGAATCGGGAATCGGAAAAATCAGAACTTTTTCGGGGTATCGGAATCGGACAAATTTTAGCCTTATTTCCGATTCTAAAGACCATTCTTTTATTTTTGTTCTTGACAATAAAAATGAAACAAACACAATGTATTTATTTATTATAAGATTGTTTATTTACAACATAAGACTAAGGACCACAGGGTCGCATGTTCGAAATCTCATTCCCAGATTTAGCATTGACTCCCCGAGTCTAATTTATTTATTTTTTATTGGTTAGTTATGGCAAAGAAAGTAAATATTCTAGAGTTATTCCCTTATCAAATCTTTTGAAATGTTCAAATTTGTATTCGCACCGATTTACTAAACATCTATATGACGCTTCTCAGAGAGTTCACGGTTGAGAGAAGTTTTATTTTATTTTGTTGGCGGTGCTCTGACCATGGCCATTGTCTGGTCACCGCGTATACATCCTCTGAAATAATTAATGTTTTAGTGTATTTTTTCGGTTTGAAATTCTTTAAACTTAATGCTTATTTTCTTTTGAAATTAATTAAATCATTTTTCAATTTATGGGGAATTTGAAAACGTATGACTGTTAAACTATCTCTAAAATAGTGGATAAATAGGAAAAATTGCACAAATGAAAAATATATATGAAAATCTCACGATGAGGTTATCAAAATCTTGGATACAATACATCAAGGGGAAACGTTAAGTCAAATTAAAAATGAAATTATATCTACATTTAAAAGTATCCCCCCACCCTAATGAGATTCTACAATTTTTAGGCGATAATATGCGAACACAGTGAAAAAATACAACAATTATTGTATAATTTAGACTGAGGCTTGGTTGCACACATAAATGTATTTCTGGGTCATTCTATCTTTTTAAGACAGTTATCTAATTGTTTTACTATTAACCCTAAGTCTGACCGACAAAGTCATAAAACCACACATAATCGCTTTATTTTTTATATTACCACCTGGACGTAGGGTTAGTAGTAAGAAGGAGGCATGTTTTTTATGACTTTTTTATACAAAAGTTTGATGAGAAACATTAACATGGCCAAGATTTAAAACAAACAAAATTGGTTACATGTCAAATTCTATACTATGGCTGCTTAGTAAGTCATTGTCACCCAACATGTGCGCTGCTTCTTTGAGTTGTCTTACTCTCCGGAGGTTACAGCGGCTGAAACGTTGTGAGAATAACACTCAAGATGAGAACAGTAATCCGAATAATCCAAATTATACAAATTATCAATCCTCATCTCAAAAATTAAGAAACATACTACATATCTCTTATACAGACAGTAGCAAATATTTATAATTAAGATAAAAATATGAACATTCTTTGATAGAGAGAAGGAACAGAATAGTAACCCCCCCCCCCGCCCTCCTCTTGTTAAGAATGTTTTTCTAAATAGTAACATTATTATTTAAAAACCCATTCTTAACATGGGGAGGGGAATTTGTTAACTATTCTATGCCTACACCCTTTTTATCATTTTAAGAAGTGTGTATAGTTCCCAACTACAGCACATGGTTAAATTCAATCATCGCCATTTTCAATTTCTCTGCAGGAAAGCGACGAGGTCGTGAAAATACAGGAGCAATAGTAGTCTTGATGTGACGTTTTGTGGGATGAGTACATTTTCTCACCACAAAATACAAGTTAATCAAATCAAGGAAGGAATACATCAGTGTCTTAAAAGGGTCATTAGAAATGTGACAAAGAATACCAGGATAATAGATGAGTAAGTAGAGCTCAAACCCACGACAGAATGTTATGTATTAACATTAGTCAACCAGCGTCTGCGCATATCCACTATCAGGTTAGGGTTAGGGTTAGGGTTATTCACTATCATGTTATAGTGATGCAGAAAATACCTAGAATGAGGTAAGGCAGATCAGCGACCGTGAAAATTCACATAAAGTCTCTTCGCAATTCCAGATTCAAGGAACGAAAAACTTTATCATACCTAGGGATTGGGGTATGATTCACAATAGCGAAATTGATGAAACTGGTGGCTTCTCTGTGAGAAGTTTCAGAGATCTGCTGCAAAATGCGCCTATATCGATCAAACAGTTCGCTTGGGATACCACGTCTACTAGGAAAAAATAGATGGTTATTTGTTAATGCCTGAGGACAATGTGCTGTGTTCAGGTCTGCTGAAATTATTTTCCCTAGTTAGGTAAAGAACAGGGATGTTTACAACTGTGTTCCTTTGCACCGAAACAACTGCGATAAAAAGCCAGTCCTGGTTTACAGTGACAGAGTAGTGATGCCGGACGGTTTTGGAACAGATGTCTGAACAAACAGGTTTTAGAGATATTGAATCTTATCATCTTTTTGGTGAGCTGCTCTATGCCTTTTAGTATAGCTACAGACGTGAAGGGTTGCCACTGCAAAAAAAAAGAAGCGAACCCACTTCTGGTATTGAAGTGTAGTTTATATTGCCACCCAACCTTAGGGTTACTGCCAGGATACAAACATATATAGTGCTTTTGCATCATTTCTAATTCGTTAGAACATTCAAAAGTAATTGGAGTAAATCTTCCCAGGCATTATGACATCCTTTCTTATGAGGGTATTGGTTTGGTATCTGTCGTCTGCGATGCTCTCATTCATGAGGGAATATAGACGGGATAGTTTTTTGGAAGTTGAATTTTAATGGTTCCATGGACTATAAATTGAATTTTAACGGTTTCGTTACGCTAACTGTGCACACATAGTTTCAATCTGATGTTATTTTTGTAATTTTCACTCGGATTAAGACTTAGTAATAGGATTACTGTTGGGTATGTATTTTTTTTCATATCAAACATTACTTTTCTTCCACTGCTTGGGTATAAACACAATTACTTACATCTCCCCACAAAATAAAATTATTTATTGCTTTTCGTAAATATGAAATAATTATTATTAAACGTTTTTTCCGCTAGCATGGCTGAGTGTCCTCCAAGCTTTACGATCTTGGGCCAAGGTTTTCGCTTGTTTCATGGTCATACACAGGCATTGTCTATCCATCTTTTCTTTCGTCTACCTTTCGACCGACTGCCTTGTATTATGCCTTCAAAATATATTTTGAATAGCCCCACACTGGAAAACTTAATGTGACCAAATAATCTCAAGACTTTACATTGTCTTTTTGGACTTTGCCAAGGCCTTCGACCATTTCACTCACCGCTTACTTCTTTTATAAACTCAACCACCATAGCCTCCATAAATCGGTTATAAAGTGGATAAAATCCTTTCTTGGTGATCGTACATACAAGGTTCAGATAAATGGCAGTCGGTCATCTGAGATGGATGTTTGCAGTGATGTTCCTCAGAGCTCTGTGCTGGGTCCTATTCTCTTTCTATTCTATATAAACGACACACCAGAAGTGATTGGTGGAAACATGCTCCTATTTGCAGATGACGTCAAATTAATAGCCAATCTCAAGTTTAGCCTTCAACGTGCCTGGAAATGGTCCATTGAATGGAACTCAATGTTGATAAATGCTGTCATATTGCAGTAGGTTCTCCTTCTGACACGGCAGTGACACGGCTCTATTTAAGGAGGTGAACGAGACAAAAGATCTTGGCCTTCTAGTCAATTCGTCTTTCAAGCCATCTAAACATTGCATTCAGGCTGAAAACAAAGGGAGGAGCACTCTATTTTTCATTCGACGCTCTTTCTGCAAACTCACTCCTGAAATATTTCTCCAACTTTGTGCCTCCCTCTTCAGACTGCTGTTAGAGTATGCTTTCCATGCGTCTGCTCCATATCTAATAGATGATATCCAGCATCTGGAGAGAGTTCAAAGACTGGCTACTCGAATGGTGCAGGGTCTATGGGATCTGCCCTATGAAAGCCGACTCAAGCAACTTAACCTTTTTTCCTTTGAGCGCCAACGATTATGCAGTGATCTCATTTTGGCCTACAATCTACTCAATGGCCATTACGATATACATCAGGACCTATTATTCACTCTTGCACCAGAAAGAGGTCTATGGGGACACAAGAAACTATTTCACCTCCAATTTCGATTGAACCAGAGGAGTGCCGCTTTCTCAATCAGGATTCCTGTACTTGGAATATACTTCAAAGAGAGGTAATAAATGCATCAACAACATAGTAATTCAAGGTGAACTTGAACAGGTGGTAGACCACTGTATTCTCTTCTGTGTAAATTCCTACCACCCTTTTCCTACATGGCAACTGAAGCATGCTTGTTTTATTTTTTTCCGAATTAATATAATTGAATTGAATTTGATGACAGAGGAAATTGATGGGATTCCAGTCAGTTTCCGCAACTCTGCCATACTGATGTGATCGAATAGTTTATGATCAGTAATGAAGCACATGATGTGGTTTTAGAAGCTTTATACTTTTAGACACATTCAAGTCCATATAAGACTACAGGAAGGACATATGTGTTATAGATTTTCGCTTTGATTTTGTATGGTAAGTGTTTCGAAGTTAAGGCGGTTTTACTTCTTGTGAAGGCGGCCTAACCTAAACCAACTCTGTGATTTACAGGTGTTTGCCTGTCGTTAGATGAAGACAGCTTGAGCCTAAGGTAAACACACTTTTTAACTTGTTCGATTTGTTGGCCGTTGATGTTGATGTTAAGAGGAATTTATTTTTTATCAGTTGTCATGTATTTAGTCTTGGGCGTCTTAATAGAAAAACCAACTTCTTTCAAGTACTTCACAAGTTTATCCAGGAATTACTAGTTGCAGCTATGTCATCCGCATAGCTTATATCTGACAAAAAAATGACCACTAGTTGAAAAAACACAGCTATATTACTGTTCTGTTTTCCAAATAGCTGATGCCATAATAGCACAGAATAAAAGCGTTGAAAGGACATCACTTTGCTTTACACTTTAAAGAATTCTGATTGGGCATAATGTGCATATATCGGGTTTAATTGCTGCAGTCAAATATATATACTGTTTATTCAGATTTATTTCTTCCAAAAGCTTCCAAAGAGATAGAAGTTTGATGCTATTAAACGCTTTAGTAAAATCAATAAAGGCAATGAACACAGGATTATGGACTTCTCTATTATCTGGTCTAACGCAATAATTCGCTCTATAGTACCCCTTTCCTGGTTAGTATGAAGCTTGAGAAGTTGGGAATGATATCTAAAGATTTCTTTTCATACGTTCTGCCACAACTGTGACAAGCAATTTGTAAAAATGACTTATAAGGCTGATTGGGCGATAATTTCCGCAATCCAGGCGACTGTTCTCATACAGTACAATGATCAGTGCATTTTTGAAAGCTTGCGATACATTACCAGTTGAAAGTATCATGTTGAACAATTTCAAAAAAATATATAAGAGTTGTCCTCCACCAGCTTTGATGAACTCAGTGTGAATATTATCAAGCCGGGGACTTTTGCTCTCCTTTAAAGATAGAATAGCATGCTCTATTTCGCCTGTCAAAATAGGTGGTATTGTCTTCTGCATCCTCATCAATTTGAGGGGTGTCAGTTGAGTCATCCATATACAGCTCTTCATTAAATTGTGCCCACCGTTCCAAAATCTCATCTTTGTTGTATAGGATTTTGCTGTGATTATCCTTAATTCCCAAGCTTATGTTTCTTGGCTTTGCTTTTCATTTTTTTAAAGCAACATAGGACTGTGTGTGAGGGGGCAGTGTACTGATTAAGTCTGTTTCTTTATTTCAAATAATTTGTCTTTCCATATGAGCTTTTTCGACTCAGCTTTTGCTGTCTTGTATTCTTTAGAAGAATATCCGGTGCTTCTGTATTATTGGGTACAGATGAAATTTTTATTTTATTTTAGAAGAGTCAATTGAAAGGGGAAGTAATTCACACAGTGTTTTTGTTGTAACCATAACCCATAAAGAAAATCCAAAGAATCAGTAAGAAAATAAATTAAAAAAGGGTATTTATGCAGTTTACGGACCGGGCTGAAATAATAACATTATAATTTAGAAAGCCATTCTTAACATGGGGAGTTGAGTTAACTATTCTGTACTTTCACCTGACAATTTAATAAAAAGAATAGTTAATCAAACCCCCACCTCCCCATGTTAAGAAGGGCTTTCAAAATTATAACATTATAATTTCAGCCGGGTCTGTAAACTGCATAAGTACCCTTTTTAAAATTTATTTTCTTACTAATTGTCTGGATTTTCTTTATTGGTTATGCTTACAACAAAACACAGTTTGAATTATCTCCCCTTTCAACTCACTATTCTAAATTAAAGATGAAAATTTCATCTGTTACCAATTGCGTTCAGTGGTGGGAGCAGGAGTTTTCTGGGTCCTTCAGTTTTCTCGGGCAAGGTCCGTGCACGGGTCTTGCTAGTTTATTAATAAAAAGAAAAAAAATCCATACTTATCCAAGTGTGAATTGTCAGATGACGCCCACTCCCTACCTAAAAAAGAACTCAGTCGTAACAGTGGCATTCAACAAATCTAGACTGCCTACGTGCATTGTGCAAAAGCATCGATCATCCAAATTTTTGCCATCTTTAGAGACTTCTCTGCGTAATAAAAATGATCGTTTATAAAGATATTGCTACAGGTAAAACTAAATCTTAAAATCTTGAAACATAAATTTAACATCATTTATTGTTTGTATTATATTTTGTTAAATTTCTTTTTATTTTAGACGACATACTCTTCAGCGATGTTTATCCTACAAAACTGATCGATGATTGTTACTATGAAATTGAAGGAAAGGTACGTTCCATCTGGTTTCTTTAAGCACACTTCCTTGCGCCTTTGGCAACGAGCAAGGTGTAGTATCTGTTCTTATACTACACTGTATCTTTTCTGTCCTCGGTCAATGGAGGAGAAACCATTTTAGATTGAGGCAATTTTAATTGTGTCCCAATCCAGAGTGCCCCTTTTTGGAGAAGTAGATTTTCCTCACATTAAAAACCGACCTAGTGACTAACTCTGCCCTCGTGGGGATCAAAAATGCTAAATTTGTACATGTACATCGTATTCTAATTCATCCAAAATTAAAAATAAGATTTTACTTTGGAAACACTTTGAAAAACTTGGCAGTAAAAATAAAACAAAACAAACAATTATTTTAGGATTTCGAGTTCGGGATCAGTTTTGCATATAAATTTAAACTAAAATGATCACCAATTTCCGAGCCGGCAGTTTCTAACCGAATATCGTTTTAAGGACATATAAACAAAAAGAATTAAGAGAAATAAACTTTGTGTGTATTTGGGGGAGATTTTTTAATTCTGAAAAAGTTAATATATAATAATAAAAAAATAATTACTCACTTTTGATCATTTAAAAAATAGTTATTATTGGTCGAAAGATTATTTTATAAAAAAATGGGGAAAAGTATAAATACTAAGTTTGTTTATTCATTATATAAAACATGCAGTTGGAGTGTGAGACGGCTTTGTTGTCTTCATTTTCGGAATCAATTTCTTCTTAGTGTTGGATAATTTGACGCTGGCGAATTGAAAAAAAAATGACATGTCCTCCTTTAATCCTAAGTCCGTGTGGCAATAGACAAAACACACACAAAAACAATTGATTTCGAAGAAATTAAGAAAATGGGTAAGATTTATCTGGTTGGAAAGCGGGTGATCATCTTACGTTAAATTTGTATGTTTAACCTATCTCTCATTCTTTAGAATAAGAGATGAGTTTAAGATATGAATTTTTTTTTGCTTTATTTATTTTTACCGCCCAGTTTTTCAGCCTATTTATATGCAATCGCTCCTAAAAAGTAGAATCTCAATTTACCTTTTTGAGTGAACTAACATATTGTGCAATGATATAATAAAAAAATATATATACATTATTGTTTTCTTTTTTAAAATTTATTATCTCTAACCGAGGGACAAGTTTGTGGGATGCTATTTTGTCTGGTTAATGGCGATTAAACGAACTGGCATATTAACCAAAAATCCACGAATCGCGGACATTCTTCTTCATGATGATAGAATGTTGCAATGCTCTCCCAAATGTTCTCTTTTTATAATACTTTTAAGTTGTGTACGTTTTTCAATGTTTCAAAAATGACTTTATTTTATACCTTTATTCTATTCGCAGTTTTAAAATTATATTGCTATTTAATATGTAACGAAGTAAAAATATTCATAAAAATTTAATTAAAATTTTATTTTTATTTTTTAAAGTTCCTAATTTCCATCTATCGTCGTAACCTGTATCCGTTACTAAAAGTTTTTTTCCCTCTTCATTATTGAGTTTTTTCTTATATTGAGAAACAGCATACTATTTTTATTTCTTAAAATAACTTGTTAAATTATTTAAAAAAATTTTTTTTTAAACATCTTAACGTGTAATGTAATTTTCAAACTACTAATCGAATAATAATATAGAATGATGCCGTAAAAAATTATTTGGGACCCTGAAAAAACGTATCACGTAAAGAAACCTATTATTGTTAAGAGTAAATTATGCAAATAGATAAAAGTGGCAAGCGTGAAATTTCCACGGGTTCCAATGGGAATCAAATGATCATCTCCCAGTTATTAAAATGAACCCAATAAATTGCGAATCAAAGTAAGGAGTCACATGTTGAATTGTTGACCAGGTATTTAATTGCTTCCCACCGCAGCAATATGTGATACAAGGTCGGAAGGTGGGGAAAGAGTCAAGCCAGCGCCCCTAAAGAAAGAACACTCTAGCCTAGTAAAAATAGCCTGGACAACCTCGTGGGCATTCCTCGGTCAGAGCGCCTCAGGCAGTAAGCAATGAACTTACTCCACCCCAAAGAGGGGAAGCAAGGTCTGGGAGGGGGCACCTCCTAGGACAACCCAGAACAGTATACCTCAGTCCGGCAGATAAAAAGGCCACCGAAATGGCCCAGTTCCTGCCAGACTGATTGTCGAGAACAAATCCTCGACTGGTATTACACCATCCCGAAGTCCTCAATCAACCGAAGTTAATGAGAGTGAACAGGTTGGGGCAGATGTTTTGTAAGTGTTGAAGGTTTAGCGGTCATAAACATAGACCTATTTTCTTTCTTTGAAAAATGTCTCCATTGAGTGAGCTAGTCACAGACTGACCAATCAGCCCTCAGGGCGAATGGACTCCTTCTGTTGGCTGAAGAACTACTTCGCCCCCATCCCCTTTGGGAATCAGGAGCAGTCAGCAAAGAAACTCCGGCAAGCAACAAGGAAATACCCATATTTCTCTCTCTCCTGCTCATGTTCATTGGACGTGTCAGCAGCTACCATCTTTGCCTGGAGATAACTGCTTAGAATTTTGACAGCCCTTAGAACTTTCTTTCTACCTATACCAAACGGTATAGGTAACCTTAAAGAATAAACCCTTTTCGTTGTTGTTATAAAGAGGTTTTGTTATTTCATTTCGTGTCTGAAACATAAGATTGGGACAGCGTACCCCTTCTTTACAAACACCCCCTTTACAAACCCGATCTAGAATCGAAGTGCAGTATTTGTTCTGTCCTCAGACAAAAATAAATCCTTCTCTACTACCTGGTCAAGTTTTTTTGTCTTCATTTAGGGTGCCTAGATATTCTTCTTCTCTCTCGTTACATTGACCTTGTGTCACACCTAGCTATCGTGGAGAGCGGCAATAAAGACAAACGTCTTTTTTTAAGATGAGAATTATAAAATCTGTTACAGGGTCGTTTTTTTTTTGTATAACGATATTTTTTGTCCATAACGAATGAACCATTACATTTCATTTTTAGAGTAACTTTTCTTTAATGTTTATATATTACAAAATTGTATCTTAAAATAATCTTTTTTATATGATCCTTTTTCACACGTAATCATATTTTTTACTTCTTAATTATTTCTTCTTCCATAATCGTATTTATTTCCATATATTTTTCTTTCTTAGATCCATATCTGCTTTTTTCTTTCATAATCATATTTGTTTTTTCTTTCTTACATAATCATATCTGTTTTTACATGATCATATTTTTTCCTTTTTAACATACACATATTTGTTTTGATTTTCTTTCTGGCATAACCATATTTATGTTTTCTTTCTTACATAACCATATCTGTTTATATTTCTTACATCACCATATCTGTTTATATTACATAACCATATATGTTTTTATTTATTACATAACCATATATTTTCTTACATAACCATATATGTTCTTTTTCGCTTTCTTAAATAACCATATCTGTTTTTTTATTCTTACATTACCACACTTGTTTCTTTCTAACATGACAATATCTGTTTTCTTAAATAACCATATCTGTTTTTCTTACTTAACTATACCTGTGTTTTCTTGCATAACCATATCTATATTTCTTACATAACCACATATTTTTCTAACATAATCACATCTTTTCCATACATAACTATATCTTTTTCTTACATAACCATATATGTTTTATTTTTCCATATTTGTTATTTCTTTCTGACATAATCATATCTTACAGTTTTTTTAGTCCTCCCTCCTCCAAAAAATAAAATTGAAAAACTTCCTAAAAATAGAAAATAAATAAAGTTGATTCACCTATGATTTGAAGCAAATCATTAAACCAATTCTTAACATGCAGGGGAGGGTGTAATTGAGTCTAATCTTAAGTCAAGTGTAACATGAAAAACTTGTTTCATTTAATGTTGGTTTTATTTACTCCTCCCCAGGAGTTAGGCACAAGGCCAGTTTTATCTTACTCCCACAAGTAAGATGTGACCCAAGATCGGGTCGAGAAAGTGGGGTTTGAAAAGCCAGCGCTCGAGAGGTGAGCACTCTGGCCATTTAAAAATTGCCTGGGCAGCCCCGTCGGCATTCCCCGGTAGGGGCGGCTCAGACAGTAAGCAATAAACTTACTCCTCCCCAAAGAGGGGAGGCAAAGCCTGGGAAGGTGGACCTCCTAGAACTGCACAGGACAGGCGTGCAGTATCCATCGGAACAGATACTACACTTTGATCTTAGCCAAAAGGCCAAACCAATTGCCTGTTTTGGATCGAGTTTAATCATCTCCTATAGAAGTACCGTTTCCTTCCAAATATTTTAGATTGCAAAATATTAATTTTGTCCCTTTTGACGTTTTAGCCACGCGCCAAAATATAACACGTGACGCGGCCAATTGTCTGGATTTTACGATCATAAAGGGGTATTACTGATTTTATAGCGTTTTGAGCCATTAACACGGTTATACATTATTTTAACGAATAATGGGGGGGGGGGGGGTAACTGTAAAGTTTTAATTTCTTAGCAGGTAGTAGAATGGGCCCGTTTAAGCTTGCAACTTGTTATATCAAGGAAGATAACTTTTGTTACCTCAATTTACGAGATTGTTTTTTAACATATTTTTTCAGGTTATTGTTATGCAAAACCTACCTGCACTCCGGGCAACAATTTATTGGGGCGAGGGTATAATTAACTAATATACTTTTAACGCTAACCCTAAGTCCGACTGGCAATGCGTAAAACCACAGATAATCGCCTAAAAGAGTGGATCCCCCCCACACACAGAATAACGCACAATTTACGTTAAATATATATGAAACTGATACATCATTCTAAATTCTAAAATATGTTTTCCTTCTTTCCGCTTTCCACGGTGTTCACATGTAATCGCCTAAAAAAGTAAAATATTTTTTTGCGGTGTGTGTGTGGGGGGTAGTGGAGTGTGTTTATCTGCAAATTTACCCATATTTTATTTTTTAAATTGTATATTTTTTAACTGTATGTCCCTTTCTTATCTTAATTTTCAGCAATTGCGTTTAGTTGTGTTTACTTTACCCGTGAAAATTAAATAAATAACTTCACTAAATTATCTAAAAAATTAAATCTCATATTTTTCATGGATAAATTAAAAACAGTAACAGTTTTAGTATTATTGTAGATTAACACCCTCAGACCCTCCCCCCAGTGAGATTCTACTTTTTTAGGCGATTACGTGCGGATACCCTGAAAATCCTGGCGGCAATAGAAAACAACAAAATTATTTTACAATTTAGAGTGGTGCATCAGTGTCGCATATAAATTTAACGTCAAATGATCCTCCATATCCGGGCTATTCTAGGGTTTTATGGCAGTTAACTATTTTATTTTTTTGCTATTGGAGATGAATTCTGTGACAGAGGTCCACACTTTTAGGCGATTACGTGTGGTTTTACGACCTTGCCAGCCGGACTCAGGGTTTATGTTAAAAATATATATTAGTTAACTGTCCTAATAAGTTAAAATGACCCTTAAAAGTAGAATCACATTTTTAAAAGGGGGTGGGGTAATTTAGCTGAGAGTGTTAATTTACCAATTTACAAATTTGGAAGTCTCTGAGTAAAAACATTGTTTTAACTCTACCTCCTCCCCCAATTAATTGGTGTTTTGATATAAATATAATTTGGATAAATGGAGAAAAAAAAATTCGCATTTATTCATTTAGAAGACAGACATTTTTTTAAAATTAAGTTTTTAAAAAATATGAATCTATTTTTTTTTTTAATTTAAAAAGCTGAGAAGGTGGAGGACTTTTTGTTTTCTGTATTATAGCTAATATAATCATATTCAGTAGGCATCGTTGTCGTCGTCGTCGTCGTCAAAAACAACAACAAATTTAATTTTAAATATATCTAAAGAAAACACTTTGTTAGTTATTGCGTTCAATGCAGAGTTTATATTTAAAAATAGATTATTCCAGGTAATCTCAGTCGTTGGTACGTGTAAACATACGCGTGACCGGAAGTTATCATTAAAATATCAAAATAATCATTTTGAATGTTAAATGTTTTTCATAAAATCGTTGGAATTGATATTACTGCTACTACTAATAATAGCATAAATATGAACAAACACTTTTGAATATATATAAGGAAACTGTAGAACGAAAATAAAAATGAATTGTGCAGAATATTGATTTATTATAGAGTGTTTATAAAATTATTATTTAAATGAAACATCGGGATGAATGTGTTTACGCAGTGTTCCGTTAGGTCCTCTTTGGGGAGGATCCTTTCTCAGCCTTTTGGCTAAGATCAAAGTGTAGTATCTGTTCCGATGGATACTGCACTTCATAGATCGGTATTGTCTTGGCCTTCGGGGCTTGATTTCCGCCGGTCTATGGGTCTGATCTGTCCTGTGCAGTTCTAGGAGGTCCACCCTCCCAGGCTTCGCCTCCCCTCTTTGGGGAGGAGTAAGTTTATTGCTTACTGTCTGAGGCGCCCCTACCGGGGAATGCCGACGGGGCTGCCCAGGCAATTTTTAAATGGCCAGAGTGCTCACCTCTCGAGCGCTGGCTTTTAACCCCACTTGCTCGACCCCGATCCTGGGTCACATCTTACCTGTGGGAGTAAGATAAAACTGGCCTTGTGCCTAACTCCCTTGAGGAGTAAATATAGGAGTAAGTTTATTGCTTACTGTCTGAGGCGCCCCTACCGGGGAATGCCGACGGGGCTGCCCAGGCAATTTTTAAATGGCCAGAGTGCTCACCTCTCGAGCGCTGGCTTTTAACCCCACTTGCTCGACCCGATCTTGGGTCACATCTTACTTGTGGGAGTAAGATAAAACTGGCCTTGTGCCTAACTCCGGGAGGAGTAAATAAATATATATATATATAAATAAATAAAATTTGAAAATACTTAAATGTTTACTTGAATTATCGGTGAGTACCGACGAGGCTTCCCTGGAGTGTTTTGTGGGCCAGTGCTCATCCTCTCGAGCGCTAGCTTTTCAATCCCACTTTCCGCCATTGTGTCATATCATCTCATTGTGGGAGGGCGTAAAAAATAATTGAATTAAATAAGCTGCACGTCTTTTGATATAAAAATAGTATAAATGGAAAAATATTTCGCATTTGGATTGTTTCATTTTTTATTTCATTAAAATATTGTTTCATTGTTTAAAACATTAAAAAAAATTCTTTGTTTTTTCAAATAAAAATCAATCGTTGTCAAAATCTTTGCTAAAATCAATTGTTGAAAAGAATTGAACTATGAAAAGATACCTCCCTTTATATAAAACCTACATAGACTAAAAAAGCGCCCAAAAATGCATATTGTTCACAAATAATAACTAGAAAAATTGACACTAAAATGATATTAAAGAAAGCAACATTTTTTAGGTACGTTAAAAATGGACCTTTATTATTAAAAAGCGCTTATCATTAATTGTTTTAATTAGTTTTCGTGTAAACTTTGATTGTGTTTGAAAGATAAAAGCCTAAACTTAATCTCTAAAAGGAAAAAAATGTATATTTACGCGTGAAAAAAAAAATTATAATTAAAAATGTTATCACGACGGCTAAAATAAAAAGAAAAATTCAGTGAATTTTGAACTTTGAAGAAATTACTTGTAAAACTCCCTTAAAAGATAAATATAAGTTTTCTGGAACTATTTCAAAGATAATTATTAAATTAAAGTCATAAGATGCTGAATTAAAACAAAGTTTTCTATGTTTTACTAAGAATTAGCAAAATTATCCCTCCAAAAAGTCATAGTTTAGTAAAATCCCGCTTTCAGTCAATCGGTAAACGACTTTGTTTACCGATTGACTATTGCTATGAGAATATATGGAAGACAAAAATGTCATAATATTTCTGTTCATAAGTTTTAACTTAATATATAAAAATGGTTTTGTGATAGTTTATAGTAATAGAAACATTATTATCTATTAATTTCTTTATTTTCTTTAAGGTTATAAAAAAATTTAATTAATTTAAGTACCCTTATTTGGGTGTAATAAAACAGAAATGCTTATTCAATTAAAATATTTGTGAATGTACACAATTAAGATTTTATTTATTTTTATCTAAAAAGATTCATATTTAACTTTGTATTAGTTTTTAATTTAGTAATACTCTGAAATTATTGATGACGTCTGTTTACCAATGTTTTCCTTAGGATTTGAAATAAAACCTAAAAAAAATGTTGTTTCAAATTATTTTTACGTTACGAACTGCGTCAATGTTATCAATTTGCTTTACATAATGATTAAAAACTTTAGTTACTAGATTTATTCTTAACCTGTCGTAACGATAAATGACATTAATTCTTTTTAAAATAAAGCTAAAAGTGTATTTTTTAAATTTTAAGTGTAATAAAGTAAATAAAAGTCAATGACTACACTGAAAATGTATTCATTGAAAAACAAAGTTAAAACAATTATTTATTAATAGAATACAATTTTAATTCTATTTATTTATTAATAAATAATTGTTTAAAACTTTTAAAATAATATTTATTAATAGAAAAAATGACAAAACAAATACAAACTTACGTTTTATCTTTCCAAATAACTGACGATGAATTGTGAAATTAACGAAATTGTTGAATCTCTAAAACTAAAATTTTGAGGACGGTGTGGAGTGAGTGATAGTTGGTGAGCTAATCCCACCGGTTTATTACAGAACAAGCCTACCATACCTCTCCAAGGCAATCGTTAGTAGAAATTATCGAATTTTAAAAATCTTTTTTTCGTTATGATCCTGATTCTCAAATATTTCAATTTTTTGTTTATTTTCAAGATTATAAAAAAAGTTCTTACGCTGATGATGACACGTTCATGTATGAAAAGGGAAATATAATTACATAGCATTTTATATTCTCGCAAAAACTCTTATCATAAAAATGACATGAAATATTCTTTGCAATTATATTATTTATTTTGTAAAAATATTGATTAAACAATGCTTTATTCAATGATAACATTGCCAATTCAGGAAATTAATTCTTTTTCGAATTATAGTGATTTTAATAACACAGGATTTAGTTAGTTTAAAAAAAATAATACATTTTCGCTAAAATTTAAAACAAAATAAGTGTTTCATTACATTGCGTGATCGTAGATTAGTAAATACTGAAAATTTCATTGAAATTGGTTGATTTCCTGAATTTTGGTGAATTTTAAGGTGAAGGAAGAGTTAAAATGTTTTTACATTTCGGGAATCGGCCATTGATTTTGCACGTACCTAACATTCTTTTTAAGAGTGAGGAATAACTTTCGCATTTAAATTTCGCGTAAAATGGTCACCAGGCGGTATTGATCGCCCACTTCGGAAACAAATAGCGTTTTTAATGGAAAATCTAAACTCATAATTCTGTTACATGAATCACCGGATACTAATTTAAGTTTTTTCAGGATCAAAATTCAACGTAAACATTATTTACAAAACGCACTTTCTTAGATTCTATATTAAAATAAAGGTTTTCCGTATTTGTCGGAATTTTTTTTACTGATAATTATGTGATCCCCTAACTACTTTATATTCTGCACTTTTATATATTTTGTATTTGTATATTTTGCATTGTATAACACATATTTTTTGTTGTTTCATACGAAACTATTTTGAAATTAAAATACGCCTGATGTCACAAATTCCAGTGCGAAATTCGGCAGTTTTTTTAATTGGCGGCCAACGAGAGAAGACCTCTTGTTCCAGCTCGAAGTAGAAAGGTAGGCTCCATTCATTAAACACGTATTCCGAAGGACACGCTTTAAATTCACATCGAAATGGGAATGAGGATGCTTGTTGGCCCAAACAAGATTAAAAGCGTCTTTGAGGGACCTCGACATTTTTGAAGCAGGAGGCGAGAAAAATCGAGCCCCCCATTCCCATCCGCATGAAGCATGACGAGGTATTTAAGATTTGAGAGCATCGCCAAGCACACACTTTTTTTCTTTAAACTGGCAAAGGCTGTTTGGGTCAATAGAGATATGTAAATTATATTATTTTGTTTGCTTAAATATAGAAGTGTGGAAACAGCAGCAACAGGCCAGAACCTGAGCCCTCGTGACGTCAGAGAGACGACTGCTACTATAAAAACTTCTTTTTTTCCTTTGCGTAAATGTGGATCAAGCATGCATTTACTAGTCTCTCTGTCAGCCTGACGTACTCGGTTTTTAAACCGAGTTTTTGGAACAAGATTCGGTTTTTCTTATATTTGTACGAAATGTCTTTGTAAATGTATTTTGATAAAGCTTTTCTTCTACAAATTTGGTGACTCCGATGTGATTGAAACACCCTGCCATCTAAAAGCAGACAGAAACGAAAACCTGAGAAGACGAGGCCATTATTATTTTTCTCTCTGTTCATCACGTGGAGTACAGAGAAAAGAAAAAAGAAGAAAAAAATATATACAAGCCGTCACTACATGATTCGGAAACGCTTTTGTGGACATAAAGCCCAGACAACATTTTTTAAACTGAGGGAACGGAAAGCTACATCCAGATAAAAGTTCGGGATTTCAATTTAAACAGACCACGAGTTTAGTTTCACCAGTTACAGGCCATTTTCAACACGCGAATAATCACTTCACAGAAATGCATGTTCACCTATGTTGCGGAAGCATAACCCGCAGAAATTGCAGAGAGAGTAGAGGACTTAATGGAAACTCCACCAGGTGATAAATTCTATCAAATCCTGAAAGAAACAATTCTACTAAGGATTGGGAAGTCGAAACTGTTCGTCTAAAACAACTTTTTAATAACATCGAGATAAGCGTTAGAAAACCCTCACAACTACTCCGTTTCATCAAATGTCTCATCGGAAATAAGCAGATAGATGAGAGCTTTTTACGACAGCTCTGGCTGGATTAATTACCAGTGAATATCACTTTCTCAGACGAGAAAACGCTGCAAGAGTAAGCCGAAATAGCAGACAAAATCGCGGATACTTATCACGCGTCAAATATCAGCACGGCGGACGTAAAGGAAAATGCCTAAATTGCCGAACTAAAAACAGCATATGCAAGTCTAACCGAGAGACTTAACAAGATACTAAACGAAAAACGGCATAGATCGTCGTCAAGGAGCATGATTCTCGAATAGGACCAGATCAAGTTCTAACGGAAAGTGGTGCTGGTATAATAGGAGTTTCCGAGAGAAATTGTATGTGTACCACTTAGCTCGTTTGTACAAAAGAACCATTTAAACAAGCACACTGGTGAGTAGGGGCGCATACCATCGCCGGACACAGACCAAACGGGCGCATACTTTTTCTGTTGGACAGAAATTCGAAGAGAAAGTTCTTGATTGACACCAGTGCTGCGATCAGAGTAATTCAGCTCGAAAAAAGCATAAACCGGCCACACGAAATCATTCGTTAAAGGCTGCAAACGATAGCAGTATTAAAATATATGGTAGTGCACTGATCAACGCGAAATCAAGACGAATGAACCCAGAAAAACCTAAAATAGCAAGAGCGGAATTTCAGCACATGCTAGATTTGGCCATCATACAACCTTCTAACAACCCATGGTTATCACCGTTACATATGGTACCCAAGAAATGTGGAAACAACTGGAGACCGTGTGGCGACTACTTCGCCCTTAACGCGGTTACAACACCTGACAGATACTCGATACCGCATATCCACGATTTTTCGCCGTCACTATCCGGAACTATTATCTTCTCAAGAATGGATCTCATCCGAGCTTATTACCAGATACCCGTCGCTGAGAAAGACATACCCAAAACGGCAATTTGTACTCTGTTCGGTCTCTTTGCGTTTTCACGTTTACCCTTCGGTCTGCGAAACAAGCTTTTCAAAGATTTATTGACGAAGTATTACGATGATTGCCCTTCGTTTTCGCGTATCAATATACCATACGATATTCTAATTGTCAGTAACTAACCAAACCAACATTTAGACCACGTCAAGTAAGTGTTAAGACGATTGGATTTTTACGGTTTAAAAATAAACCCTACGAAATGCAAATTCGGTGAAAAATCACTGAACGTTTTAATATATCAGATTGGTAGCTCGGGAATAATACCTTTGTCCGAAAAAGTAGCAGCTATCAAATGTTTTCCAATTCCTAATTGCATGAAATAATTACGAAGGTTCATAGGTGTTATACACTACTGTAGGAGATTCATCCCTAACTGCTCCTAAATCTTATCGAAATTAATAGACCTTTTAAAAACAACAAGAAAAGGAAATAATATTTACTGACGAAACTGCAAAAGCTTTTGAAACAGCTAAATTATCTTAGATAGACAACGACCCATCAGCGCAACTATTTTTAGTGACCGATGCAGCAAACAGCGCGATTGGAGCTGTTTTGCAGCAGCATATAAAAGGTGAGACAACACCCATTTTTTCCGCCAAGTTAAGCGTCCCTCAACAGAAGTATAACACTTTTGGAAGCGAACTTTTAGCCGTATATCTGTCAATTAAACATTTTCGTCACCTTTTGGAAGGCAGAGAATTTACAACCCTCACGGATCATAAACCACTAACCTTCTCTTTTCACGTTAAAAACGACAAGTTTTCATCCAGGGAAATACATCAGCTGGACTATATAGCCACATTTTCTACAGACAGCCGTCATATTTCAGGAAACGACAACATTGTTGCTGACGAACTGTCACAACTCGCTACTGTCTAAGCGATTGACGAACCTCTGGATTTTTAAAACCTTTACTCTCGAGCAAAGCAAAGATACTTCCCTACAAAACTGGTCTAATAACAACTCTACAAAATTAAAAAAAAAGTTCTATTCTTTTCAGCGAAAAAAAGTATTTTTTGTCATGACACATATTTACCTGTTCCTTGGCGAAAAAAGGTTTTCAAACACTTTAATGGAATCGCACACCCAGACGAACGTGCTACTCAAAAACTAATAACAGACATATTTTTCTGGCCGGAAATGAATACAGCCATTCGGAAATGGATGCAAATGTGTATCCCTTGTCAACGGACAAAAATACACAGACACACCAAAAGTAATCTAGGAAAATTTTCTCCTCCACGTTTTTCTCACGTCCATATCGACGTAGTCGGACCTTTAC
This sequence comes from Sepiola atlantica, assembly GCA_963556195.1. Taxonomy (NCBI): domain Eukaryota; kingdom Metazoa; phylum Mollusca; class Cephalopoda; order Sepiida; family Sepiolidae; genus Sepiola; species Sepiola atlantica. The sequence continues at coordinate 62,690,112 of OY744528.1, forward strand.
CTTCGTCGGACAAAAAAAACAAACTATATGCTTACAATAGTAGACAGGTTTACTCGGTAGACTGCAGCACTCGCTATTAAATATATTTTTTCTGAAAAATTACTAAAATTTTCGTAAAATCATGGATTGCAAATTTCGGAGTGTCCCTGCACACTACAACTGACAGGGATTAGCAATTCCAATCAGCTCTATTCAGTACAAGTGCTGAGGGTAAATCACACCAAGACTACCGCTTATCATCCTTTATCGAACAGCCTAGTTGAGAGATTACATAGGCAATTGAAAGCCCCACTAGCAGCTCCACCAGGCCATGTTTTTAGTTCTTCTGGGATTGCGATCCAATTTCAAGGGAAACATCCAGTCGACATCAGCCGAAATGGTATACGGCACGACACCCCGTCTCACAGGCGAATTGTTTTGCGCAGAAACAAACAACTCTGACAGAAGCGAACAACTACGCTTCACGTTTGAAACGTATTATGTCAAAAATAGTTTTCACACCTACCAGAACACAGCAACGTGAGCATATTTGTCCCCTAAATTGCACAAAAGAAAATACGTTTTCGTCCGTAGAGACGCAGTTAAAAGACCTTTACTACCATGCTACGACGGTCCGTACAAAGTTCTTAGAAGAAAGGAGAAATATTTTATCATAGACAAAAAAAGACAGATTCTGTTTCGATCGACAGATTAAAACCAGCTTACGTCGAAACAAAAAAACGAAAATAAAAGAAATCACTACGGTGCAAACCGAACCCGGCAGACACGTTCATTGACCGTAAAATACAAATACTACTTTTGTAAATTTCTAACAAACAGCAAAATACAACTTGCTTTTTTCTAAAAAAAAAAAAAAAAAACAGAGCAAAAGACACAAATATTTCCATTTTTAAGAATTATGAACTGAATAAAGTTAAAATGAAAGGACAGCGGCCAGCTCAGCAGAGCATTTCTTTATTACTATTACTGGTATAAGATCAGGCCCACATGCTTTGAATGTGTCAAGGTTTTTTATGATGACCCGTACATGAGATGGAATGATGGTCAGGTCGTCAAGTGTGTCTTCAGTCCCCAATGGGAAACTTTGGATACCGAAAATCACTGTCTCCTAACTAGAGAAACACTGGGCAAGTAGTTCAGCCTTATCAGTTTCCGTGCGAACGACATCATTGTGGTTGGCTAGCGGGGGTAGTGTTGCTTACCTATTATTCACCACACTATTGAAGATTTTCCAGAAATCGCGAGTACCTAGTTTCTGTGACTCAATCCTTTTCTGGTCATCCTTGTATACTTTCTATTTGCTTCATCTATTACAGTATTACAATGATTTCTTGACGCTATATGTTTCTGACTTATGGCGGTTGAATTGTCGGAATTCTTGCTGCGTCTGAGCAATAGTAGCCGCACAGTTCGAGGTGAACCATTGTGGAGAGTGGGGCTTGCTGTAGAATTTTCGCATGGGGACATATATTTCAATGACTGCTTTGACCAATTCTATTACCTTATTTGCACACTGACCAGCAGGGAGAGAAAAAGTTTCACTCCATGGGGCGTCTCTGACGTGATGTTAAATTTAAACAGCAAACCGCACCCTACTTAAAAATTAAGTTAATTTTTATTTCATTGGTTGTTCATTTTTATTTATTTATTATATTTTAAGTAATTTCCGACTTCTTGAAGATAAAGTTAATTTAATTCATAGATTGTAATAGTCATCATTTATTACCAGAAGTGATTTTTCTCTGGAAAGTTTTAGCAGCCTTTAGGGGAAAAATAACTGACGCGATGGCTACGTTGGCGAGTTCATAGCCAACATACTATCATTGTTTGGTGTTCCTCAACAAAAATTAAAATACTGTTTTGATTGTGAGAACTGCCCATAACGCATGTGTCGTCTGAGGCGTGTATAATTCTGTTATACACACCAGTTTCCCCCTTTCCATCGTCTTAACAGAGAGAGATTTACTTTTAGAGGTGAGTTTGTGTTAGAGAGAGAGAGAGAGAGAGAGAGAGAGAGAGAGAGAGAGAGAGAGAGAGAGAGAGAGAGATCGACGTTTTGGCCACACACTATTTAGTTCATATCGTGTACCTGTTCTCACTCCCAGTGAGGCTTTTGGGGACGACGATTTTAGTGTAACCGTCCCTTTCGATGGTTCACCGGTAATTAGGTCAAATTCCCTCCCTCTGTTACTCACATGATACTCTCAACGTCAGCTCATTTGCTCGTGCCATTCTTCTGACCCCTGATCCATCAATCATTCTTTCCACCCAAGATCATGGACCTTCACTATGCAATACATGTTTACTTTTATTTTTGCTTTATACCCCAGGTGACTACTGAAGACTTTACTGTCTCTGATACCTTGATTGATGCTAACCCTTCAGCTGAAGGCGGTGATGAAGGCCAGGGAAATGATGCAAAAGCATTTATTGATATAGTCAATGCCTATGGGCTTCGTCAAGCTGATTTTACTAAAGAAGAATTTCGTAGATACATAAGGAATTATATGAAAAAGTAAGTATTCTTCTCAAATAATAATTTCAATGGGAAAATTACCAGTTACAAATCTTTGGTAAAGGTACAGAATAGTTCACACTCGAGAACTCGTAAACCAAAAGAAACAATACATAATATATATAAAACGAATTAGAATGAAATTCTCTACAGAGACTGTCTAGAATTAACGTGTTGAAACGATTTATAAGATATTTTAAAACTTTACAAGTACAGAATAGTTAACACTCAAGAACTCGTAAACAAAACAAAATCTCGGAAACCGCGCGTAATTTTAACGTGTGGAAACGATTTGTAAGAATGTTTAAAACGGTATAAAACGTCTTAGAAATCGTTTCCGTACATTAAAACTATATGGGTTCGGTAAAGAATGTCATTTATATAATTTATTATGTGTTTTCCTTGTGGTAAACGAGTTTTCGACTGTTAACTTTTCTCTATTTTTACCAAATCTTTCTTTGAGAGATATGTGCACATGATGGTATGTGTATGTAATATATTTATCCTGTTTATATTTCTTTTTTGAATGCTATTAAATATTTAAAAGTTTTGCTTCAGTCACAAGAAAGAACACAACTTTCAATTGGATTAACATCATGCGTTTATTCATTTTTTTTTGGGGGGGGGGGTTCTGTGCATATTATAGAGGGAAATGCAATAGCAAAAGAAAGAATAACCCAGTTTATCAATACAAAAGCAATTAGTGTTTTATTGACATCTTGTTAACAAAGAGTTTATAATGAATGTTAATTTCGGCTGTCGTCTTGCATGTGAGTGTATGTGCCGAATACGTATGAATTGTAGACATGTGTGTATATTAGTTTGCCCCTGTTTTGTCAGTGCGTGAGAATGGGTGCATGTGAATACGTGAGTTCGGTGAGAGTGTATATGAGGTGCTTCCCATAATATCTTAATTTTCCGATATTTAAAAAAAAAATCGAAAAAATTATTTGCAATTTTTTCTAATGTATTATGAATTTTTACTTGAAATTATTTTCAATTATTTATTAAATGTATAATATTGCAGCAATAAATTATAGCTTAGTCTATTTTTTATCTTAAAAATATTCAGTTTAAAACTATAAGACTATAGGTAAGCTGTCACTTCAATATGTAAAATCAAGTTTTGATCCTAAGGTCGTCTTTTAGGTGGGCATTTCTTTAACTCTATAATATATATATATATATATATATATATATATGTAATGTAATTATTTTATTGGTGATTGCAGCGTTCGTCTTGGTCCGATGGTAAAACGCTGGACTATAGACATCAATATCGAAGGTTCGATCCTTGTCTTAGTAAGCCATGCTGATGACGGCTTATGTACATATAAAATAAATAAAAATATATATATTAACGAAAAATACGTCCTATCAAGTTAAGGGCGACTAATAATGCAATTTTATGCATCTTAATCACTTATGAAGTGAGGAAATCAAAGTAGTAGTGAGCAATAACCAATAAAAATAATTACATAAAAATACATTAAATATTAAGGTGATAAAAATCGTACACATTTCTAGAAAAGGCGTCTTGGTCCGATGGTATAATGCTGGACTATAGACATCAATATCGAAGGTTCGATCCTTGTCTAAGTTAGCCATGCTGATGTCGTGTCCATAGATTACTTTTATGTACGTATACTATATATATATGCTTTCAAGGCATTTAACCTCATTTAATATTATTAAATTCTGAAAAAGATGTTTAAAAAAATTAACTCTTCCAATTTCATACACATAACTGCGTACATGAACTTCACTACATATTTAAACAAGTGAGAAAGCTGTTAATAACAACCTCACGCTCATTTTCCATTCTGACGGATAACTGCCAACACCTACGGAATTTTTACAATCTCATAATCTGAAGAAGCTAGGTATACTAGCGAAATTATTAGTCAAAAGATCAAAGTAAAAATGAAAAAAAATCTGTTCTTATTTTATTTTTATTAATAAATATCGCATCTAAACATGCTTTCATTTATTATTATTAAATTCCTAAAAAGATGTTATTTATTAAATTCTAAAAAGGTGTGTATAAAAATATTAACTCTCCCAATTTCATATATATATATATATATATATATATATATATATATATATATATATATATATATATATTTCTTTAAATATTACTTGTCTGCATATTTTATATTTTACTTTTATTACCTATGAGGTGTAAAAGGCTACTGCGACTTAAGGCTCATACCCACAGGGCATCTTAAGCAGAGATTTGGGCAGCTCGATGTTTGTTCACATTACATTTAAATTACTGCATGTTGTACAGCCAGGGAAACAAGGAGCAGAAAAGGTATTTCAAAGGCTAGCAGTTTGAAGAAAATATGCTATCAGAGTAGAAAGCGTTCCGGTATCTGGGGACCTCTACAGTGAAAGGGGTGGGATTTTGCTGATTGACGAGGGGGCATAAGTACAGCAAGTTCTTCAGAGCACATTCCATTAAAATGCTTGTAAAACTGCAACATTCTGGCGATGAGACAAGGTTGGAGCTATGCAGATACTGTCGAACCTATTAGATTAGAGACTCTTTTTTTGACTCTGTTTAAGAGGGAGAGGCTATTGGTTGGTGCACCAGTCGAGATGTGCCAACAATAACCCATGTATGGTCGAATAGTAGCTTTGTAGAGAGATAAGATACTGGCAAGTGTGAGGAGTTTTCTAGCCCGGTAGAGGGAGCCTACCTACCTCGCAGCAGCCTTTGCAATGTCTTCTATATATTTGTTCCAGTTCATGTTACCTGTGAATGTTAGACCGAGGAGTTTTAATGATGGACTCTCAGATAGGGTGATATTAGCCATAGCAATCAGTGATTGGAACGGTTTCTTATAATTGTTAAAAGAAAGGAGCTTTGTCTTAGTAGCATTAAATGTTATCATCTATTTTGACTCCATTCAACTACAGACTTGAGGTAATTTTCTAAGGATTCAGCCATTGTTTAGGATATATGTGTATTTGTTTTGCCCACATGTTGAGAACAGAGCATGCTTTCGTGAACAAATACACTCATCTCGCACACGCGCATTAATGTCATATTGTTTAGATGTACGGCCATCAAGGATAAACTAGATCTTACTTTTGGCCAAGAAGGCTCTGATCATATTAAATATTCGTCCAATAATACCATAAATTTTCATGAGAAGACTTTAATCTTAGACCTTGTCAAAGGTTTTGAATATATCAAGCGCTACCACCCTAGCTTCATGAGCCTTGTCCAGTCTATCGTATATGCATTCAGACATGACCAGTAGGATATCCGCAGTAGAACCATACTATTGATCTGAAAGAAGTGTAGCATTAACGAGATGATGGACTATCGCTAGGTTGATTAATGATTACAGTATTTTATTGAAGAGCGGAAGGAGACTGATGGGGCGATAATTTAGTGGGTCAATTCTTTCACCAGAATTCTTGAACACTGTTACCACAGAGGCAATTTTCCAGCTATCAGGGAAATAAGATTCGGCAAGGCATTTGTTGTAGAGTTTGGAGAGGACATTTTCCCTTGATATTTTCTAGATACCTGAGTTACTTTTTAGTTTCAAGCTGGAACTGACAGATGAATTTTCCGTACTCGTTGTGTACCCTAGTATTTTCGGTTGATTCTGGAGCCATCTTCAGGGGTGGGTATCGAGTAAAGAACATGTTTTAAAAAAATGTTTAGTGATGGTTTTATCGGGAACGGTTTTATTGGTTAGAGTATTAATAGAGTAAGAGTCTTAGTATAAAAAGCATTATTAATTTCTGGCTTTTTAGTTTTATGTGTAGAGCTTCTAATATCTGAAACTCAAAAACTGATCAGGCCTCTGGAAAGGATCAAGGAAAAACTATGCAGACACAAGTCATCTGTAATAATTAACAAAATATGTCTTCAAGAAGAAAATGCTGCCCAGGTATACATATATATATTATTCATTTTTATTTTGTTCCTGTTATTGTTATAAAAAGAAGCGGTAGTGAATGTTGTTTTTACGTATCAACTTTTGATTGGATAAACTCTCTAAACAGCAGTTTTTCTCAACCAATCATAGAAGCGATGATATTCACTGTCGAAAACCCGTACTATAAAAACCGAAACACACAGTTCTTTCTCTTTCCTATTTTCTTCCATAGACAACGGCCGTGTGTACAAGTGACACACACGACCTTCTGCACACTCATTAAAGCACACGCACGTCACTTACAGAAAGAACATACACAGTTCGTACATATACTTTTTCACTCGCAAACTAGGAGTGCAAATATATTCATGTCTCTCACATTTATACATGCATAAACACACATTGTGACAGCTGAAACGAACACGTGTACTCAATTTCGTGCTACATGCTAAATAATTAATTTACTTGGAACGTTCCTTGAACTCTTATTCATCTCCGACACTTTATTTTGCATTGTCTTAACAAGCTGTCGAATAAAATGATTGTTTATGGATAGAATTTGTCATTTTTTTCATTTGATAATCTCCTATGTGAAACTTCATTATCCAAATTGATCCCATTTTTAATTTGTAAAAAAAAATAACTTAAGCTGCCATATCTAAATATAGTAATTATACAATTCTAAAATAGTCTATATATAAGATGTTTCTTTTTCTTCAGATTGATTGAACACGTTAAGGAGAACGAACCTGACCGAGTTGCCAATTTACATGTGAAATTAACGGCTAAAGTAACTGATATCCTGAGTAATTTTGATGACTATGAGGTTTATTACGGTAAAGAATTTTCTCATTGTTATTTGCCAATTCATTTGTATTAATTATTTATGATTGCTTTCCTTACATGTAGATTTTCTTAAGTGTTTAAATGATTTTCTTGTTTCCCTCAGGTGATTCCATAAATATGGATGCTACCGTTTTGCTTTTGAATTATAGGAAAGATGGAAACACACCATATTTCACAGTGTTTAAAGATTTGCTCGTAGCTGAACAATATGTAAGTTTCCGTATATTTTATTACCCCCTTCCATCTTATGTATGTTGAGGATAGGACATTATAAAAAAAGAAGAATAACAAGGTCTATCTATAAAAAAATAAATTTATTGGCAACTTTTTAAGACAATGAAGGATGAATAGTTCGGCAATAAATGAGAGTTCAAAGAGTCCAATAACGTTCTAGTTTAAAGGAGTTTTGCTTGTGAAGAGAAATTGAGTACATGGGAATTTCTGCTGGCGTCATGTGCGTTTACATGTATGTAAATAGAATAGGCATGTTGATATGAGTGTATATTAGCGTACCTGTTTTGCCAGTAAGAGAGTGTATGTACGAATGTTTGCGTTCCATGAGCGGTATGTATTTTCAGTCGCTATCTTTAGTTGGTTTTGAAAGTCTTCCATTGCATCTGTTGAGGGTCCTCGGCTATTGCCCAAGCTTAGCTTTTAAGGATTTATTATTTTCTTAGAAAAAAGAGAAAGAAAACTGTGTTTGGGTTTTTATAGTATGCAGGAGTTTTCCGCAGTGAATATACTCGCTTCTTTTGTTGTCTGAAAGAAACTGCTGATTGGAAATTTTCTCCGTTGCTTATTCTAATAAAGTAAACGAAAAGGACATCTTGTCTGTCCATGTGGAAACATGCATGTAAACTTAGGGTTAGGGTTACAAATGAGAACGGTATGTTATTCACGTGTTCAAACAATTTCTACTTTTTCTGTAATTGTTGATTTTTTGATTTTTTCTTTTATAGTAAACCTATGAAATGGATTATACGGAAGAAGTGGACTTGAAATGCAGATTTAACGATATCAAGGGGGACTTGGTTGCCTCCCTTTTCTTCTATTTGTCTCTTTAAATTTGTAATGCAAATAATACTTACATAATGCTTTTTCATTAAACCAAATACAAATCATTCTAGCGCCTGTGTTTCTGTTTTATCTTGTATGTTTTCAAATATTTTACCAGAAAATTTACATTTTCCTATGAAATTCTGTAAATTAGTTTATTCTGCAACCAGTTCTTAATTTTTTTTTCATAAAAAATGATTTGAAAAGAACAGCGGAATTTACTTTCTGTGTGTGTGTACATAGAGTTCAAGACAAATTTGACACAATTTGTAAAAGGAAGAAAAAAGTCACATCTTGCCCGATAATTGATGTATTCTCAAAATTCAAAGTACATTTCTTAGAGGAAGGTTTTCTGAATACAGCTCACTCGAGGAAGCTGCGCTGAGTCTCCATCACAGCCTCCAGATGGGACCTGCATCTGGAGAACGCGACCATCACGGTATCATTTGAGAGATGCCTGAACACCAGTTCGATCCCACAATCAGCTCCCCCCCTTAATGTTGCAGGTGGTACGGTCTTTCACAACTGCGCTGCACACATAATAGTCCATGGTTGTGGCAATCAGGCGAGTTGGGGAGGATATGTCTGGAATGGTGAAGTCGTGGAAGTTCTCACACAGCCACGTCTAGGTTTTCCTGGAAGTGTGACATGGAGCTAAATTATGCTGCAACACGTAATTAATTTTATTGACAACTTGTTAAGACAATGAAGGATAGATAGTTCGGCAACTCCATCCAGCGCTTTACAGTAGTAAACAGCAACTCCATATAGCCATTTGAGTGGCATAATGTGGCCTTCGCTGGTAAAAATTTAAATACCGTCACAGTTTAAAGGAACTTGGTCTTTATAAATGCAGGACTTCGTGCGCACTATAGGCTAGCCAACTGTTGTTAAACTGGTCTTGGCAGATTGTTTTCCCCTTTGAGTATAACCAGAGCATCTCCAGCTCTACTGGGTATTTAATCTTGTTGAGGAGTTTCTTGGCTGTTATAAGGCGCTTCTCTTGGTAGTTGGTGATGAGTAGTTGTCCCTCGTGACTCTTGTATGTGGAGTAGCGAAGATCCTTGTTTAGCGGTTTTTTCCGACGCCCATTTCTTTCACCAAAGTTCGCATTTCACTGTCAGATCTTGCCGCACCTATGTTTTCTTTTTTACTACCTTTGTGCGAACACCCGCTAGCCACTGTTTCCAGATCTCCCTAACAATTCTTCAACGCACATCTCATGGTTTACAAGGAGCATTGGGCTGCGACTAAGAATTTAAAAATTACACGTGACTCATCCTGATGCAGGTCAATCTCTTTCAACATTCCAGTGCTTTCCAGTTATCAATGGCTCATAGATCTCAGAACTACCAATAGTACACAGAAACGGATATCCTTTGAACTTTTCCACTATAAAATCCTTCGCAGGGTTCTGAAATGAAAGAATATAAAAATTATCATTTTTTTTCCAATCCTAAACACCTTGTAAATGATTGGCCACAACTACATTACTTCACTCAAAAACCTTCCTAGTGAATCAGTAATTAGCGTTCTAATGTGTGTATTTATATCAAGTAAGAAGAGGCAATATTAAAATTCTAAAAATCAACTTGCAGTGATTCAAAGACATTACTGTGTCACACCAGAGATGTGGGGAAGAAATACACATTTTTCGTTTTCTAACACAATATGCTACCATTGACCTAACCAAAAAGGATATAGACTGGTTTTGGCGCCACAGGCTAACATCATTCCAGACAAAAGTTTGATGTATTTTCCTGCTTTGACCAGAACAAGAATGCCGAGATTATTATGTGTGTAAGCCCAGTTAGAATGGAAGCAATTTCTTTTACACTATGTACGTCATGAATTGACAGAAACTGAACAAAGACATTCTCAACCTGATCGAGAAATACCACTAGTAATCTATGGAGTTGAGCTTCATTCATTACAGATTAAAATTCATTATTGGGAATAATGAAAACTCCCAAGCCCATCACAGTAAAAATCGAATTGTACAGATTTTTACTTACACTCTGACATGATCTTTTAATGCTGTATAGGCCATATGAATCCTAGACTAGTAAACTACATGTGGAGACGCCAGCATAATTCTTCAATGAGAGAAAATGCTAGGGACGCATACATTTACTATATCTCTGAAGAATATGGAACCGAAAGCAATGAGTTGAAATGTAATATGTTCTGATACACAAAATGATCCAACTCTGCAGGAAGTAATGAATGCCGTTCAGATGAGAAAATGCCAAGAGTTAGAGCGGGAACAATTCCTTGGTACTATACAAGCCATAAAGAGAGAATATACAGGGATGAAAATAATAAAAGGAGAACAGACGAAAATTGGGTTGTGAACACGTGCATTCGCGGACTTGTCTTAGTGGTGAAGAAGTGTTCTCATAACTTTCGTATTGCTTCGTTGGCCCCACGTCGTATGTAGTAGCAGTTTTGTACCTCAAGATTGCTGAATATTCTCTTGTTTTGTAGGGGGAGATTCTCTCTCAGCTGCTGTCTTGGGCTGTTGTCATCAGACAGTCCATCGTTAACCGAAAAAGAGATGTTGAATTCAAGTATTTATCTCTATCCCATCGTGGTTAGGGTTACACAAGGTCGATAGATGGGGATAGAAAGACCAACGCACAAGAGGCAGTGAACTCTAGCCACACAATAATTGTCTGAGCAATTACCGGTAGGACGCCTCAGGTGATTGCCAATAAACCAACTCTTTCTGAAAGAGTAGGTAAAGCCTGGGAAGGCTCAAACCCTAGGACTGTACAGAATCAAACCTCAGCAGGACAGCTGGTGCCGCAGCGGCTTACCCCGTCAGACTGATTGCCGAAGACGTGTTCTCGACTGGTACTAAAAAGATTTTTGGCACCTAAGATATGTTGAACGTAGGTCTGTTGCTAGTAAAAAAGAAGAGTCTTTTGCATTTGAGTTTATATCGACCTTTTCACGTGAGCCCTAATGGAACAGCGATTGGATACATCTTTTGATCAATTCATGCGACCTTTAAAAGCATGAACAATCATGACTACATTTGGCCATATCACGCGTATCTTATAAGTTCAAATAAAAAATGGTAAATACAAAAGAAAAAAATGGTACGATTAAACTCGCTATGACTTAGAATGTTTAATATTTGTTTTTGTTTTACTAAAACATGGTTTAAGTAAAAAATAATTTATTTGGGAGTTATGCCGAAACTCATTTCATTGTAATTAATTTAGGTGACTGAAATAGCATTAAGCGTAATATTTATAAATATTTTTGTGCAATTAATTTTGATTGTGGTGATGAGCACACATCTCAATTGAGAATAAAAGGCAGGCCGAGAAAGACTCAAATGATTCAGTAAAAGATGACTTCAAGCAATGGCCCATTGAAACCAACGTAAATGATAGAATTTCATAGAGGAAAATCAGTTTGTGCGGCAACCACCCATCTGATGTTGAAAAAGACATGTTAGATGAAGAAGAAATAGTTGAAGATTTGAATTTTGTCCATTTTCAACTTTTGTAGTGATATTTTGTCTGGTAGACCTTGCCCGATGGGGTTTTGTGCTGTTATCAAGTGCCATTGTGTAATACTTGTTTTTAGACAGAGATGGATTCTTGATAAACGAAAATAGAAATGTTGGTTCATTGATACAATATTATCGACTTAAAAATACTGTTTTTATTTGTTTTCAGAGCAAAAATGAACCATGATACTGGACTAAACTTTAATTCTTCCTTCAAATTACTTTCTATCCGCCTATTTTAAGGCTTCAAAACCACTTTCTGATGTTTAATACTGAAGGCAATGAACATCGTTCACACACATATTGAGTTTATAACTCAAGCTAAAATCTTTAAATACGATATTAATTTTATATTATGCAGATTTGTTATTGTGCAGACATTTTTTTAACATACATATGAGAGCAGATGCGATAACCTGGCCTAATCAGGTGTGGTAACACAGTTTCGGTTACTAAAGCGGCGATCGTGCTACACTCAGTGCCATCAGCAGCTTTTACCACTGGACAGAATATTAAAATAGGAAAGTACGTTCATCTTTGCAATTTCTTATTGCATCATATTTATTTAGTCTGTTAAAAAAGTGTCACTTGCTATCAGGTAAACACGAGAAATGTTATCTCGTGCACGCATTTTACTGTTGGGTCAATAATATTTTTGCTTCGATCTTCCACCTGAGCACTGACGCTAAGCAATCGGATCTTGAACACGGTAACTATAATCCTGATTCCTAATTCTATAATTAAATAGTGAGATTATGTTTTACACCAGTGTGTCTTATGTAAACCTTGAAATCTGTTAAATTTCCATGGGGATTTGTCTCTCACCATTGCCGTCAGATCAGACGGCTATCCAGCACCAGCAATAAGCCTGCCATTTAGAGGACAACACAAACTACTTAATGCGTATCACCTGCTCTTTACAGGGCAACCTTTCACCAACTACTACGCGCATTCCGAACTTCCTAGGACACCTTGCTGCTCCAGATTCCTGGTGACGTTTTCCTGACCAGACTTGCTCGGCCGCCGTTCTACATCGACTGGATCTACTTGAGTCACCTCTCTCACCTCAGGAATATCCATGTCCATCAGTCTAATACGAGAGACCTCTCCAACCATTGAGACACCTTTGACGACTAAGCTTTCCACTAGCAGAGACGCCCCACATCGACCAAGGTTACCAAACAGACATTCATTTTCTGAGACATTGGAGAACAACCCATTACGGACATCTTCTCTGCGACACCGGCAGGCGAAACACAGACCTTTTATCCCTGCTATTTTTGTACTTTATGGCGCAATAAACGCTGTACAATATTATACTGTTCCCATGTGTTTGTCCTTCGTTCTTTCACATTACTGTAACTTTGTTTTTTATCACCACCATCAGACCCTACAATACGAACATTAACAGGCCTAGTCTATCTACCTACTTATTGTAGCACTTGAAAACTGTAGTTTCGAAGATAAACACTAAGTACGCAAAATGAAAACGAATGTTTAACGGAACATGAACATAGGCAACGTTTTTATATGTAGCTTCCACATTTATTAGTATCTCTGACTAAATGTTTCTATACATTATGTAACAGAACTAGCCTATCTACAAAACTACCAAGTGTTAGAATTTTTAACAATTAAGCATCGCTAATTTGGAAGATATGTAGATAAACACTAAGTACTCAAAATGAAAATAAAAATTTCGCATGGCTTGAACATTGAAATCGCTCTTTTTTATAACTTCAACATTTATTGGTATTTCTGAGCAAACTTTTACACAGAGTTTGTGTTGTGAGGTGATAACAGAAATAACGAAAAAGAAATGTTGATGTATCGTGATACTTTTTTTATATTGATACCATCAGAAAATGGTTGGAAAAATACTATCTCTACAGAATGTACCTGGTTCCTGGCACAATCATCTACATATATAAGAGCCAGATACGTGTTAAAAAGGTGTATTCAATATCAATTTACACTGTTACATTTTATCTCATCAAATCATGATTTTATCTCATCAGAAAATAATGTAACAAGTCAAAACGAAAAAAATTAACTTCAAAATCCTGTCCACTGTAAATATTCTTAGATGGTAAATTTTCTCATCGCCAATCTTCTACGTTCGATGTTGTTAATTTTTCGACATCAAATAATATTCGTCATCATTCAATTGACAATCTATCCATCTCATTAACCCTTACCATCGAGTGCCTCATTAGTAAATATAAATCAATTCATTTGCTCTTGATACAATAGACACATGATTGAAAATTGTTGTATTCTTCTTCCTACATCTAGCTTATTTGCATCCCCAGAGAGCTTCGCCACGTGCTTGAAAACAAAACAAAGCTACTTATCACGGTATTGAGTAAATGTTTTAGCTGTCAGGAGCGGCATGTCAGTCTCAACCCTTATCTAATCAACTCATCTCTTTGGTGGTCGTCCTCTTAATCTTTCTTGAATTAAATCCTCTTGATATGATTTGTAGCTGGGAAACATGTCACACACACACGTTAATCTCTTTTTAAATGGCTTTGTTGATGGATCTGTTATTTAAACACTTCGCCCATATCTACATTTTGAAATCTATTCAACTTTAATATTCTTGGACCCAATACGTAGTACTTTACATTTTTATATATTTCATTTTAATTTCTAACTATCTGACTAATATAAACGCATGTATATGTGTTATTTATTTTGATAATTGTTTAATAAATCGTCAGTATCATTAGCAAATAGTTATATTTCGTAATGTATATAATCGGGTAAATCATTAATGAATATCAAAAAAGGACCCAATACTGAACGCCGACGGATATCGCAATTCCAAGTAATTGCTACCAATGTTCACCTTTATAGTTCTATCTGTCTACAGCACACATATGTCGTTAGAAATGCCAACATTTTTCATTCTCAATCTAAAATCCAAATATATAATATTCACACCCTACTCCTCCATATCATATATTCATGCATACTATTTTAAGTATTTATTTTCAAGCCTATGTTTTATTATACATTGATAGATTCAAAGATTTGGTAGTTTATTGATAGTAGAAGATTAGTGAATTTTGTATTTACGCATCGACTTTTCTTTGACAAAATCCCCAATCAGCAGTTTCTTTCATCCAATCTGTTAAGCGAAAATATTCAGTGCCGAAAAGTAAAAAAGACAAACAAACACAACGGTTTCTTTCTCTTTGTTCCGGTAGTCTTCGTCCCTACTCGACGCACCTGCGTATGTCTTTAAAAGCTAATTCTGACCCCTAGCCGAAGAGCCTTGACAGACGCAACGAGAGACTTTCACAGATTACTATTAAGCGCCAGCATATACACGCTGTTAGCAAGACACTCTCGCACGCAAATTAGTACGTAAACTCTAGCATTAACAAAACAGACACGCTAATATACACACATCTTCCTGCATATCGCATTTTCTCAACTTCTCCTTACGTGAAAAGCAAATCTTTTCCTCCTGAACGTTCCTTTGGACTCTTTTAACTCTAATTCTTTAGGAATACTTATTTTTGCATTGTCTTGTTATCAATAAAAAAACATAAGTATTTTGGACAGTGGGACCTTTCAGGCGCATCATAGAATCGTATACCTTTGTGCGTACAGTACTGTTTTTGGAATAATTGTTTTCATTTCATTGTGTTTTTAAATCTTCTCCAAATAAAGTTATATTCACAGGAAGTAGTTTTAAAGAGAAATATTCTATTTAAAGATTAAATTATCGAACTGAGTAAAAAAAACTATCTTTATTTTGAGAAATAAGTATGAAAATCTTTTTCTTGTACGCTTGGGGCTTGGTTATTTAACGTTTACACAAAAATGCGCGTTCTGATGTCATATTTTAAATATTTATGGATTGTCAGAAGTTAAAGAAAATACTTTTCTTGCTCATTATGTTGTTGATATTTCGATTTTGTCCACGAAGACAAAGTTAGGCACAAGGTCAATTTTTATGTGGGTAAATCTCGCTCTCTATAAACGGTCATTCTAGATTAGAACAGAAATAAAAATTGCTTAAATCTAGAAGGACTTCTCCTTCACTGACCGAGGACAGAATAGTAACATGTGCAGCATCAGAACAGATGCTACACTTTTTTCCTAGCCACAATTATCGTTTTTTAACGATTTCACAAAATGTTTTCCCTTTTTAATGTGATAGAGTTTTGTAAAACAATCCTGAATTATTTTTTAAATTGTTGAATTTCTGAATAGCGTATTCTTCGTTTTTTTTTAAAATTGCTACCTGCTCCCATACATTTGTCATCGTCAAATTAATATGAGCAAACGCTAGTTACCAATCACAAATAAAACATCTATTTACAATTAAAAAAATATGAAATTGCGGTCGATATCAGTCGTTTACGATTGGCAAGATCCAGTGTTATATTATATTAAAATATTTAAAAAAATTGGAAAACCTGTTTTCAAAATTCGACGTGTTGACATACAAATTTTGAAATGACGAAATCGTTTTAAATCAATTAAATTTCTTAAAAATTAATTATTTTAAGAATTTTTTTCTTTGCAATTCCATCTATATCTATATATAAAGTAAAAACGTTTTTCCTCTTTTATCTTTGACGATGATAGACTTCATACCGAAAACATAATATGCTACAAATTTTCGATAACCACCGACAGCAATTCGTAATGCTAGTTTCACAAAAAACTTATTACATTTCTATTTTTAACAAAACATATTACAATTATTTCGAGAGTTCTACTTCTCTCAACAGCATATTCCAAATAGAGGGTAGCAACCATTTCCCCTCGCTATACAAATAGTACTAACACACAACGCATCGACACTGGGACATTTATTTATAGAGGAAAAATACTTTTACCACACCGCCAAGTTCCATGATTCTGTGATTTATATTCTGAAAATTTGGATGGTAGATAATTATAGGTTTCCGGCAACCGCATTCTGTTTAAACGAACATAGTCGACACCCGCCATGCTCACAGGAAAGTACATTTTTGGACGTTGAACGTTTCACTTTATCATCACTTATTTCCGTCGATATATTTATTTATAGACTTCTTTTCAAAGAGCTTAAATTTACTTAGTAATGTCGTTAGGTTGTGTGGTAATTCGTGCTTTCGCATCAAAATAAACAGTGTGATTTCTACGAAAACCGGCTAACATTATTTACTCCCAAAATATTCTTTACTGCATCCCACAGCAAAAACGCAATCATTCTCATGAATTAAAAAAATAAATATCATGACTAAACATTAATGTTTACTTGCCTTATTTTTCAGAGAATAACAGATACAATTTCCAAATATAAAGGCATGTTTGTTTTCTTTTTATTTACTTTATTACTCACGCTATCCAAACAAAATTCCTTCACCCCGTTAGAAATGCTTTATTACTTGTGGAAAATCCCGCTATCCAAACTAAGTAAACATTACCTTGCTCAACAAAGAAGCGTTTCTTCTCACGCGAATCTTACGAGACTTTGGCTGACAATAATAGCGACGCGTAAATATTACCATAGCCTCTATAATACAATTGACAATTTCCTCCTTCTTCCCATTCTTCGCTATTTCTCATATATAAGTTCTTTCCTTTTCTCCTCTTTTATAAGTAAACTAGCAAAACCCACCCGCTCCCGGACAGCAAATAATCGGAAGGGGAAGGAGGGGGCGTAAAGTTAAAAAATATGTTCTTACTCAGAGAATTTCATAATTTTACCAACAACATTTGGAAAGTTTGTACATTAACACCCTCCGCTAAATGATTCTACATTTTTTTGAAAAGAAGTAAACAAAAAACGAAAAAAAAACCAATTATTTTTAAGTTGAGAATTGGAAGCAGCTTCGTATATTGGGTATGATAAAAAACACGCACCTGCTCTAATTCAGTCTAATAAGTTGAAAAATGTAATTATTCAAATATTCACAAAAAAAAGACTAATTATTGTATTTCGATAATATTTTCGGTGTTAGAAGCGTTAAGAGATGATATTTCTTTAAAATAATTGATAACTCGAAATTTTGAAAACAACCGTTTTTTTGTGAGGGTAGTTTTTTTTCACGACCCCCTAACTAATCAATACTTACAAAATTAAAATGCTTGGTACATGTTTAAATTAATGATTCTTCAAAGATAATTCCTCGTAGTTTAATATGTTAATTTGTTATCTGAAAAAAAAATAACTTCTAGTTGAATGGACCCCTTACTTTTGGAAATTTAAAAATGTTAATATCAATAAAATATTGCTCGTCGAGAATTTTTTTTTGCTTTAAATGTTCGCTTAATTTATTACGGATACGGTAGTAAAACAATATACAAAATAGATTTGTTTTATTATTCTAACAAAGTTTAAAAAATTGACAGCTCAAAATCTTTTATAATCGAAACTTGAGCTTCAGTACTTAAAAAAGGTAACCCGATAAATAAAATGGCTGAAGTTGTTACAAGATTCAGATTTCGGAAAATTTCGTTTTTCATCTTTAAATTTCGGTCCATTTTTACATACAATATCAGATCCGTTCTACGAATGCGCAGATGTGCTACAAAAATAAGGTTATTGTTAAGTGGGTCAATCAAGAACGGCGACCATTTTTATGATTATGAACTTCCATAGTTCTGAAAAAAAAAACGCGCGTGGCTTAGTAATGACGTTTTTTTTAATGATAGCTGTCAATGGCTGCCGAGCAAACGAAATTTGATCATCCCTATCGTATATACATTTAACATAAAACGACCCTCTATTTCCGGGTCATTCTAACTTATTAGGGCACTTAAATAATATTTTTTACCACTAACCCTAGGTCCGACTTGAAAGGTTGTAAAACCACACGTGATCGCCTAAAAAGTACCCTCTACAAAATAATAAAAAAATAACGGAAAGATTTTCATCTCCCATAGAAAAAAGGAAAGAAAATGGTTAACTGATCTAAAACGCTAGAACGGCCCAGTAATGGCAGGTAATTTATTTTTATATTGTTTTTTCTTTCCGCCAGGTTTTATGGGGGAGGGTAGCTAAGGCTTTTATCTATAATAATGCCTACACTTTTCATATTTTTTATTTATGCTTTAAAAATAAGATAATTAGGGGATTTAAAATTATTTATTTATCAATTTTTCACGTGAAAGATACACAACTAAACAATTGAATTGCTCAAAAAAGAAAAAGAAAAAAAGGGATGTATTAATTAAAAGGGTACTTATCCAAGTTAAAACCCAAGCTAACTCTAACCAACGCCAAGTCGATTTTAAAGATTATGACTTAAGCTAACCCTGACCCTAACCGACGCCAACTAAAATATGGGTATATTAACAATATTAACTTCGTTACCCCTCCTCCTCCAATAAGATCGTGCTTTTTTTTACGTGTGAGCACTCTGGAAAACGGAAAGCAGGAAGAAAAATAAATTATTTTAGAATTTATAGTGGCGAATTAGTTTCATATATAAATTTAACGTTAAATGATACCCTTATTTCCGGGTCATTCTAACTTTTTAGAGCAGTCAACCCAATTTATTACCAGTAACTCTAAGTCTGATTGTCGAGGTCATAAAACCACATGTAACCGCCTACCTACCCCTCCCCCCCCCAACTAAAATAAAAACGCAGCGGATTAATCTACAATAGCAAATAAAGAGAATTTGGTTAATGCCCTAAAACGCTAAAATGGTTGGAAAATTAAGGGGTGGTTCATTTTACATTAAATTTTATATACGAAACTGATTCTCTACCCTAAATTCTAAAATAATTGTTTTTTTAATCATTTGTTTTCTATTATTTCCGCGAATTATTTTCAGAGTGTTCATATGTAATCGCCTAAACAAGTAACATTTTTTGTAAAAGGTGGGGTGATTTAACGGTGAGTGTTGATCAAAATATGAGTCAGTACCTCAAAAAACTTGCGACATTTTATTACTATAGGAAACATTACCATCGATTATCTTTATTTGATTGGCTGATAAGAACCCATTTTCTACCCTGAGCACATTTCCCCCTTCATGCATGCAGTTTTGGGGAAGTTATCTGATGTCAAAAAAATAAAACGCCTAAAAGTGGCTCATTTCACCCTAAACATGAGCTTAAAAAAAACTAATTTCAGTTTAACCATTTAAATGCCTCAAATTCTACTTTTTGTGCAATCACATGTAAATAGCCTGCAAATATATGAAGAAAAAAAAACGAATACATATTTTAGATTTTAAAGTGGAGGATCACTTTCCTATATAAATTTAACGTAAAATGAGCAACCACTTCCTGCCAACTTAGCAGTAACCGTATGGTTTCACAATTTTGGGACGAGAAAATTTGGGGTGGTGCCATCTTTTTATTTTTTAATTATTAATATTAGTTATTTCCTATTTTAAATATAAATGGTGTGTGGGGTGTAATTTTTAAATATGTTCAATTTTGTAGATTTTTGAGGGGCGGTATTACGAAATAAGCGACCACTAGACTAAAAAATAGACCATGGCGAGAAATACACGTGCTCGGCTAAGTAAAAATATGTAAAGTTTTTCAAAACATAATGATATTGCATTTATTTCCACTTTTTATTTAGGAATTCACGATAAATTTACCAAAATATGGTACCATTAATTAACAATAAATAAATCTGAGATACTTTTTCAGACTTTTTCGTTTTATATAATACTTGCAAAAAACTACCCGCCTTCTGAACAGCGATTAATCTAGCTGTAGCCTTATCTACAGAAAATCAAAGAAAACCTTTTCTTTTCACATTTTGGTAATTTGAAGAAAAACATCAAACAGATGCTTTTCATGCTGAGTTTGATTTTGTATAAGCATAAAAATGAATTCCCTATAATGAAAGGAATAAACGAAAAATAAGGGCGATTGTCAAGAATAACCAACAGAAAAATAGACGAATAAACAAATAATCAACAAATAACTATAAAGTTAATTTTCTACCTACCTGTCTATTTTTTGTATGTTTTAAGTATTTTAAAGCGTTTTTATTGCATTTAAATAATTCGTCCAAACCCAATCGCGTTACAGTTCCATTTTCAAGATGGCGAACATTTTTAATGAGTTTTTCGTCTTTTAGGGGTAAAAAACCAAACAAATAGTCAACAAATAACCGTCTCAATCGTATTAAAATTTACGTTCTACATAATTAAAATGAGAAAAGTACAAAAAAATCATCAGACTTCGTAGACAGTCGGCGATCGACTATCAGCAATCTTTGCTATTCAGTTTAACGTAATATATTAGACCGAACTTTTTTCTTCAACTAAAACAAAAACGCTTTAAAATACTTTAAAACAAAAAATAGGCAGGTAGGTAGAAAAGTAAGTTGCATCGCCTTTGGTAACAGTTATTTTTTGACTATTTGTTTTTTGCGCCCGCTTTTTTCTATTGATTATTGATAAAGCGGAATGTCAATTGGTTAAATAAAAGAATTATATATGTTTGAGTAATTTAAAAGAGTTACTTTGTGTTTTTCGCTTTTATTATTAAAGACAAAAATATAAAAAGTTAATGACAATTTAAAAATAATATGAATCTAGATTTTTTTTCTAATTCAAAAATGAACAGCAAACGTTGGTAAATTCGTAGATTACCACCCCCAGCTAAATTATCTACCCCTTAAAAAATGAGATTTTATTTTTTTGGGTAATTCTTACTTATTAGGGCAGAGAACTAATATATTTTTTAACACTAACCATAATTCCGATTGCCAAGGTCGTACAACCATACGTAATCGCCAAGAATTGGACCCCCTAAATAACGCACAGAATTTATCCCCAATAGCAAAAAATGGCCACAGCTCGCTATCACTCTGCAAAGTAAGTAAGGATTAAGTCATAGAATAAATGCGGTATTTTGGTGAGAGTGTTTAGCGTAGAGTAAGTCCAAGGTATTTTGGACAGAAGGTATGACTATCGACCCCACAAAAAAAGATTTATTGTCAAAATGGTATGACTATCTGCCCCTTTCCCTCAGAACGATTAAGGCTTTGTAGTGAAGTCAAATGCGACGCGAGAAAGCAAATAGCGTTGATTTCAACTCCTTTCTTTTCTCTGCGTTGACCGATACTCTTTCTTCGTCCTTGGCATAGAAGTAGGGGAAATCTTGTGGAAAAACACTGGCTGAAAACTTCGGCCAATCAAAAAATGACACGCCAGTGACCAACGCGATATTGTCGGATATTATAAAGCAGCAACAAGTCTCTCTCTTTTCTTTTTTAGCCGACAGCACACACAG
Source organism: Sepiola atlantica (assembly GCA_963556195.1). Classification (NCBI taxonomy): domain Eukaryota; kingdom Metazoa; phylum Mollusca; class Cephalopoda; order Sepiida; family Sepiolidae; genus Sepiola; species Sepiola atlantica. The sequence continues at coordinate 62,712,172 of OY744528.1, forward strand.
ATGTTGTGTAAGATCCCCCCTCTCGGCTCGATCAAAATATGTAACAATCTTTAATTTCTCCTCACGAGCAAAAGAACTCAGATCCAAACGCACACACCACATTGCCACGAAACTTTCCACGGTTGCACACACACACACACATTCATATAACCAGTGTATCTGTACTATCACACGCATATACACACTAGGAAATATGTACAGATATTCCTCCAAACTTGTATACACTCAAAGAATCTTCTCAACCAAAACTACGAGTTACATAAACCAAAGAATGGACAATTCATTGACCACTTTCTTCACACGAACCGATCTTTAAATTCATGTAAAATTAGTTATATAAATGTATGTTATTCATGTATTCTTCTCACTTTCATTCACAAAACCCGGTTGTCTGTTATTAAATGTACCTCTCCCGTGTCTTTCCTCCGATGATATGCATGCATGTTGTCTGTACCCAACGTTTCTTCCTTCGCTATAATAGAACGTATTTCCTTCCCCCTCTTAAATATTAAATGGACGGAGTGGTTTCTGGCTAAAACCCAAAACTGACGCTACCGTTGTCCCAACATAATAATCACAAAGTCTGCGATTACCTCCTCCTCTATATTGGTCCCACGTGGATTGGGATGGCATGCCGCCATATTGGTAATCCTATCCCAACGTCCCGTTAGGGGCCATAGCTTCATGTCTACGTTTAAAGAATTTCATTAATAAGTGTCTTATAAACACGGGAAGAAACTTTCGCATTTATTCATGAAATAGATAATTATTAATATTTTGGTAATTTCGATACAAATTTATTTATCGTTTAAATGAGAAATAAATGGATAGAAAAAAAAGAATTCATTTCGCTTGAGCGATGATGCGGAGCTCTTTAAAAAGCAATAAAAAAGAAAATTTGGCACTGGCGTTGCGAGTGAGAGAGATAGAAAGACAGTGCAGGGAAGAAGAGATATGAGGGGCTAGGGGAGCACTCACCCCGATGCCTCGGTAGATAAATAAGTTTCATTTAAATGACTCTGTCTTTCTTTAAAATGAATGAATTTATCTTTTTTTAAAATTAAATAACTTTAATTAATTACTGTTAATATCGACGAAACTATTACATATATATGAGAGAAATAAGGACATATAATTTGAAATCAATAACACGAAGCATTAATTTATTACTGACTGGTTACAAAATAGATATGCAAATTAGGATTCCTAATTTCTATGTGAAGGTCTTTCGCCAGTACTATATATATCATATTTAATAATATTATTTGTATTATTGATTTAAATAACATTAACCCGTTTAGATGGTAATAAAGGAGTGATAAATGAAAGAAACTTTGCATTCATTCATTTAGATCAAAATTTCGATCGGTTATAATATATTTTGTTATAATTTCATAAAATGAAATAGGGGGGGGATGACATACCAAACAAATATTTCCCCTCATATATTTTACGAACACAGCCTTTTAAACTTATATTCATTCAATAGTGAATAAGTATCGAAAATTTCGTTAAAACCTGACCATTAGTTGATTTTTGCTAGATTTATTAAATACACGTTTAAAAATAACCACTACATAGGAACGTTGTTTTAATGTAAACACGATTTTAGTTTCTCATTTTCATTATTTTCGTACGCTGACATTTAAAAAAAATCATTAGCAATTTATTTTATGTTTCTTCTTTTAAATGTTACAGAAGTTATGATGATAATATTAAACTATATTAAAGTTACATCGTGTTACATTATATGTAACACGATGTAACTTTAATATAGGGGGAGGGGTAAATTCTATGGTGTGCTTTAGAGGTCCCTATTGGATGGATATACTTTTTTCCGGCAGCACTTTTTCAGGCCGCCAGCGCCAAATGGCTCAAGTGACTCAATCACAGTCATTTAAAACTAAAGAATAATCTTCAATATTAAAGATAAGCATATAATTGTTCCTCCCTCCCTCGAATACATTTTTAATTTAATCTTTTGCACTTTAAGGGCCGTGATGAAATAATAACGTTATTATTTAGAAACCCATTATGAATAAAAACAAAAAACACCATTCATAAATAATTAAAAAAAACAATATTTCATATATATATATATATATATATATATATATATATATATATATATATATATATATATATATATATATATATATATTCCATGATAAATGGCAGTATACTAGAATCATATGCCCTTAATAGGGTTAAGATGAAAATTCATATACACTAAATGTACAAAAGCAAGGAAATTCCAAATGTTTTACACTTTGATTGTCATTAATGGTATGCGAGCACAACAGGCTATGTATTTTACTGGTAGGAATTTTTCTTCAGCGCACCTCCACTCATGCATAGAGATTTATACTGTAGTGATGTGATAATGAAATGGCTTGGTTGATATGTAGTCATACCCTTAATGTCAATAAAAGTGTAAACATTTGGGAATTTCCTTGCTTTTGTACATTTAGTGTATATGAATTTTCATCTTAACCCTATTAAAGGCACATGATTTCAGTATACTGGCATTTATCATGGAATGTCACTACTTTTGTAAAGGCTATGCCTCAAGACAATGGTAATTTTAAAGTTTTTTTTGAATTTTCTGAAAAACTAAGGTATATGGTAAACTGAAATTAAAAAGCCATCAACTAGACCCTAGAACCTCTATCTCTGCCAAAAATCAGCTGAATCGATCAAATAGTTGATGAGATACAGGGTGGCACACACGTACGTACGTACACACGGATAACACAAAATCACTCCTGACCTTTTTGGATCTCTGGGTTGCCTTGACTAATGATGTTGAAATTCTACACACTTATAGAACCTATCAAATGAAAATTTTGTGCAAAGTTTTAAATAATTTGGTTTATTTGTTTTTGAGTTATGACTGATCAAAGAAATGAGATTTCTAGCATAGGTCGTTTTTGAAGTCTATTAAGGGATAGAGCGCTATCGCGCTTCCCTTGATATATATATATATATATATATATATATATATATATATATATATATATATATATATATATATATATATATATGTGTGAAATATTGTTTTTTTTCAAATTTCATGTTTTTTTAAAAAATTTATAATGGGTTTCTAAATAATAACGTTATTATATCAGCGCTGTCCTTAAAGTACAAAAAGATTAAGTATAACATAAAAGATACTAAAAAAAATTGTATTCGGGAGAGGGGGAGCAATAAATGCTTATCTTTAATATTGAATACTATTCTTTAGTTTTAAATGACTGCGATTGAGTCACTTGAGCCATTTGGCGCTGGCGGCCGGTGGAAAAGTAGAAAAATAAAAATAAACCGAAAAAAAACTGTATTCGAGGGGGGGAGACAATTATATGCTTATCTTTAATATTGAAGACTATTCTTTAGTTTTAAATGACTGCGATTGAGTCACTTGAGCCATTTGGCGCTGGCGGCCGGTGGAAAAGTAGAAAAATAAAAATAAACCGAAAAAACTGTATTCGAGGGGGGGGGGGAGACACTTATATGCTTATCTTTAATATTGAAGACTATTCTTTAGTTTTAAATGACTGCGATTGAGTCACTTGAGCCATTTGGCGCTGGCGGCCGGTGGAAAAGTAGAAAAATAAAAATAAACCGAAAAAACTGTATTCGAGGGGGGGGGGGAGACACTTATATGCTTATCTTTAATATTGAAGACTATTCTTTAGTTTTAAATGACTGCGATTGAGTCACTTGAGCCATTTGGCGCTGGCGGCCGGTGGAAAAGTAGAAAAATAAAAATAAACCGAAAAAACTGTATTCGAGGGGGGGGGGAGACACTTATATGCTTATCTTTAATATTGAAGACTATTCTTTAGTTTTAAATGACTGCGATTGAGTCACTTGAGCCATTTGGCGCTGGCGGCCGGTGGAAAAGTAGAAAAATAAAAATAAACCGAAAAAAAACTGTATTCGAGGGGGGGGGGGGAGACAATTATATGCTTATCTTTAATATTGAATACTATTCTTTAGTTTTAAATGACTGCGATTGAGTCACTTGAGCCATTTGGCGCTGGCGGCCGGTGGAAAAGTAGAAAAATAAAAATAAACCGAAAAAACTGTATTCGAGGGGGGGGGGAGACACTTATATGCTTATCTTTAATATTGAAGACTATTCTTTAGTTTTAAATGACTGCGATTGAGTCACTTGAGCCATTTGGCGCTGGCGGCCGGTGGAAAAGTAGAAAAATAAAAATAAACCGAAAAAAACTGTATTCGTGGGGGGGCACAATTATATGCTTATCTTTAATATTGAAGACTATTCTTTATTTTTAAATGATTGCAATTGAGTCACTTGAGCCATTTTGCGCTGGCGGTCGGTGGGGGCCGCTGCCGGCCAGTAAAAGTGCCATCCCTTTTTTCTTTGGTTTTTGATAATGCTTATCTACTTCCATTTAAATTTCCATTTGCTCAACATATTCATTAAAACATAAATTAGGAGAGAACTTTGAAAATTTGTTTAAAAAAAGCAATATTTTATTCAATTATCTAATTTTTTACATTGTTTTTATTATTTGTTTTTAATTGACACCAGAATTGTATTAATGGCGCTTATGCTCACGTCGTTGTCAATGCAAAGGGGGATAACTAGGTTTGACTAAGAAAATAAGCATTAAATAAGCGTCCAATAATTGTATCATTTTCGTAATTATATTTAAACACTAGTGTTCACTAAAATCACGACTAAAATTTCTAACATAAATCATTTTTATATTAGTTTTTTTTCTTGGTATCTCTAATAAAAAAATATTTTTTTATGATAATAGTACAATTTATGTTAGGATTTGTTGAATGATAACGTGGAAACTGTACTAGTTGTTACTTTTGTGCTCTTAAATTATGGAGTAATGTCCCTTGCACTTGTCAAGGGTAATTCAGAGTTGCTTTCCTTGTATAACAACCAGAGTCGTTTCCTTATGATAATCAGAGGGCAAACCAGAAGAATCCCCACTTCAAGTCCGCAGCAAACGGTGTCCGGTCAGATTCAGTTTCTGTTTTGGGTCGCGTACTCTTGTGGTTTGCTAAGTTTGGGACTTATTTTTATTTATTAATTTATTTATTTAATAGTTAAGGTTAAGCACAGAATAGTTAACAAAGCCCCCCCCCCACACACACACCTCATGTTAAGAAATTCTTTCTAAAAAATATTCGGCAGTTTATTGACCGTGCTGCAATAATAACGTTATTATTTAGAAAGCCATTCTTAACATGGACAGGAGGGGGCTTTGTTAACTATTCTGTACTAACAATTTAACAAATAAATTAATAAATTTGGAAAACTGAAACTCTCGCCGGAAGTTATATTACGGATGAAGTTTAATATCAGGAACTGAATCTGACCAGGAACCGTTTGCTGCGGACTTTGAGTCGAGAATTCTTCTGTTTTACCCTTTAGAAAAAATAAAAATTCTCAAATTTAATATCACAGCGGTTTTCTAAAAATGGAACATTGACAAGATTTAAGTATGGGTAAGATTGATACACATGCGCAGTAACGTTTACGGTGTTTAAAAATATCAGTATTGTTATAAGCGATTCTATATAATATCATGCCAACAATTTTAAATCATGGATAAAATAATAAAACTAAGTAGATCGCTGTTATACAGGGTTTCTCATCACCTTCTCACTTGGAAGGTTTGGATATGGATAATTTGTTAAATATCTTTTTTTAATCTTATATCTTCACATAAATACATCTTATGGAAACCAAGATTAGAATGACTGACCGGCACGTTTGCCATATATTAGAATAAAGCCCTCTTTTTGACCCTACTACTGAACTAGATTCTTTTTGACCCTACTACTGAACTAGATTCTTTTTGACCCTACTACTGAACTAGATTCTTTTTGACCCTACTACTGAACTAGATTCTTTTTTATCCTACTACTGAACTAGATTTTTTTTATCCTACTACTGAACTAGATTCTTTTTTATCCTACTACTGAACTATATTCTTTTTTACCCTACTACTGAACTAGATTCTTTTTGACCCTACTACTGAACTAGATTTTTTTTGACCCTACTACTGAACTAGATTCTTTTTGACCCTACTATTGAACTAGATTTTTTTTGACCCTACTATTGAACTAGATTCTTTTTGACCCTACTATTGAACTATATTCTTTTTTATCCTACTACTGAACTAGATTCTTTTTTACCCTACTACTGAACTAGATTCTTTTTTACCCTACTACTGAACTATATTCTTTTTTACCCGACTCATGAACTAGATTCTTTTTGACCCTGCTACTGAACAAGATTCTTTTTGATCCTAATACTGAACTAGATTTTTTTAATACTACTACTGAACAAGATTCTTTTTGATCCTAATACTGAACTAGATTCTTTTAATACTACTACTGAACTAGATTCTTTTTTACCCTACTACTGAACTAGATTCTTTTTGACCCTACTACTGAACTATATTCTTTTTTGCCCTACTACTGAACTAGATTCTTTTTGACCCTACTACTAAACAAGCTTCTTTTTGATCCTAATACTGAACTAGATTTTTTTTATACTACTACTGAACGAGATTCTTCCAGTTTAGAAAGATTTCAAGAGCTGTAAATTCAGTTTATTCCCATTGTCTTGTTGCGTTCTTTTGAGCGTTACGTAACATTTTTCTCTATATATATTTCATCTTCTTTCATACTGTAGATAAACCATGTGTATATAGGAAGATTAGAGAATACCTTTTCGCCTCGGGATTTGCACGAAAATTTAAAAAAAGTTTTCCACCTGTTAGCTTAGTTTTAAATAATAAGTTTACTGAGAGATATTTTTCTTCCCTATAATTTCTATGTTTTGACATTGACGAGAAATTTATTTCTTAATTGTTACTTTATTTTACCCCGGTTATAGTGGGGCTATGTTTTCAGAAAAATGGGTTTAAATAAAAAGATGTCCTCCCTTTTGTTCCTAACCGGCTAATTTCTGGTTGGCTATTTAAATTATTTCAAAGCTTACTCGTGGGACATTTAATTATTCTTCGATTTAGCCGGAATATTTAAGTTAAGTTTAGTTTTCTTTGACTTTTGTTCTGTCCTCAGTCATTGGAGAAAAATCCTGTCCTCAGTCGATGGAGGAAAAATCCTTCTGTTCTCAGTCTGTGGAGGAAAAATCCTTCTGTTTTCAATCGATGGATGATAATCCTTCTGTTCTAAGTCTGTGGGGGAAAAATCCTCCTGTTCTCAGTTTGTGGAGGAAAAAACGTTCTGTTCTCAGTCTGTGGAGGAAAAATCCTTCTGTTCTCAGTTTGTGGAGTAAAAATCCTTCTGTTCTAAATCTTGGAGGAAAAATCCTTTTGTTCTCAGTTTGTGGAGGAAAAATCCTCCTATTCTCAGTCTGTGGAGGAAAAATCCTTCTGTTCTCATTCTCTTGAGTAAAAATCCTTCTGTTCTAAGTCTTGGAGTAAAAATCCTTCTGTTCTCATTCTCTGGAGTAAAAATCCTTGTTCTAAGTCTGTGGGGGGAAATCCTTCTGTTCTAAGTCTTGGAGGAAAAATCCTTCTGTTCTCAGTCTGTGGAGTAAAAATCCTTCTGTTCTAAGTCCGTGGAGGAAAAATCCTTCTGTTCTCAGTCTGTGGAGGAAAAATCCTTCTGTTCTAAGTCTGTGGAGGAAGAATCCTTCTGTTCTCATTCTCTGGAGTAAAAATCCTTGTTCTAAGTCTTGGAGGAAATATAATTCTGTTCTCAGTCTGTGGAGGAAAAATCCTTCTGTTCTAAGTCTGTGGAGGAAAAATATTTCTGTTCTAAGTCTGTGGAGGAAAAATCCTTCATAGAAGGTAATTTGTTTTGTCCCAATCTAGGGCACCATTCTTTTCGGGAGCTGTATTTTTCTCCCACTTTAAAACAGACCTTTTCCCTCGTGGGGCGGCAAGAAAATAGGAAAGTTTAATTATGTATAGATTCTCTTTAATTGGGTTCTAAACACAAACATCACTCTAATGCGTACTTGTTTTAGCTAGCTGCAAAGAGAATTTTATAATTTTCTTTTTGATCATAATTTGGGCGATTCACCCTCATTTTAATTCTTTTCTTGAATTATTTATGTTTGGTCTAGCATTTTTAGAAATCTCAACGTGTCAACCGCTTCTGCGTTCAGCATGTTTGTAGACGAGAGGATGTTTATCATGGATGAAATTATTCTTAATCTGAACATGTTGATGTCTTAGAAGAACTTTCCGAAACTTATTTATCGTGCTACGACGTTGATCAAAGAAAGGTTTTTTTGTCAGTGCTCGATTTGACCGCGTATTTAGAATTTGTTGACAAGGATTATTCTAGGGTAGAGATATTCAGAGAAGGGGTAATGGAAGCCCTTGAAGATTAATTTAAATAACCCTGGTACTTTTAAAGTACATATTTTGTGTACTTTATTCGATGCTAGTGTGCACCATAGGAGATGGAGCCTCCTGAATAGTTCGAGACTTCTTGTACTATCTGTCTTTGCTACCTTGTTGGAGTCAAGGAGAGATTATTCTGGCTAGAGTTCAGTAAACTCAAGCTCGACTGGCTCATCTTGATTTCAGTAAAGTGTCGCCTGTTGGTGGAGTCCGCGGTATTTGCTGACTACTTGGTGTGTAGTTCACCCCCTCAGAAAGTCTGCGAGAGTGAAGATTGTGCTCTGCAGAAGTCTTCTGCAAAACTATGCTGGTATGAGTCTGAAGCGGCTTCTTTTCTGTGTGACCTTTCCTGCATTGGAGTCGACTTCAGGAATAGGGGTATTTGCGTGTCTTCGTGAGTTTTGGAGGACATACCTGAACATAGCTTTCTGCAATGCTGCTAATGCTATTGATGCCCGAATTGTTTTGTTTTGGGATTTTCCCCTTGGACCAAAATTTCAACATTTTAAAAATGGAAGTTGCGGTCCCCGTTGCTGGAGACTAGAAGCTCGGATCTCTTATTAATGGAAACTTTTGATGGCCCTTTGAGCGTTAGATGCCTATTCTTAACCTTTTCCAGGCTTGGGTTATCTAGCTTGATGTCTTGAGCTCGACAAGCCATTAAAACTGTGATTTCCCTGCTCGGTTTGTGCTGGAAATCTTTCTCAATTTCCTTTGGATTCACAGCCTCTGGTAGCTTTCCTGTGTTCGCTCCTTCCCTAACTTCGGGATAGATATTACTGAGCTGTTCTGGATTCGAGAGATCGTGATGATATTCCAGCTCAGTCTCACATTTTAGGACATATAAGTAGGTTTACTATAAGAATTACCTGTTGCAGGACAATAGGTGTATTTTTAATTAAATATCCTCCATTTAGTAAATTTTTGGTCCCATTACATTTTTGTCCAGAGAAAGTTTTTTTCTTGTTCAGAAAGTTTTGAAATTTGATTTTCTTCGTCATTAAGCAGTGCTGGAGTGGTAGTGGGGATGTCAATGTTTCTTGATACAATGTATTGGCTCGCCTGTCCTTTCCCCTTCATCATAATCATCATCATCGTCGTCGTCGTCGTCGTCGTCGTCGTCGTCGTCGTCGTCATCATCATCATCATCATCATCATCATCATCATCATCATCATCATCATCATCATCATCATCGCCGGAAGCGTAACCCTTTTCCTGTCCCTTTTTCACCATGTCGGCATTGGCGACAGTGGTCGCATAGCAGTTCAAGAGGGAGGAGAAAGCTGAAACCAGATTGGCGGACATGGGATCGCATTCTACTTTGAGATTTTAGCGTCGGTTTTCAACACATCTGATTTTCCAGCCTAGGAAAAGGTCGTGTTATCCTGGACTCCGTCTGTACAAGATACATTACAGACATAAAAAGTTCCGACCAGCCCAACTGTGAAAAAGTCGTGTTAAAAAGCTAACCGACGTACAGACGTTCCCGTGTAGGAAAATATTCAAGAAAAACAACAGGTTTTTTTATTAACGAGGATGAAAAAGACCTTAAAATAAAAAAAGAGTTGAACACCAAAGGTTTTTTAACGAAAATTATTAGAGTTAAGAACAACCTAAAGTTTTAAAACCCGAAACGGTTTGATAGAAAAGTAGATAATTGCCTCTGAGAGTTTTCTCCATTTTTTATGTATTCTTTTTGCGCTCAAACTGATTATTTTATTTAACGTCATGTTTTTTATTGTTACCTTTGGTGCACGAAGTAACCACTGCTTTAGGAAACAAAAGCAACCGGCTTTTATTTTTTAATATACATCAAACTGTATTAGATTTCATTTCAGGGTCTAATTTATTATTTGTCCCTTTTTATGTCCTTGTTATTTTCACCTATTTTCCATTTGTTGTTACCCAAAGACGAATTTTGATAACGACCCCAAAATTCTGTCACGTTCGCTATTTGCTTTCATTGATTTGATAAAAGTCCGGGATCGATCCAGAAAGCATCATGTTAACTGCATTAGTCATAAAAATGAAATACGAATATTCTCTTTTTCTTCACAGAATAACTGTTTACAAAATGTTATCTTTCTCTGAAAGAGAGTGTATGTTATATTGTTCCGCAGACAAAAGTTGTAAAATTGCCAAGTCCTGTTCGATAAATAGCTCCAGCCACGCGGAGGCATTTTTAAAAGAAATTTAATTTGCGACAATACGAATGAGAACAATGAATGAGAACACTCAACGAATGTAGAATTCAACAATGAAAGATTTAACAAATAAAAAGTTTAACGAATGAAAATGAAAAAAAAAACGAATTTCAGTTTAAAACAACTGCACGAAGTATTATTTGAATTAGTTAGACTACTGTTCTCATCTTAGATGTTATTCTCACAACGTTTCGGCCGATGTAATAAGTAGTAATAAGTAGTAGGACTACACATCTAAAACAAGCAGAGGTTTAAAGCTCCCACAATTCATACTGGAATTGTCCACATGGACACGTGGTGCAACGGATAAAGTGCTAAGTGATAATTGATTCCAAGTGACAGTTTTGTGAAGGTTGAAGGTTCAATACTCAGTACAAGTTATACTAAGAATACAATTAAGGAATTACTTCAGAATTCTACTTACCGATCCACTTACTGTACTTGTATGCCTTTAACGTAAATACCTCCGACCCACCCGACTAACAGTAAAATCCCACCCCATTCACTGTAGAGATCCCTAGATGTAATACTCTAATAGCTTCTTTTCTCGAATCGCTTGTTTTTGAAATTCCCTTGCTGCTCCCCATTTCTTCGACCGTATCAGCATGCAGAAATTTAAATGTATTATAAACAAACATCTTGCTGTCACCCCACCCCACTCAGGTTGCCCCCTATAAAATAGCCCCATTATGCTTCAGTGGAAATATGCAAATTAATACTATAATGTATCAAGACAATTCGACAGGTTGTAGCTAGGTCTACTCGTTCTCGATTCGGTTGGAGTGAACGGAGATGAATAGAATATATACTGACTTCAAATCGGTCACGAGAGTAAAATGTATCCCAGGATGACAGTACCTCTATGTACAAAGTGATCCAACCCCCAAACATAAAAAACATGTTACAGTAAAAAAAATACACAGATTACACCATTTAAGTTATGAGCTGAGAATATTTAAAACTCTCTGGAGTTAAACTTTCTAGAATCTATAGAATTTTGTGTCCTTTACTTACGTATTAAATCTCATTAAAATGAAAGGTAAAATAATTTAATGGACGGAGTGGGTGTTGAGTGGTCGTCGCCATGGTCTTTCACGTACATTTTGAAAGCAAGCAAGAAATTCCGCTATAAAATGCACGGTGAGCCCCCATCTCTAAATGTCAATGTGTTTGTTTTCCTTGTACGTTTGTGTGGATTGTAAAATATTATCTGCCCTTCCATTGGTGATACGCTCACCTTTATGATATTGCGCCTTGTTGGATCCGCTGAGAATTGGATATAGAGTTTTAGTGTAACGTTATACCATTAAGAAAATGAGTGGAGGCTTTACGAGACTGGATTCAAAAGGAGTTTTGTGGAACTTCGTTTGATCGTAAATTCTGTCGTCGTTCTAGCGGTTTCTGTAGGTGGCGTTCACAGCAACATCACACTAAAGAACGCAATTAAAAAATATACATTTTTCTATTATTTAACTTCGGTATGCTATTGCAATGATGCTGATTTATTTAGTGAACATGCGACTTGCTAGTGTGTATGCGTGTTTGTGTGTGCGTGGCGCATTGTAGTAGGTTACCCAAAACCGCGTGTGTAGTTGTCGCGTGCGTCGACCTGCGACAAAACTATTCTGCTCGTTAGTATACATAGGTGGCATTAACCTATGGCTTAAAAAAAACATGATACTCCTTTTTTGTTAACTCAGCCATGCTCTCTCTCTCTCTTCGCCATATAATATTATTACTCACTTATGAACAACAAAAAACACTTCTTGGGAACGCACTGGATTTAAAAAAATTCAATTATGGAATATGCCCATAAAATCCAAAATATTGAAACTTTAAATGCTGAAACAGAGTGACCAAAGAAAGAATTAAAAGAAACCTTTTCAGAAGTTTTGTTCTGGTAGTCTGGGGAAAAAATTACTGGCAAGTTCGAATTAAGACAACATATTGAACCAGTTTTTTTAAGAAAAAGAAATGTCCCATGTCAGACTTACGAAGAATTAAATAGATTAAAAAAATGGGAGTATTATCGAAAGTAGAGTACAGCGAGTGGGCTTCGCATACAGTCTACGTGAAAAAGTTAAGAGATCCGTGTCTATGCAGATTTCTCCACGAGATTAGCAAGGCACTAAAGGATTACCACTACCCTCTGCCTAGTCCATAAGAGATATTCGCTAAACTCAGTGGGGTACAATCTTTTTCAAAGGTTAATTTAAATAATTCTTATTTACATATTTACATATACTTTGTATAAATACCCATAGGGGTTTGTACACATTCGAACGATTACCATTTGGTGTTAAGGTTTCACCAGCTATTTTTCAACAAGTAATGTACACATTACTTAGCGAACTGGAATTTGTGACAGCTTACTTTCATCTGACCTACACAAATTATGTGAAACGCACATGGATAAAATAAATAAACAAATAAATTAGAATTACATTTAAGTAGAAACATGTAATAATAATATAATTATTACTGGTAAAATATTATAACAATACTTTAATAATAGCAAACACAAAATACCAGCTCATACTTCAACAATAACTGCGATTTAATAGCAACAGACATCCCATAACTTCCGCATTCCTGAAAAAAACATACCCCAACCTAGTGGTTATACATATTTTTTCTTTTCGAAGATGGAGTTTACCTCGAAACTTAAAAAAAGATAGTACCACCGATACCATCTTGTTTCGACACATTACCTTGGTAAATAATCGAAAATTATTGAAATATTTCAATGTTTTTATTTATTCTGTTTATTTGTCTCGTATCCAACGGTGTTTTCTTACCAAACTGCGTTGCCATACACACACAATGTCTTATTACAATATATATTCTGAAAATATATTACCCAGTGTATTTGGATAAGTATATTTCATTTTTATCAAAGACGGTCCAACATTATCGTCGGACCTTCGTTCGCGTTTAACATCCGTAAAAAGAAACTATATATTATGCCCCATAAAAACACTTTAAAATACACCAAATAAACTGAAAGTTGGGGAATATTTATTAATATTGTTAAAATTTCACAAAATATCGAAGATATTTAAATTTTCACGAAGGCCTTCCACCCCCATTTTTGCCCTCTTTGCATAAAATTAAACTATACATACTCCACATTACTCCACCTCTAACACCTATATATCTATGTATGTGACAAAAATGTCTGCGTGTCATTCGGTCTGTTCGATGTTTTAAATATTTCCTATCAATTGCACAGCTGACAAGCATATAAATGATATAAATGAATAAATACGAAAGTCTTTTTCATTTATTACATATTACCATCAAACCGGGTTACTGTTATTTAAATCAATAATACAACATAGCATTTCAAATACTGTATATATATAGTACAGAGGAAGATCCTGAAGAGAGTCATTAGAATTTTTATTTTGCATAACTATTTTTAAACAGTTTATAATAAATGAATATTTAGTGTTATTCATTTGGCATTTTATTGTCGTATTTTTTTAATATATATGAAATAGTTTTGTCGATATTAACGGTAATTAATTTAAGTGATTTGATAAAAAAACGGATAAATTACGAAAACCTTTCTTAAAATATTTGAATTTTGAAAGGAGGTAATTTAAATTGAATTACTATCGCTGGTTAAAAAGAATGGTTTTATAGAGAGGGAGAGGGTGACTGCTTGCTTTCTTTCTCATTATCACCCACTCACCCACTCACAAATTTTACTATTTATCTATTTATGTGAATAAAAGCGAATGTTTTGTATTGTGTTTTACAAGAAATTTATAAATGAAATGTTTATTGTTTAAAAGTTTGGTTTTGTGAAGCGTTAGCGAGCTGGAAAAGCCAACTAGTTAAAAATATTAATAAAAACTTCCCTGTTGTTGTTCTTCCCGATACGCTGTACTTAAAATGTTTCTGCTGTTCAATTCAATTTTAAATAATTTAACAAACATTTTAATAAGAGAAAATAATACATTATTTAATTTTTAGAAAAAAGTTTTATTTTAAATGTGTTGAATTTTATTGATAAAACGTGTAATATCTTTTTGCTAGTATATTACTACTCCCTAATAAAATGGGAAAAGTAATCCCTGGGAGGATGGTATCATTACAACAGAGCAAATACTACACTCCCCACAAACAAACGCTGTGTTGAAGTCAATCTGCAAACTGTAAAATATTCACAACAGAAAGAAAAAGGAAAAGCCATTCAAACACAGGCTGACAATCATGGTACCCCCTCTCGGTTTTCTTCTCCGCGTGCAACCCCACTGATAAATTACCACGTCATCATAAGTTTACCATTTGTCCTGTCGCATTTTTTCACCTCTAGCCCACACCAGTACGGTACTGGGGAGGGGAATTACTGACAGCCCCTTTCTCTCAGGTATGTATTATAGTTAATGCCTCTTTAATTGGTGATAATCTGGTTATGTCTCTTCAGTCATGTCTGGTCCAAGATTACGTAAAAAGGGTACTTCTGCGTTCATTGTACGATAATTTAGCCAGTAGCATTTCTTTTTCGTTGTCTGTCAATGAAAAAGAGGAGAAGGAGGAGAAGTGACATTTTTAACCTTTGGTATACACGATAACTGACCCCCCCCCGTTCCATTGACAAAGCACAAAAGGGAAATGAAAATAGCCAAGGGTTCTATAAACGTTATATTAACGGGTAAAACGAGAATCCTGACCCATCTAAACATTAAAAAGGTATGTTTCTAAATATACTTTATTTTTAATGTTTAATTTGGTGTTTAATACATAGTATACATAAGAATTAAACAAAGATTCAGTAAACAAACCGGATGTAGCTATGGTGAAGTGATAAGCGAAGAGGACTAACGACCTGGGTGTGTCAAGTTCGAATCCAGTCGGTTCTATAGCAACAGTTTTACCCAAGGATGTTGGCAACATTCACCTGATTCTAGAAAAAAGATAGGGGAAAAATGTCAACAACATAGTAGAGTTGGTTTAAAATGTCGCCCGAAGCTGATTCAGACAAATTTACTTTTTAATAATACAAATGTAACAGACCTACATCGCACACGCCAGCTCATATGCAGTTTAGTCCTTATTTTGGATTGGATTATAAAAAACATTAACGGTTCCTACATTTTATTTAACATGAAATAAAAGTATTTTTAAAGTGCTATAAAAACAAACAAACAAAAAACATACAACAAACAAACAAGTTATAAAAACAAACAAACAAAAAACATACAACAAACAAACAAGTTATAAAAACAAACAAACAAAAAACATACAACAAACAAACAAGTAGCACATTTTTAAAATCTTTATTAGATTGCCTTCATTTTATATTCTGAAAATATAATTCGAAAATTTTGTTAAACATTCCAAAAAGTAAGTAATTTTTATTTCTATTAACCTGAATAAAAAGTAGTCAATTTTTATAGTTAAATTGAGCAATTAAGTTTACAAAGATCAGTTAAAATATTATTAATATGCGTTTAAGTTTGCGTTAACTAACAACTTTATCTCTGTGTCTATTATACTAATCAGTAATAGTATTTTTAATCCCTTACCAAAAAGAAAGTAATAACAAAAGGAACTGCATCATCTATGTTAATTAGTCAATCACATTAACTTCTCCGTCTTATAAATGGGAAGTTAATGTGATTGGCTAATTAACATAGATGACTATCCATGGAAAATAGCGGTGTTTTTTTTAACGTGAACTTTCTCTTATTGAAGAATATATCTGGCCTGATATAGTATATAATTGACATTCACTATGTGAATAACACAGATTGAAAAAAAAAACCGCCATTAAATGGGCTGGCACAATGAAATATCGATTTGGCAAATTAAATGCTATTTAAGTCTGCTACCGAGAATACCACAAGATAACTTAATATATTAGATAAAATCTATAAATTACAATACAAAAGGTGTCTGACCGTTTGTTTTATGCTTTCGGGTGTTTCAATGAATCTGAATCACTCTCAGATGATTTGGTGCGGTTATTTCCCTATTGCCGGCTCGCAATTATTCTGGTACTGAACCGCACGCAGGAGATAAGGCTTTTATAGGGAGGTTGATTTTAAATATTGACAACTTCCGGTCAATCTCCGGTTTTATTATTTCAGTGGCTAACACAGCAAATGACGGAGTGAAAATAAAACATGTCACCATTAAGGAACATTTGGATCCTTCGAATTATTCTTTTATTGTACTTGGACGTAAGTTTCAGCCACAAAAATATTTCATAACTCATTTCTTTGCGATACGTAAGTAAAACATATATTAAAAACGAAATTTGTCGTTTTCATTGTTTAACTTTTGCCGTAATAAATTACGTAATATTAACCAGTTACTTAATTTCATCGACTTTGACCGGCCCGCGAGAAAATGTCATGTTTATTTTTCTTGCTGAAATTATAACACAAGAAAATAATAATTTAATTAATATCTGCATACAAGCGGGATCAGCCATCCCAAGACGGGGTTGTAACTGTAATACGTACATGATATTAAATGCTAAAGCAATCAAACATATATTATTATGGTAACATAAAATATAGCTTACACGATTGAGGGGATGGGATTAGAAAAGTAGTCATTTTCTGGAGTTAAGACTCCCATTATCGGACCATTTGGTTTAATGATTAGAATGCTCACTAATGGGCCTGGATACCGGTGTTTTATCCTAGGCCGGGTCATATTAAAGACTTGAACAATGGTAATCAATGTCTCCTTGCTAAAAGCTAAGCATTCAAATATGAGGATCAAGAATAAGTGAAGCAATCAAGGGAACTGAGTGTTGCCCTCCTCTACATTTTCAGAATGTTTGATGATTCATATCTCATTAAAATCTCAGTTTTAAAATATTCTGTAATGAGCGTTCTCATTCCCGCTCATTGAATTAATTATAAGAAACAATAAATATGACAATAGATATACAAATTTCAAGTTTGAAAATGATGTTATAACGTAATACTCTAAAAGTACAAAACAGGCAGCTGTCTCCCACACTAGTATACAGAGTGTGTCGAAAATAACTGCCTATTATTAAATGATCGTAAGTTATTACTGGAATATAATTATTACAAGATAAGAAAGTATATAGCATAGGGCTTTAATTTAATATGTGTGCCAGCATTCGCCCTCAGCTTCTCAAGTCGCCTATGAACCGTATCAACTGATTTCAGAAGTAAATAACTATTTTTAATAATGTGTCACCATTTATTATATCATAAGATCGTGGCCCGGGGAGTCACCTATTGTCGTATTCTGGATGAGTCGGCACTAACTATATGCATTCCGACAAATATCTCTGTAAATAGCTCTGTGTCCATGCTGTGTCTAAAGATCCGAAAAACGTTGGTATTGACGCCGCTGGTCTTGAAATTTTATAAGTGGCTGGTCGTTATTTCTTCTCCGCCTTTTATGAGAAAGAGTTACTTTAATCCAAGGAATCGCGTATCCTTGGTGTTTCATTCGGCAAGCTGTATATTACATTGGAAAAATTGTCTTAAAAATATACATTTTATTATATTATTAACTAATACTATGGGTTCATTAGAATTGACTGCGAATGAATCCCCATATCTTACAATCAGTCAGTCTGGTGTGCGTTCTCGCTCACGGCGGATTCTCTCCACCCAGAAAAATATGTTATCCCTCCTCCAAACACCCCCAGCTCCTAATCACAATTCCAAATCGCAACCTATAAGTAAGTTAGAGTTGGCAAAAGCCAATTGTTACTAACGTCAATGCAGGTGTGAACTTTTTACCTCGCGCACTCGCCGACTTTTCTAGGTATTTAATACAAAGCCGACTGATACCTCATAATGTCACAATCAAGGGAAATAACCATTCGGGAATAAGGGTTAACAAATGGATAGATTGACAGTTGTAAAACAGTAATTCTTCGTCCTTTGCCGGAAACATTTCCCATGGTATCTGAGTAATTGCTGTTTTCGGAGTTGGCTGCTCTTTTACGTGGGTTGTATATGAACATTTTTATCCTCCCAAAGTATTGATCATAATTCAACTAGTAAAAAGTTACTTGTGAAATCAGTTGACGCGGTTCCCAGTCGATCTGTATATAACCTAAAAATACACGTGTTAGAACTAGAAGCGAAGAGAATTGATTTGTAAATGATCAATACTTTAAAAATTTTTTTAGTGAGCCAAAATATTATCTATTAAATAAAGGCTGTTATTGAACAGGCAGTTTTAATCTAGACCGTGACAACAATTCAATGAAGCAAGTAGGTCAAGGTTTTATATTATTTTATTTTTTCACATTGTGGGTGTCAAGGTAAACATTATACAAAACACAAAGATGTGTTTTACCTTTTATGAAACTCTTTGTTTGGTCCTAATGTTGTCACTTCAGCTCATGCATGACACATCAGTTTCATAGTAAGCCCAGCTGTTGACAACACAATTACTTTACACGCCTTCTGTCTCCCACAAGATACCAAGGGCGACAGGGATCGAACCTGTCTGTCACTGTTTTCTGAAGTGGGAGATTCCCTACTCGAAAGTTACAGAGCTATAATATGGATTATGAATATTGTTTGTCGTTCGTGGGCCAGAGACAACAATGTTTTAGAGACTGATTATTTTTCAGTAAAACGGAGGCAACAATGATCTCAACATTAATTATATTTTATTTACTTATCATTTAACCACTGAGTCCTTACACGAACATCGTTAAAATGGATGAAGGAGAATGAAGTGCCTTAATATTGAAAGCAAACACCCCAGAGCAAAGTGAGGCATGAGTATCCCAATAATATATATATATATATATATTAATAATGGAGATTATGTATCTGTCTGTCTGTCTGTCTGTCTGTCTGAAGTTGACACTCCGTCAGAGTAATATTACTATTTACTTAGTCTGCCAGCTTCTATATATACTACTACAAACACCGCCGTAAACATTATGCGCATTTCTCAATTTACATAATTAATTGCTTTTAAACTTCTAATAAATTAGTATTCGCAAATATACACTCATGATTGTTTTCTTCAGATGTCCACATGTATTTACGCTATTTTGCTCGCTAATAATCTTACTTATAAATTATAATTATTTCTTTTATTATTTATATATATATATATAAAATGAGTTACGTAGCTAATCTATCTACTGCGAAACTGATTGAACAGCCAGCGTTACCCCATTGAATCGGTCACCTCCCTCTGATTATTCAGTATGGACGTAAGACGGACGCGTTATTTAAAATGTAAACAAAACGCTGGCATTTACCGTGTTATTTTTACTCTGAGTTTTTTATTAAAACGTTCTGAGTTTGTTTATTTTCTTAATCTTATTAGCCATTATGTTTTAAAACACAAATTTATTGAATCAAATTGTTTAATTAAAATAATAATTGATTTAAAAATTACTATTTAAAAACACACACACATTATAATGAATTTAGTTTAGGTAAACTTTTTTTTGAGAGAATTTAAAAAACTATTCGTGTTTACTGTATTTGATTTTTAAAAAGTTTTATTTTAGGTACACCTTTTTCCGATTTGAAAAACTTCCAATATTATCATTTTCTTACGACTTTAACTGTGTTTATGATTACGGTTTCACCTTTTACGCTGTAAAGCTTTTATTTACAAACTGTTTTTATTATTCCGTGTTTTATTTATTAAAATAAAAGATGCGATTTTTTTTCTTTTCTGTCAACAAAAAATAACACATTGTACTAGAAAACTATACAACTAATTTAGAATCAAATTGTTCAATTAAAAAAAGGTCATTTAACAAAAACACACACACATATGTATGGGGGAGGATAAACATTTTTATTTCGAGGATCCCCCAATTTTTTCTTCTTTTCTTAACTAAAAAAATTTCTACGTATGAGGGAGGGTAAAAAAAAATTGGGTGGGGTCGAAATTGTTTTTCTTTATTTTTAACTAAAAATAATCTTGGTCGGAAACAAAGAAACATCATCATTCTTTATTTTCATTACGTTGTTAAGACAAGGTGTTTTGTTGTAAATTGAAGTTAAGCAATGCATATCCCAGCCATTAGTAAATGTGTGACCATTTTGGTAAAATAAATTGTTGACTCATCCTTCCGGTCCTTCCGGAAGTGACGTCATTGTGAGAGGATTTTTTCACATTATCATTCTTTATTTTCATTACGTTGTTAAGACAAGGTGTTTTGTTGTAAATTGAAGTTAAGCAAGGCATATCCCAGCCATTACTAAATGGGAAACCATTTTGGAAGAATAACAAAACTGGTTCTTTGATATAACGTAGCCGCCTTCAATAGCATATTTAAACATGAGTTCTTTTATATGACCGAGGCGCCTCATATTTTTTTCCTTTTTTTTTAACTATGTATGGGGGAGGGAAGCATTTTTTTTTTAGTGAGGGGTCAATTTTTTCTTTTTTAACTAAAAATATTCCTATGTATGGGGAGGGTAAAGCAAAACAAATTTTTTTCGGGGGGGGGGGTTAAATTTTCATTTCTTTCTTTTTTTAACTGAAAATACTACTATGTATGGGGAGGGTAAAAAAAGTTGGGGGGGGGGTAACATTTTCTTTTCTTTATAATTAAAAATATTTATATGTAAGGGGGAGGATAACAAAATTGAGGGGGTGTCAAAAAATGTGTTTTTTTTCTTTTCTTAACTAAAAATATTTCTACGCATGAGGGACGGTAAAAAAAATTTGCGTGGGGGGGGGGGGCAAAACATTTTTTTGTTTTCTTTTAACTAAAAATATTTCTATTTATGGGGGAGGGTAAAAAAAAATTGGGGTACGGTCAAAATTTGTTTTTTTCTTTATTTTTAACTAAAAATATTCTTGGTCGGAAACAAAGAAAATCAATGTCTCACCACCCAAGAAATATGACTGGGGTTCCATAGGTTTACGGGTGAGCGTTCATTTCTAACGCACAGCCTAGCAATACTAAACTACCGGAGAGAGCATATATTTGCTAGTATATATATAATATATATATATATGATATATAATATATATATATATAATATATATATATATATATTATATATATATAATATATATATATATATATTATATATATATATATATATTATATATATATATATATTATATATATTATATATATATATATTATATATATAATATATATATATATATTATATATATAATATATATATATATTATATATATAATATATATTTATAATATATATATATAATATATATAATATAAATATATATATATATATATATAGTGTGTATTTAGGCAGCATTCTTTCATTTAAGCAAACATTGTTAAATAAACAGAATTGCTTTACTTGATTATACTTTTTTATTTAACATTTTTTTCTAATAATCTTTTTGGTGTCAGACTAACAAAAAGGATAATGATCGCTATTTATCACTAACACTTTCAATTTTCTGTCGAATCATCTTCATCTGACAAAAACAAATGCTTGAGGAAAGAAGATACTTTCAAAAAGCTTAGCTTAATGGAAACAATACGGGTTCGTGAAGCATGCATGCGCAGAAGGAAAAGTTTTGAAATTCGATAAAATTGGACTACCCCACTAAGGTAAACGGATCGGTTTAGGGTAATAAAATAGATATTCTTTTTTAATTTTTAGGTATTATGTGTCTAAAAAAACGCTGGTGAAGGAGATACCAAATTTATGAGGCTTCGTCAAGTATTTTCGGAGCCTTTTGCATACATACATACATACATACATACATAGGTTTGCCCATTATATATATACTAGCAGGGCTACCCGGCGTTTCTCGGTGTCATAAAAACACAAAATAGAAGAAAAATCACGTGTGTAACATCTTTATATTCAAACTTCTATTTATCTCCCTCTCTCTATAGTCGTCTCTTTATCTTTCTACTTTTCTCTTCCCTGGTCGCCCCATTTCAACGCTACTTTCTCCCTTTGCCTTTTGAGAAAGCTGTTTATTCTCCACCATTCCTCGTCTGTTGCCCAGGGCAATAGTATGACATATTTCTATAAAAAGTACCACCTCTGTCTGCGCCTTATATATAGGTATTTATCTCCACCCCGGTGCGCATACTATATACGTACGTATCGCCAGCCCAGTGCGCATACTAGATATGTACCTATCGCCGCCTCAGTGCGCATACAATATATATACCTATCGCAGCCCTGGTGCGCATACTATATACGTAATTATCGCTGCCCCAGTGCGCATACTATATATGTACCTATCGCCACCCCGGTGCACACACTATATACGTACCCATTCGCCGCCCCGGTGCGCATACTATATACTTACTTATCTCTTCAAGGGTGCGCATACTATATGTGTACCTATCTTTACTCCAGTGTGCATACCTAAGAACTCATATTAATGCGCTCTTGTTGTATCAAAGTACCATATTTGTGTCCGTTCATGTTTTGTCACTATCATAAAAAATAACTCATATTAATGCGCCCCTGTCGTATCCAAGAACAAAAATCAAGGTTATTCATGTAGCGCTACTATCATAGAAAAGAACTCATATTAATAAGCCCTGTCAAATCAAAGAACACATATGGTGCCTTTGTTCCCCTGTTCATGAAGAAGAAGTAAACATATTCCATATCGGCGCAATACTGCAAAAGCCCCCTAAAAATATATTCCATAGGGGCGGTATGCTGCACTAGCTCCAAGTCGCGTATTTTTGCTAGTTGGAAGCAGAACAGATACTACACTAACTCTACACCTTTAAAAAAATGTTTACATCTCAAAAAACAATTTTTTTACTCTTCCCATCCAAAAGAAATATTTTTAGTTCAAAATAAAAAATCCCCCCCCCCAATTTTTTTTACCTCCCACCCCCCAATTTTTTTTACTCTCCCCCACCCTAAGAAATATTTTTAGTTAAAAAAAAAATAATTCCCCCCCCAACAAAAATGTGTACTCTCCCCCACCCAAAGCAATATTTTTAGTTAAAAGAAAAAATATATTGTGCAATTGTATCCAATAGTTTTGGAGCCTATAAGTGTCTAATATTTGTAGTAATATCAGCACACGTAGTAGCACTATTCGTAAAAGTTTTACCACACTCTCTGTTACAGATCCCACATGCTAATGGTGATTACTGTCAAATATGGCGTATTTTTGTTAAATAGTTTTGAAGCCTATAAGTCTTCACTATTTGTAGTTATAGTAACACAAGTAGTAGGACTATTCGTAAATGTTCTACCACACTCTCTGTTACAGATTCCACATGTTATTGGTTAAAGATCTGACATGCTGATGGTGATTAATGTCAAATATGGTGTAATTGTGTCAAATAGTTTTGGAGTCTATAAATGTTTATTATTCGTAGTGATAACAGCACCAGTACTAGCATTATTCGTAAAAGAACAGATACTACACTATCTATACACCTCTTAAAAAAGGGAGGAGGTAATATCTGGGAAGAAGGTATCATGACAACAGAACAGATACTACACTACCTCCACACCTCTCAAAAAGGAGAAGGTAATACAGTTGATTAGGGTATCATGACAACAGAACAGATACTACACTACCTCCACACCTCTCACAAAAGTTTAACTAATGCTGGACAGACAACCTCCTCCTCTCAATTTTAGCCTGAGGCGCTCACACCGGCTAATTCCGACACTCTCCCCATAAATATTTTTAGCTAAAAAATATTTTTCACCTCACCCCTCCCGGACGTATCTTGACGGACAGACGTACATAGCTGGATTGACGGACAAACGGACGGACGTAGGTCGACAGATGGACGTACGTAGCTTAAATATTAGCGTCTATTAATTAAAAAGGGTGGACGGATTGGCGGACGGCCGGACGTACATTCGTAGCTGGACAGACGGACAGACGTAGCTGGATAGATGGACGGACGGACGGACGTAGGTGGATAGACAGATGGTGGTCTACGGACGTGTCGACAGATGGACGGACGTAGGTGGACGGATTGACACACTGACGTAGCTGAAATATTGGCATCTATTAATCAAGAAAGGAAGGTAGAAAGGGTGGGAGTGAGAGGAAAAGAAGAAAGGAAAGAAAAAAGGGGTGTAGTGGGAGTGAATTTCTTCCTGCCACACCCTTCCTCTGATGTCATTTCCGGTTTTATGATGACTGGCATTTTTTCTCAAATTGAAAAAATGGAGTATAAAAGCTATGTTGAATTAAGGAAAACCAGCCTAATGTGAGCCTGAACATCCTTGTTTATCATCAAAACTCTTGTAAGAATTTGTGACATAGTATTATACAATCTTTGTTCAAACTCAAAATATATTTCTGATTACTCATGAATTTACTAACGTAATTCGAACACTCTAGTGGATCGACGCTGTAGTAAGGTTGATATCTTATGAATTTTCCATGAAAGTTTAAAAAAAAATTGTGCTTCTTAGCCTTTTGGCTAAGATCAAAGTATCTGTTCTTCTCGGCATTTTGCCTAAGATCATGTGTATTATCTAGTCCTATTCTATAAGTGTCAATCTTACACTCTGCAATCAAAAAAACTATCATTACATAATCCTTTCTTTCTTAATTATATTAAGAACTTTTTAGATTCCTACGTACCTTTATCTCATTTGCCTATGTCAATGCTACGGGCGAATCCATATGATTTTAGTCGGAGCTTTCCCCTCCCGCAGCAAACCCAGACACTCTCTATTCAAGTTTCGCCTAATGCCACCGACCCTCTCCCTTTAAGTTTTGCCGGAGGCGCTCACACCGGCGAATACCGACACGCTCCCCTCAAGTTCGGCCTATACTCTAACCTTAAAGTTTGGCCTGAGGCGCACCCACGGGCGAACGCCGACTCTCTCCTCTAAAAAGATACTGCACTATCTCAACACCTCTGAAAAAAGAGGGGGTAATACCTGGGATGAGGGTATCATGACAACAGAACTGATACTACACTACCTCATGACAACAGAACAGATACTACACAACCTCAGCACCTCTCAAAACAGGAGGAGGTAATCCCTTGGAGGATGGCATCATGACAACAGAACAGATACTACACTACCTCCACACCTCTCAAAAAAGGAGGAGATAATGCCTGGGAGGATGGTATCATGACAACAGAACAGAACGGTTGAATTTGAGGACGAAATCTGCCCCATAGCCCTCTTAGGAGTGAATTTAAAGATTCGGGAATACTCCCATTAACTTTCTTGGTGAATTTTACATTAGAATACACAGATTTTATCTAGATTCGCTAATTTTTTTCTATATGGCACACACACATACATACATACACACATTGAGTTTTATATATATAGATTTTAGTTTTTCCCAAAAACCAGAATTTCCAGTAATGAGAAGTTGAACATCCAGTAGCTAACTTGACTGAGTTCATCAACTAACCGCAATCAAACCATAACGGACTTATGGACCGAGTCCCCCAATAAATGGATCAATGAGCACGATATAACATCTACGTCATTTCTGACATTCCGTTATGCATGAATGTGAAAAATCAACGTCTTTTTTATTTTTTAAGTACGTAAAATTGAAATATACAAGATTTAACAATCAAACAATAAACATCATGACAAAACAGGTTGATGTTTCCAAGTAGAGTAATACTTAGGTGCGGGTGTTTAAAAATAATGTGAAAATCAGAAATTTCCACATGGGCTCAAGAAATTAAGTAAGAAAGTGAATAAATCGATTGGATTTGAAAGTTATAGAATTAGGACTATGTAGCAGGACCCGACGTTATGGGAGGAAGTACATGACAGAAAAGCGAAATCGATTCTACCTTTTTTCGGTGTACTACATCAAAGTAACTAGACGTCTTTTGTGAGATCCACTACCCCTACGACGGTAATTCGGGAAAATGTTACGTGTATAGTTTCAGCCCAATCGGACGATTAATTTACAAAATACAATTATTAAAGTGAAGCTACTGTTGCACATTTTAAAAACACCGGAAAAATCTGAATGTCGTGTGTTGATAAAGTATTGCTTTCTGATGGGAAAAATACTGTTCAAGCAAAGCAATTGCTTGATGAGTGTTATTTGATTGCAGCTCCGTCATAAATAACAGTTTAAGAGGTTGCATGCTAACTTTAAACGCGATCGTCCAGGCACAAATTTTACTGAACGCTTAGGTCACCCAAATTCAGAGTAGTCCCAGAAAACATAAAAGGTTTACAAACTCTTTTTGGTCGATCGTAATTTAGAGTTGCGTCGAAGATATCAGTAGGCAGTGCATTCACCATTTTGTCTAAACATTTATCAATGAGAAAGCTGTGTTGAAAGTGGGTGCCGTGTTTGCTCTCAGTCGATAAAACAATAACCCGTCGACAATTCAGAACGTTGTTTGCAACTGTTTCAACGTAACAAAAAGGAGTTTTTACGTCGTTTGAGATACGCAAGCTATTTTGTTATTGGTGCGTTTAAAGGAAGACATCATGAAATACTGCCACATATGATGAAGAAAAAAGTGCTTTTTCATCAAGACAATACACCGTATCACAGGTCGATCGCAGTGATGACAACACTATATTAATTGCATTTGTCATTGTTTCTGCACCCACCCTATTCTCTAGATTAGTAGTAGCAACTACTAGCTGTTTTCAGAACTCAAACGAATAGCCCAATGAAAAGGATTTAGCTCCAATGAAGTAGTAATATTAAAGACTGAGGCGTATTTTGAGACCAAAGAAAAACTATTCTGGAAAAAAAACCCCATCAAATTGTTAGAGAAGTATTCGAATCAGCGTAACACCCTAGAAGGAGACTATGTTGATGAATAAAGTCGAATTTTACTTAAAAGTTGTTGTTTTATTATTTAGGATTGGGACTTATTGAGTGGTGTATCAAAAATGCAAACATCTCTTCGCTGTATTTTCTTTCATAGTAGACTCACATAGATGTTTAATTATTATCTATATCTTTATTTATATAAAGTTAAGTATGTATATATGTTTATACATATATTTGTATGTACAGGATTCAACCCTACATTAATAAACTGATCATTATGAACTTTGGAAACCAGCTTGTAATCGTAATTTGGGAAATGTGGGCTATATTTAGTTTAGTTTCATACAAAGGTAGAAAAGAGGAGTTAGAACCCCTACGTGAAAATTCAGAAACCTCTGATTTTTTTGAATTTTTTTTTATTAGACATCAATTAATAAATATTTCCCAAATATCAGTTTCCTTGGAGAATTTAAAAGGGAATGTTTTGGGGCATAATATGTACAAAACTCCCATTACAAAATTCAAATATATACTATTTTCATTGACTTCCATCCATTGTTATTAAAGACGAATTATTCAAGATTATCTAGATTTCCATTACTTTTTCAGACCCCTGAATCTTAGGCCTTAAATTTTGATTCTAGAATAGAATCAAAATTATGTAATGGATTTTGATCAAAATTGGAATAAGGATTCTAGACATCAGGTTTAGTATCACTATAGCTTTATTTAAAACTTCGTAAGGGGACATATATTGTTCAAAACTGTTCTGTTCGGAGAATAAATTTTACCCGCCATAGGACAGTTGTTTCTAGTTGTTTTGTTTTGCGGCATATCAACATTTTTCGGGTTATATGATGCCACATCCGGTCATTTTGGTAAAAGTTTTTATACTTTAAGTTCTGTGTATCTTCAAATATTTATTTATGGCATTTGGTTGGGCTGTTTTGTAGAGAAAAATATTCTTTTAGTTTTTGGCTTTGCAGAGCACGATTGAGTTTTGCAAAGGGAAAGGAAAAAAACAATAACATCAATATTTAGTGCATCTTAGATCAGTAAGCCAGTATTTTTAGACAGCGTGATCTGGTAGCACCTGAGCTCTGTGACAGGTATTTTACTAGTTTATATATATTTGTTAGTATCACGGTCTTTAAGGCTGAATGGATGAATTCATCCATTCAATAACAATGAATTAGTTACAATAAGTTATTTTATCTTCTTTTACTTCTTACATATCGTACTTGCATATTTACGAGCTTCTCATTGAAGCAATATGTGACACAAGGCCTTTTAAAATGGGCCGCATTGGTCCTCTGGCTAATTTAAAAAAAAAAAACTGAGAACGGGCTCCTCGGAATTCCTGGAATAAGTTGCCTCAGGCGACTGGCAATTACACCCCCTCCCCTCTCGAAGGACGAGAGTTTCTGAAAGTTTGCAGAAGATATTAGGGGGTTTCGAAATTAAAAAAAAACAAATGAAATTATGGAAAAAGTTTTTGTTTGCGAAATTTTTAAATAGCAGAATTATGGAAAAATGCATTTTGAGAGTTCCTACAAGTTGCAGAATATATTTGAGCTGTTGAGAAATTTCAAAATGGTACAAGTATGGAAAAAGTTTTTGGAGTGTCTTGCGAGTGTCAGAAGATATTTGGGCTGGCTGTTGAGAAATTTAAATTTAAATTAGTAGAATTATGGAAAACGTTTTGGTAAAGTTCCTGCAAGTTCGCAGTTATATTTAGGCTGTTGTGAAATTTTAAAATGGTATCATTTTTTTGTAACGGTGGGTTCAATTTGTTATATACGTTTAAGCTAAAATTATCCCCCTGGGGGTTCATATTTCCTAAAGATTTCTCATTTTAAAACTTACTACTCAATTTGAGAAGAGTTCAGTTTGCTATATAAATTTCATATAAGTTGATCCCCCGCTATTGTAACCAGACGAAAAATTGATTAGAGGGGATATTTTACATTAAATTAACAAAAAAATGGACATCCCAAAATAAAAATTGCACAAGTATTTTTTTCCCAAAATTTAGCTTTCTATAATCTAAATATTTGGTGTTTAATTAAATAGAAAATAATCTAAAAGTTTATTGAAAAAAAATAAATGAACGAGAAACATTTTAAAGATAGGGGATAGCTGATCGTATGCGCCACAAAAAAGAACACATGTTACACTGTTCGTACGCCAAATTAAAAAAAATATCATTAGTTTACAGTGACCCTTTAAAACTACCAGTCATGGAATCGTTAATAAAATTCACAACCCTTTCTGCAAACAAACCATATTTGGTACAAATATACTTCAGTTTATGCTTGAATTGTCTACAAAGTTTCAGTCATAGATCTTCGGAATTCTTTGTTTTATTACCGTTTACTGATAAGTACAGCTGGATATGACGTGCACAATTGTCAATAACTCTCGCACACTTCTTTCAGGGAACCGCCTTAATTTTGGCTGCGATGGCCGTCTTCAGTTCAAGAATGTTTTGGAGATTGGTTTCATAGAAATTATCTTTGTGATAACCCCGCAGATTAAAATCGGGAGGGGGGAAGTAAAGTTCGGTGAATGTGAAGCCTTTCAGGATCACACTTCCTACTGCTGAAAGGATCACCAAAGTGTCCTCGCATATCATTTAACGGCGATTAAGCAAATACTGTTGGGAATTAATGACTGAAACTTGGTGGACAAGTTACTCATAGACTGGACTCTATTTGTACCAAATATGATTGGATTTCAAAAAGGATTGTGAAGTTTAATAAAGATTCCATGGGTGGCATTTTTACTGGAATTTCTTCAATATGCTCTGTAAAAAAATAAAAAATAAACGCATTTATTCGTTGCGCCACGTGCTCATGTTGAGACGTTGAGTAACAATCAGTTGTTAGTGACAGTCTTCTGGGTGTTGAAGGTTCGATCTAAGTATATAATTAAAAATTGCTTAACACTTCTACTTGATCATGGCTGACAGAATGAGAACAATCTACTCCCGTGAATAAAACAGTTCGAAATTCTGTATAGATTCCCGAGTTCGACAAGATGCACATGAAGATGGTCGAAGATTACATCGGCCGAAACGTTGTGAGAATAACATCCGATATGAGAATAATTGTTTGAATAATCAAAATAATCCAAATTATTAATTCTCTTCTAAAATATTCCGAAAGATAAAAAGTTCGTTTGTTAGTTTAACCGTCCGAGTGAAGTATTGTGCATATGTGTTTAAAGAAGAACCGAGGTTGTGTACGTGCGAGAAAGTGAACTCTTTAGAAGTAGTATTTGTTCAGCAGAGTAAACAAGAGAATTAAAGTGTTATGATAAAACAGATTATATAAATAGAAGAAAACGACTTAATATCTTCTACAAAAATAAGAATCGAAGTGTAACGCTTGGTTAAGTTATGAAACATTATGCTACATGTGCAACAACTGGGGAATTGATTAAACTTAGGTAAGTTCTTTATTTATAGATTACTAGCGCTATTCAGTAGGTTTTACACGTGTGAGATATACTGCAGGTCGAAATTTTGTTTTTAAAAGAAAAAACTCAAGTCAAGAAGCTTCCTCAACCATGTGAAACCCATAACAACATCTTAGTAAACGACCAGACTACGGCTGTGGACCAGATTACTATGGAATACGCCCCCTCCTACTGATACGGAACCCCCCCTCTGAAGCCCTCCCTCCAGGTACAGAGGCATCCTGGCTCCAGTGGAAAACACTCAACCGTCTGAGAACGGAATGGGGGCGATCAAAAGTTGCTATGAGTATTGATTTACTCCTCTCCAGGAGTTAGGCACAAGGCCAGTTTTTATCTTACTCCCACAAGTAAGATGTGACTCAAGGTCGGGTCGGGAAAGTGGGGTTTAAAAATTGCCTGGGTAGCCTCGTCGGCATTCCCCGGTAGGGGCGCCTCAGGCAGTAAGCAATAAACTTACTCCTCCCCAAAGAGGCGAGGCAAAGCCTGGGAGGGCGGACCTCCTAGAACTGCACAGGACAGACCCATAGACCGGCGTAAATCAAGCTCCGAAAGCCAAGACAATACCAGTCTATGGGGTGCAGTATCCATCGGAACAGATACTACACTTTGATCTTAGCCAAACTCAACCATTTGTAAATGTGGAGAGGAGGACCATATAATGAAACACTGCCTTATCTGTCCTCTACTGCCCAACCGGTGCAGTTTGAAAGATCTTGCAGAGTACGACAATAATGCAAAGGACTGCGTAAAAAAGTGTGAAACTGTTGTATGACCACATGCTTAAAAGACACGCAAAGAAGGAGAAAATAATCTCAAATATCGTCATGTTTACAAATTTTGTATTGAAAGAGGAGTTAAAAATAACATTTGTAATATGAGATCAAGTAATAAATAAACTGCTAGAGCGGCGGTGTTCTTAAAAAACTACTACTAAAAAAAAATAATAATAAATAATAAATAGTAATAAAAACTGCTGTTAGTAAAAAAAAGTACGCTTACTTAAAGACAGCTATAAAACGACCAAATGAATGGACGCGAATTCGAATTATCTTTTAAAAAGCGTGTTTATTTGAAATCATATAAATTAACATATTAAATACTTTGCTGATTCGTTTTTAATCGAATTTTCACGGTATCTTTTGTTTAGTAAATTGTTAGGTGAAAACACAGAATAGTTAACAGTCAAGTTCTCGTAAATAAGAATTAAAAACAACAAAACATTTGTAGCAAACACAGCAGAATTAAATTCTCTACCGACCCGTATGCGTTTAACGTGTCGAAACTGTTCGTAAGATTTTTTATTTCAGAATTTTATTTCGATGCTACATGCTAATCGACACATGGAAACTAACAACATTATGTTTCTTAAAAATAAAGTAATTTGATTGGCTGTAAAAAAAACAACAAATATATTCAAATGGGAACTAGTTTAACACAGAATTGATAACAATACGTCAGTAAATACAAATTTGGTTTTCTATAAATGTAGTTGATTTTATACTCAGCTTATTCTATTTGTCCTGGGTCGATAATCGCTTTTGTCAAACTGGTTTTGGGGACTCACCTAACCAGTTTATAAAATGTGATGATACTGATGATGATAACGAAGTTATATTCTCAAAATAATAATAATAATAAAAATAATAATAATAATAATAATAATAATAATAATGATGATGATGATGATGATGATGATGATGATGATGTTATTGTGTATAAATAGTGATGGTACCCATGATGATATTAACGTCATGGTTTCAAATTAGTAAGGATGATGATGATGATGATGATGGTAATGATGATGATGATGATGATGATGATGATGATGATGATGATGATGATGATGATGACGTTATTGTGTATAAATAGTAATGGTACCCATGATGCTATTAACGTCATGGTTTCAAATTAGTAAGGATGATGATGATGATGATGATGATGATGATGATGATGATGATATAGTGTATAAATAGTAATAGTACCCATGATGCTATTAACGTCATGGTTTCAAATTAGTAAGGATGATGATGATGATAATGATGATGTTATTTTCTCTAATCCATAATCATCTATATAATAATACGCTAATGCAATTTCATGTTCGTGCGTACGTCATCATCCTCCACCCATTAAAAAATAGGATTCGCCGAAAATGCAATGCACATTTTTTTTGATATCATCTGATGACGCAGTCGTGGCGAATGTGAAACTCGAACTAAAATACACTTTCTTGGCCTTCGGGCTCGGATCATAATGTAGTATCTGTTCTGTCCAAAGACGGTATCATAATATCGTGGGGTCTGCATTCGCATCAGACGTCCATAGAATGCAAATATGTCACAAACTCCTACAAGGGTTTTTGAGATAGACGCCAATAATCCGATATTCTGAAACTACATTACCTAGAGTACTCAGATAAGTATGTTTTATTTTGAATAAAAGTAAGTAGAATAATATTCTGAGGTCTTCATTCGCACCGGTCGTCCATAGAATACACGGCATCAATATACAGCATATGACAAATACAACCGTGAAATTCTTACGAACCTCATTAGTTCTGATGATAATAGTGACGGTATTGTCTCTTAATAGTGATTATACTGATGATAATACTGACGTCATGATGATTGTCATTATGTGGTTTCTAATGGCGATAGCAATGTAATCATCTCTGACTAGTGATACTACTGATGATGACACTGATTTCAGGGTGTTAAATTATGCTACTGCCAGTTATTGATGACATTTTAGCATATCTGGGTTCGGTAAAACATTTTTCGAAGCTAGATTTGAAGTTGGGTTACTGACAGATAGAATTAAACGACGAAGATAAAGAAAAAGCAGCGTTCGTTTCTCATTGGAGTGTTTTTCTGTTTAGGAATTGCAAATGTACCCGGAGTTTTTTTGTCAGAATGAATGAATTGCCTTACAGAGTCGTAAACAGAATGGTCTGCCTTATTTCGGCGACATTTTAGTATTTTTAGATACGATCGAAGATTATCTTAAACGCATGCATTAAATGGTTTAAGGAAGCATATTTGAAATTAGAACCAGTTAATTGTGAGTTTTCTTGTCAGGAGGAATCTCAATAAATAGGATTTAGAGTTGGCACAAAAGTTATGAAAATATTAAAGGAATATAGTCGGTATAAAGTCCAACCATTATTAGGAAAATATGAATATTTGTTGGGATGTGTCCGTATTATAGCAGAATTATCCCAGTGTTTCCGGGCCTAGTCGAGCCCTTAATAACTTTTAATCAGGAAATATACTCGATTACAAGGAATGTCAATCAGGTTTCAACAAATTAAAAGGAATCTTGGCAGATATAGTAACTGTGGTATATTCTGATCTCACCCAAGTGTATGATCTCTATACAGATGTGTCTTGCATAGCAACATAGATTTACACAAACAGTATTGGATGAGGCAGAAAAAAGGAAAATAGAGAAAACTATGTACTTGTTCTACAAGTTAGGTAACACACAAACAAAATAGTCGACAATAGAAAGTAAAGTCTGTGCTATATATTATGCATTAAAATGTTGAATCTCTGCCTACACAGTGCGACATTCACTATCTATGTAAACCATCTGACACTGGAGTACCTGTTAGCTCACCTATGGAAAATAAGAAAATACAACAATGGGCTTTTTGTATAGAAGGAATACAATTTTTTAATAAAATATTTACAACGTAAAACAACCTGATGTGTGAATCTTCTATCACTTTCCAAAAAACGCCCTATGACTGAACAAAGAACCCGAAAGGCAGGTGGTACTGTCTGAGAGAATGGTATTATGACGAGTGTATATCTACTACACTGTCCACCAAAAGAAGGTGGTAATGCTTCGGAGGCTGGTCTCATAACAAACGAACAGATACTACACCCTAGGATTGAGCACTGAAATATAGTATATTAGTTTTAAATAGTATAGTAAACTGAATTGATCATTAAAAGATAGTAATAGTATCGTTTCGACTTCAGAGAGACAGACACCAAATCTCCATTATTAATAGATTGTGATGTCATTGTTTCCAATTAATGATAATAATGTCACGGTCGCTAATTAGTGATGATTTTCATAAAGGTATTGATGTATTGGTGATAATCATTTTTAGTGATGAATGGAAGGATATAACGTGCCTACAAACACTGGTACAAGCGTATTATTATAAAAAGGCTTTTCAAAGATCGAAATCTTCACATTCTACAATTCATTTGACTTCTTTTCAACGGAAATTTACCACCCGGACAATCTGCATATATTTTTCACGGAATTTTTCTTTTCATTCACTGCGTTTTTTTAACAAAAATTCCTTTAATAATAATTTTCATATTTTTCAAATATTTGAACTTTGGTTTTTTCGAAAGCCAACTTATCCATCTGTATTTCTCCTCTAATGATAAGATTTCGATCTTTGAAAAGCCTTGGCTTAAGGAAAGAATAATAAACACTAGTTTTATTACTGAATACACCTTGCATTGAACAATTGAAATTTGAAATAAATTTGGACAATCGTCGCATATTTATCACTCTTTTTTTTCTTCTATCTCTACAATTGCTCTATCTCGTATATTGAGCTATTCCTCCTCACTATAGGTTCCATCTACTAAAAGCTTTTACTTTGGTTTATATTTGATCTTACTTTAGGCTCCTACTAAGTTGAGCTTCTTTCTCCTATTTTGTGAAATGTTCAGTAAGGAATTTCTTCCACTCTCAGCTAAAAACATTCCCATCCCCTCAAATGAAGCCTACATTCGCAAACTCATACAGTCCATGAAAAAGTTTATTACAAACGTAAGATGGAGAACCTTCCATTATGACTTAAACTCAAAAAATAAAAACCGGAAAAATGACGGAAATACCATCTCTTCTCCAGAACACAAAGGATTTACACTCCCCATGAACTCCTCCAGGGAATTAAAAAAATTGGGACGTCTAACTGCATCCAGGTACGGCCTAAAAACATCTCCTTTTCCCAAGCAAAATGATCTCCTCAATAAATTTGAAAATGATTTATTCAACTTAATTAGACGCATAAAATTCAAAAAGCACAATAAGCATCCTAACCCCTTCATCAAAAAAATCAACAATTTCACTAACAAGATCAAAAAGCTCCCTGACATTATAGTCCCAGTGGATAAAACTAAAAACTACTACAAATTGAAATATTCTGATTACAAAGATTTAATTTACAAAGAATTGAACAAATCATATAAAATTTCTTCTGATAACATTTTAAATAGCATTAACAATGAGGCTAAATCCTTGTTAACTTCTTTTAACATATTGAATTACGCTGAAATCTTCACCCCTGCTTCACCCAGATGTACCTTAAAAGACCACAAAATAAATTTTCATGAAAACCCCTCCATTAGACTAATCTGCCCATCCAAATCTGACATAGGCATTATTAGCAAAAATATCCTAGATAGAATCATTCCTACATTAAAAGCTAAAATTACATACTCCCTCTGGCAATCATCTGGAGAGGTTTCCAACTGGTTCTTAAACCTCAAAGATAAATCTAATTCCAACTTGAACTTCATCACCTTTGACATTGACAATTATTATCAGTCCATTTCTCCTATCCTACTAAACAAAGCTGTTATTTTCGCTAAGAATAATTCGGGTATCACAGACCCTGAAAAGGATCTAATAATTTTAGCCAGGAGATCCCTTTTAGAATTTGACAATCAATTTTGGACTAGGAAGGATAGCCCCAACAACTTTGATATCACCATGGAAGCCTCAGACTCTGCCCAAGTTACTGACCTAGTAGGATTATATTTATTGAGACAATTAAAGCTTGAATTCGGACACTTGCACGGTGGACTTTACAGAGACGATGCGCTCTTTATTTCTAGGGAGAGACCCAGACAATACAACAACACCAAAAAAAACCTACACAATTTCTTTAAAAACTTCGGATTAACCATAACTATAGACCCCGAGAAAAGAATATCTAATTTCCTTAGCCTAACACTAGACCTTAACTCCGAATTATTTAGCCCTTACCACAAACCTAATCTAACCCTGTTTTACGTACATAAGCATTCTAACCACCCTAAATCCATCATTAATTCAATAGTCCCTTCAATTTCAAATAGAATTTCAAAACTTTCAGCTAATAAACCTATCTTCGAACAAAATTCTAGTTTTTATAATAACGCACTCCTTAACTCGGGATACACTGATAAAATTAAATATGAAAATAATCCCCCTATCAAGGGGAATAAACCTTTAAATGTTATTACATACAAAATGGCTACACAAGATAGACAACGAACTAGCACCACGATACCCAAGAAACCTAAGAAATATGTAAATAGACACACTAAAACTATTAATATAGTTAAAACGGCTAACCCTCAAGAACACAGTGAAAATAAAAATAAAAAAATTAGAAGAAAGGATAATATTTGGTTTAACCCACCCTATAATTGCAATGTAAAAACTAATATAGCTAAGGAATTCTTCAAAATTTTAGATAACTCGTTCAAGCACCCACATAAATATAGCACTATTTTAAATAAGAACTCTATTAAAATCTCTTACTCCACAATGCCCAATATAGCACAAACCATCATCACATCTAACAACAAAAAAATTAAATCTGCCCAACAAACAACACCTACCATACACCCCACTAATAACTGCAACTGCCAAAAATCTAGAGAATGCCCATTAAACGGTGATTGCATACAAAGTAACGTTATATATTCCTGTACTGTTAAACAATACACCATTACACAAATTAATACCAATATGCAAAATAATACCAACATACAATCTCCCCCCTTTCCCCTCAACCATCTCCACCAGCAACGCCCTCCACTAAATAACACACTTCACACTGACCAACACCTACCACTAACTAATAATGGATCCGACCTCATCCCCCAAGATACCCCATTTTCACCAACAAATAACCCTAACTTAAACCTCGACCAGATACTGAACATATAGACCGTAAGCATTCCCAATAATATAAACAACACAAATAATATAACAACAACCCCCCACAAAATTCATACCTATATTGGTGCCAGTGCTTTCCCCATTAAGACTAGAATCTCTAACCATATCTACTCTTTTAAACACAACAATAATAGTACCACTAGCACTTCTCTTTCCAACCTAATAAAAAGTTTTAACATCAAAAAGATCCCCTACTCCCTAAGTTGGTCTATATTAAAAAAGTCAAACTCATATACTCCTGGTTCTTCCTTCTGCCAGCTATGTACCTTGGAAACTTATATGATAGCCACTGCACCCAAGCACTTAAATGTTATTAACACCAAAAATGAACTAATTTCAAATTGCAGACACAAGCGAAAATTTAAATACATTAATTTCATTATCCCCTCTGACACTCCTCCTCCCAGCCAATAACCCCCCCTCCATTTTTTAGCATCTGACAAATCTCTAAACTATATCCCAGGGTAAGTTTGTAACTTCTATTCTTAACGCCCCTAATCTCACCAATTTACCCCCTCAATAAATTTTTCCTCCCCATTGCACCTAACAACTATATCTACCCGTAACACCTATAGTAGATTGAACTGACATTTCTCCTCCTACTTCCCACCGATCATTAACATATCTAATATCTAGACATTTACCTCATCTGCAATATAGCTCCTATTATTCTTTCACTTCTGCTCCACTCCCAAGCTCTTATATTTATCACCTTTCTCCTATCCGTAAACCTACCCACAAACTCCTTCATGACCTTTTATTCTCACTTTCTTATTATCTCCCACACATCCACTATATCCTCCTTATATTGTACTCCCCCTAATAACAACATCTTCCCCTGTAACTTTTTCGTCCTCTTTTTAACTACGATCTTCGAATTCCCCCCCCCCCCAATTGGGTCCATTTATATCCCCCTATAATTCTTATTAGATCTCTAACACACAAGCATCAAAATGTAAGTTTGCTTAATTTTTCAATCCAACCCTGGCCCATAACACTTATATAAATTCAATTGTTACTAGCATTTCTATCCTATCTCCTTAATAGCCTCCATACCCCCCTTGAGAAATTAAAAAAAAACTAATTTATTGATTCAGGCTAGTTGCATAACTACCTATTTTGGCCTATTCTGAATAATCCTAATCCCTCTAACTACTCACGAGCCATTTTCTATCGGTCTATTTTCTTCTGCTCACCTTACCTTATCTTTGACCAATTTCACCCCCATCCCCTCAAATCATATTTTCAATCTACTTGGAAACCCCTGGCTAGCTTCCCTTATATATCTAATTTAATTTTAAACTGTAATTGTTAATTGTCACCCTGTCACGACTCACTAACCATTTAAACTATAGATTATAACACTGACACTGCACTCAAGTTTTAATTGAACCAATCTAATCCCATCCCCATTACTTGTAATCGAAACAAACTGTTTCAAACAATCTATCCTTATCCCTTACACTGTTCCCCTCTCCTAAATTTCAATATATCTGAGTAGGATAGACCTGATCTTTAATTTAACTAACTCTTTTCCCATTAATTTATTTCCCCCTCTTTTCTCCTTGGTCATTTAATGTCCCTTCTAATTATTCATATAACCCTTAATTTGGTTTTAAAATAAATTAAAATTTTTTTTTAAAATTAACTATTCCCTAGCTCCTTTTAAATTTTAATTTTTAATTTTTTTAATTTTTTTAATTTTTTTAATCTTTAAAATTTTTTTAATTTTTTTTAAATTTTAATCATTCACTCTCTCTCATACCTCTATTTATTTTACCATGCTTTTAACTAATTCTATTATAACCCTTTTTAAACCCCCAGAAACCCTTACCGGTAACCACAATTTAATTCGTTTTTAGCTGCTTCACTTGTCACCTCTGAAATGTTAGAAGCTCACTCATTTGATTTCTATTTTTAGAATACAATCTCGACACTCCTATCCCGCTTCAGATTAATCCCACCCTCCAAAACATATATCCTACCGCCCGCCCACACCCTCAACCACCCTGTCACTTTAACTTCATCCCCATACCAGCCTTCCTCCTATTCCTTTGCCTTCTTTTTTTTATTTCCTCCCAACTCTCAAAGCGGCTATTTAAACAATCCCGTACCTCATAAACCCTCCACCTAACCCCAAATCTTTAACAATTTTGCCTTTTTGTTTCATTTGGATTTAAACCTGGAACGAGATATCATCTGCCTTATTCGGTCCTGGAAGTATATAAAAATGGCAAATTTCTCCCTTTTCAATCCCCTTTAAGTGCGTCTGGACTCACCTATATTTTGAGCACTTTCTCCACACTGCTCCCGCGCAAAGAGTTTTCTTCACATTCTACAATTCATTTGACTTCTTTTCAACGGAAATTTACCACCCGGACAATCTGCATATATTTTTCACGGAATTTTTCTTTTCATTCACTGCGTTTTTTTAACAAAAATTCCTTTAATAATAATTTTCATATTTTTCAAATATTTGAACTTTGGTTTTTTCGAAAGCCAACTTATCCATCTGTATTTCTCCTCTGATGATAAGATTTCGATCTTTGAAAAGCCTTGGCTTAAGGAAAGAATAATAAACACTAGTTTTATTACTGAATACACCTTGCATTGAACAATTGAAATTTGAAATAAATTTGGACAATCGTCGCATATTTATCACTCTATTTTCTTCTATCTCTACAATTGCTCTATCTCGTATATTGAGCTATTCCTCCTCACTATAGGTTCCATCTACTAAAAGTTTTTACTTTGGTTTATATTTGATCCTATATAATATATATATATATATATATATATATATATATATATATATATATATATATATATATATATATATATATATATGTATAAAATCAGAAGAGTAACGTCTAAAGAGAGTAAAATTCATTCCTCGAACAAAACAGTTTTGCCTTACACTTATTACGTCTCTTTATGAAGATTAACATCAATATATGATAATAAACCTTATGCCTAGAATCCTTATTCCAATTTTGATCCAAATCCATTACATCACTTTGATTCTTGAAAATGTCTAAAATGTATGGCTGAAATTTAAGGGATCTTAAGACACTAAAAATCAAGTAATCTTGCTTAACTGGTGTCTAAAGGCCATGGATAAAATTCAATGCAAATCTGAAATATTTGAATTTTCAAATCGGTTGTTGCTCCCATATTACGCCACACCTAAAAAGGCTTTAAAACACTCCAAAGAAACTGAAACTTTTTTACTCCCTTGCATAAACTAAATTAAACAAAATATGGGCCACATTACCACTTTTAACGCCTAGCAGCTGTGTTAAAAATTTAATGAATAATCGCTTTATTAGTTTATGATTGAATAATGTGCATACAAGTATATAAACATATACACAAACATAACTTTATATAGATATATGAAGCAAAGTTGTCTGTATGTGTATATGTCTGTGGTGGAATCAAAGTTACAAAGTTAATTAAGAGTCAAACTAACCCTAGATTTAGAATCAGCTCCTTCGAGCTGATGTTCTTGTAGATGTCAAAATTACTTAAATCTTTTTTAAAACTCCTTATTCAAAATTAAAAGTATGTTAAAATACCATTAGAAAAGAATGTTCCAACATTTTTATCCGTACCCTTTTAGTCTAGCAAACAACAATCGTCTATAATCTTCACGTCTAACCAGCGTACGTATTTGACGTATGTTGATTTTGAAGAGAAAACATCAATTGTAAATAAAAAATGGATAGAAAATATTGGATAAATGTTCACCAATATAGTTTTACTTAAATAAGAACTTTTAATTTTATGTTTCTTCATGTTCCTTTAAATTATTTTAGATTTATGCGTGGGATTAGAAATCCTTATGCAGAACTCTATTAAGTATGTTAAGAGGTCAAACAACGATAAGAAATGTCATCTTAGTTCGGCCTCATTCAGAACGCTGACGATTCCACTGAGCATAGATTTTTTTAAAGTAAAAAGTCAGCCCAAATAGATGAAACCGCGATACGTTTTTTAAATATGTAACATATAGTTTTCAAACAAATTATATAAGTTTTCACTCATCTGCGATCGAGAACTTTATTGATATCTTTTCAATATAACCTGACACACTACATATACAGAGAGACACACACACACATATATATGTACTTATATATATACTTATATATATACATATAAACACACACACATACACATATATATATACTTATATATATACTTATATATATACATATAAACACACACACACACACATATATTTACTTATATATATACTTATATATATATACATATAAACACACACACACACACACACATATATATATATATATATATATATATATATATATATATAAGAGGGGCTGGAAGCCGTGGCGCTACACGAAGACCAGGGCGAGGTGCCGTTTTACTCACCACTCGATGCGCCGGTAGTGACGAGGCGGACCCGCAAGCGGATTGTCCCGACAGCGTAAACAGCGTAGGAGCGGAGGGCGTCGTGTCGAGACTGCCAATGGAAGGGCCCGACATGACGACGACGCAGCCAACTTGCGCCTCATCCCTTTTCAAGAGGACGGAGACATGCGATGAACGGAAGAACCGCCTGCCGACACCCCACCTCGGAGCGAAGCGCCACGATCACACTGCGAACTGCTACGCCAGAAATATGACCGCCGACCGTCTCCCGCCGTTTTGGTCGACGCGGTACTCTTGTTGTCCGGCAGACATCCCACCCGTACTGCTTTCACCCCCTCGCTACTGCGACCGGCCGGACGCCGTCGCGCCAGACCGCTGCAGCCTCTATGTCTTTGCCGCAAAGCACAAACGGAGTTAAGGCTACAGTCCCGTACCAGTTTCTCGCTTCACGCAGGCACGGCCTGACCGATCAGGTCCTCGGAGCCAATCATTCTTCCGAAGGTACGGATCCATTTTGACGACTTCCCTTACCTACATTGATGCCATCGACGAGAAGCTGTACACCTTGGAGACCTGCTGTGGATGGTGGGTATGGACCGACTTGAGAGCTGCGAAAACCGGACCTGGATTTTCCAAGGCCGCCGACAATGCACCGGACGCCGCACGAGCAGCGGCGCTTTACAGGTACCTTTTCCGTATCTCCAGAAGAGCCGATTCCACGGGCATGGTCCTTTACGAAAAAGAGAGAACTCTTCCAGGGGTTCCTGGCAACGTCTCCGGGTTTTCCTGCCTCACTGCGGTTTAACCCGGGTAGCGACGCACGCCACCGACATTGCGTCCGACGACGTCGCTACCCCTGGGCCCTCTCCGAGTCCAAGTTTGGGAATATTAACCCGATTCTCTTTCGACCGGAGGCCGGCCACTGTCGCTGTTGTTTTTAACGCCGCCAGCGACGACAACGACGACGTTTACTACTACTACTACTACTACTACTACTACTACTACTACTACTACTATGGATCCGGCGCCTTCTGGGAAGGCTTTGGCACAAAACCCTTCTCAACTTTGCTCTTCGAAGGTCTTGTTTGAATATTATTACTACCACCGAGATCTGTACATGGGCTCGCACCCTAGGATTCCGTGCTCGCCACGGCGCCCTCCTACTC
Source organism: Sepiola atlantica (assembly GCA_963556195.1). NCBI lineage: Eukaryota > Metazoa > Mollusca > Cephalopoda > Sepiida > Sepiolidae > Sepiola > Sepiola atlantica. The sequence goes on from OY744528.1 coordinate 62,755,444, forward strand.
GTCGTGGCATATATACATATATATATACATACATATAGATATACATATATATATATATACATATATATATATACATACATATATATATACATACATATATATATACAT
>OY744528.1:62760551-62773051 GCA_963556195.1 Sepiola atlantica
ATAAACCGATCATTATGAATTTTGGGCGACAACTGTTTATCATATGGAGTCCAAATGTGGAATATATTTAGTTTAGCTTAGTTACATACGCATGGGGTAAAATGGGGGTGGACGTCTTTCGTAAACAAATCGGAGATATCTGAATTTTCACGAAGGGGTCCACTTGGATTTTACTCCTTTGAATAAAAATAAATTAAACTAAATATAGCCGTATTTAAACCCCTTACAGCTAGAAACTGTGTTTCATAATGATCGGTTAATTATGTTAAGAGTGAAACCTGTACATACAAATATATAAACATAGAAACATACCTAACATTACAAAGATAGAGACCATTAATTATATAAATTTCATTAAAAAAAATCACTGTCAAAATTTATTAATAATTTTAACAAATTAAAATGTAAACATAATTTTTTGTCATTTTTTCAATTTAATTTCTTTTGAACGTTGCGAGATTTTGTCTTTTCACCTTTATTTTTCTTTCTGCTCCATACAATATTGAAGACAAACGAAGATAATGTTGATGAATTCAAGTCAAGGTTTTATTTTTTGTTCCAATTAACAGGGCCGCATGTACTTTTATTGGCCACTTGTTTTCGTTAGTACTTATGTTCTCAGCGAATTCATCATTGATTGCGTCGTATTGTGTGTGCAGCGAAGCGTTAACAACCAGTTGAACAACAACAAGCAGGTTTCCCTTAATTAGTTTTCGTTTGTGCACTTCAGTTGACAGTCGTCGATATAATTTCTTTTTCTTTCAATTTCCACAAATTCTCAAGAATTTGTGGAACGTTTGTAAATAAATAAATAATGTTACGAGCACACTTCCATGACAGTTTATAGGATTGAGATATGCTCCAATCCTATTTATAGACCAACTGCGTGTGTGAAAACACTTTTGAAAGTAAAAACTGGCTGCCCACCTAATATTTACAAAAAGGCAAAAATACCAGTCATGTGACTTGCATGCGCTTATGTCCGCACGCCAAAATCAACTTCGCCCTGAAAAATAACTTTTGGCGTCCAAAGCAAATTCACTGTTTTGGAGCCGATCACTAAACATTTAAGACTCAGGATTTTAACATTCTAGTCTGTAGACACAGAAGAGTTAGGAGCAGTACAAGCTGACACATGATATTACGGTCTGCTTGCCCCTGCCCCTTGGGGCTAGGGAGATGAAATGAATATTCTAAACTCACATACACACTGTTATACGCATGCACACACTAACAAAGCTCGCACACACAATGTCTACTAAAGTCGCACACACTCACACATACACAATGTCTACTAAAGCCACTCACACATTCGGTAACACGCATACACTCACAAGCATAGGCGGAATACACAATGCCTAATCCTTTTCGGAGCATATACATACTGAAAGATAACGAACATATACAGATTTTCATTTCTAACTTTTCTCACTCCGAACATTCGACGAAATAAGAATTCAACTTTTAAAACAAACAATCACTCACACAAAAATAACTTTCGACCAATTGTAAATCTATATGTGTGTTCGTTAAATGCGTTTTATCCCTTTAATTAAACATTCCTGTTTAATCCAATTTTCAACCGGGTCTTAGCATATTTACTAAGACACGAACATAGTTTCTACCTTATCCAAGCTACAATCCAAGCTACTGAAAGTCTAAAAATTAAAACAAAATTGAGATTCTATAACCATAGCGCTTCGGCATGTCCCAAATGTGTAAAGTTAGGCTATTTTTCAAAAGTCTGTAGGTCCACATCTTCTAAAATATTTTTCTTTAACTTACACCGTCCCTTTTATTACAGCTATATAATAGTTGCATGTTGGCAGACTGGCTTTTCAAAAACGTATAATACAGATTCAAATAGATGGCGTTTCTATTGATGAATTGATTGACACTAGCATTAATTTCAGTATCGTAAAAGCTAATCAATGGACGCATTTACCCTGTTCTACTCGGATGTCTACGGCAAATGCTTCTCAATCATCACAAGTGGTTGGATATTGTCTGATCAGCTTCGATTGAAACAGGTTTGATATAGAAATATCAAACTCTATATGATGAAACACCTCTGTAGTCACGTGATATCGCGTCACCATTTTCCTGAGCATCATTCTCGTACCGAGGTTCATTTTGGGAAACTAAAACTAACCATTAGTTAACATTTGTGGCCTTACATCAATCAATGTCTAGAACTCATCCCTCTTCAATAATTAATCTCCAGGCTACAAGCCTATACTGATGAAATCGAGACCGTACTCACTTGATAAACATTTTATAAAAAAACTGAGATTACGCGAATGCTTGGTTAAGGAATTATTTCAACTAGTGAGTCTCCGGGTATTAGTAACATTATCCGATAACCACAAAAAGAGACTAAGAATTGATTACTTTCAAACTATAAATAGGTTTACCCTACTAGATGCTTACCCGCTAGCAAGGATAGACACGGCTATAAGCAAACTTGCCAAATACAAAGTATACAGCGCACTAGATCGTAAAAGTGCTTATCACCAAGTGCCTATCAAATCCGTAGTTCGCGCCTACACAGCGTTTGATGCAAATGATTGTGTCTACCAAATTAAAAGGCTACTGAATGTCAAATGGTGTTACCATCTTCCAGCGCATTATGGATAAAATAATTAGCGATGAAAAAAATGGAAGACACTTTTTCCTACATGGATAATGTAACTGTTTGCGGACACATCTATACAGATCATAATCGTAATCGGGAACAATTTATGGTGGCCATTGAGAAATACAATGATAAATGTATTTTGGGGTGTTAACACTATTCATTTATTTGAGGTACACCGTAACCAAATGTTCTATGTCACTAGACCCTGAACGGCTGAAGCTTTTCTTATTAATATTGTCAATTTCTAATAACATGCGTGCTCTAAAACGATATCTGAGCATTTTTCACATTACTACTAGTGGATTGCTCATTCTTCAAACAAAATACTCCCATTGGTATAGACGGACAGTTTTCCTCTTTCTTCTGAAATAGTGGAGACATTTAAAAATCTTACAAATGTTATAGTTAACTAAGCGATTACAGCTATACATTCTGCAATATCATCTAGTGATGAAGACAGATGCATCCGATTGTACAATTGCTGCTTCTTTAAGACAATCCGGACGCTCTGTCGCGTTTAGAACAGCGACACTCAACGATTGAAAAAGTAGCCTATGCTATAGTAAAGGCACTCCGAAAGTGGAAGCACTACACTACTGGATCAGACGATATATCAAATTTATTCCGGATAAAAAATCTGTCGCATTCACTAGGATAACAAGTAAAATTCAAAATGACAAAATAGCGTGATGAACACTAAAACTCTCCTGTTTTTCTTTAAATACAACCTACTGACTTGGGAAAAAGTAATGTTGCAATTGACGCACTATCGAGGGAATGTATACGGTTGAGCTTCGTACCTTACACAATTATCTGTACCACGCAGACATAAGAATCACGCATGTGGTACGGACAAGAAATCTACCATATTCCACGGACGACATAAAATAAAATGATAAAATCATGTAGAACCTGTGCAGAACACACTCCACGGTTCTCTAGACCTGAAACCGGGACGCTTATAAAAGCCACCCAACAATTTGAGAGTTAAAAATAAATTTCAATGGTCAGCAACCCTCGACAAATGAGAATCGTTACATGCTAACCGTCATCGACGCATATTCGCGATTCCCATTCGCATTTTTTTGTCCGGACAATCAGCCAGTTCAGTGATACAATTTTTATGCTCTTTATTTCCCAGTTTTTGGGTTCATTCATACCGTGGAACTGCCTTCATATCTGAGACAATTTCTTCGTGAACAAGAAGTTGGCACAAGCCAAATGATACCTTGACACCTTCAGGGTAATAGCCACTTAGAATGTTTTAATAATATATGGAAAAGCAGACAAGTGGTCGTCGCAAACCACAAATGTTCGATTATGAGAAGATCTCGAATCTTTGTATGATATTAGAACGCTCCTATGTACAACCACAAATTTAACGCGTCATGGGAGGTTTCTACAATTTCAACGAACAAGCTCGGTGGGAACTTTGTTTCCTTCATGACTCTTAAAACCTAGAAAAGTTCTTCTAAGACATTTCGTCCGTCATCGTAAGAATGCCCCATTAACATATCCAGTGGAACAAATCGAGGCGAATCCACACTATGCCCTGGTACAACACTATGATGGAAAAGAATTCAATATTTCTCCCAGTGACTTTGTTACCGCAGAGAATGTACTTGCACCTAATATAGCATGTGAGGATGTGGCTACATCTCAAAATCCGTCCACCATAGCTAGAGGTCAACCTGTCAGCATTGCACCATTTACTTTCCTCACCACAGGCACAGAGTTTGGCACAAGGTCGGCTTTTAATGTGGAGAGAATGCAGATCTCCCAAAAGGGGCACTCTGGATTAGGACAAAAATGAAAATTGCCTCAATCTAGAAAATTTTCTCCTTCACTGAAAGATGAAATATAATACCCGAACAGATAATACACTTCACTCCTAGCCAAAAGGCCAAGTATCAGTTTAGAGTTATCTACAAACTCACTGCGAGCATCAGATACGAAGTTCATATCGTATCTGGAATCCCAGAATATCCAGAGCGAGCCAGATGTGGACGATTGTCTAATTGCCCAGAAACAAACTGATTCCCAAACCGACCCGGAACCTCTATTTGCAGAAACACAATCACGTGCACGCAGAAGGATACGAATCTATATGAATTCAGGACGGAGCGATGAAATCAATCCTAGAATATCTTCAGACCAGGAAACCTAGAGATGTGATTCTACCAAGATGTTACAACAGATTCCTTAACATTTCTGGTCGATGCATCAACTTTATCTCGTATGATTAAAGTAAAATGAATGAAAATGTAATAGGCAATCGAGAGTACCTCCCCGTTTTATGATTACCTGCCGTTTGTGGAACTCTTTATTCAAGTACAAAACTATAAAATCTCACTACATGTGCATCAGTTATTCTAAGCAGAATAAAGCTTTATGGGGTCTTCTTCTGTTCTCGTTTGCCATTGCAATAATATTGGACACATTTCTAGTCCTATAAAGCGTTTGATTTCGTGATGGTTGTTTGATACTTATAAAAAAACAACTCAAGACTGATGGTATTGTTAATGATTCATTTGATCGGATTTTCTCTTACCTTAATGACGTAAGAAAAACTATCATGTTTTCATTTAAAAGAGCTGAGAACACATTTATTTTCTAAAGGACTATCATTTTTTGCTCCACTTCCTCCGATTCATCTCTATTCCTTACATGCCAACCACAATTTGGCCTCTTTAAAATCGTACCACAGAGAAATGAAATGCCTATAACTGATCGCATGAATGAATGTTTTTGTTTATTCAGTTTTTATCTCGAAATCGTAGGATGACGGATTTTCGTACGCCTACCTTTAGTAAAATATCGGGTTTCATCATCTTCTGGTAAAAGTTCAGAATAGTTAACAGTTGATAGCTCGTAACCCCCCCAAAAAAAAACAAAATAAATACAACACATGATTTATACCAAACGCAGTAGAATCAAATTCTCTACCGATCCGTATACTTGTATTGTATGGAAACTGTAAGATTTTTTATTTCCGAATTTTATTTCGATATTCATGGGCCTTATCGATAACGAAAATTAACGTGTCGGCCGAAGTGATGGCTTTACTCCGATTAACCTCATGCTGAAAAGATAGTAAAACATACTTATTTAGCACTACCCTTTAGTCCGAATGGAAAGCCCTCCCCTAAACAAAAATCCTGATAAAATCAAACTTAATCGCCTAAGTTTAAAGAAGTTAAGCCACCACCTCTATCGCGATGTTGTTTTTCGTGTTTCTTATCGACACACCAACGTCGAAATAAAATTCCGAGATAAAGACTTTTACAAGCAGTTTCCACACGTTAAAATCATACGGATGACTCCTAAAACTTACACCCTAATTCTCAGTAGCCCTTCACGTCTACAGTGGCAATTTGCGTTGTTTGGGGTAAACTAAGTTAAAAAAATCTACTGCGTTTGCTATAAATTATTAAAAAAGTTGTTTAAGAGTTTTTGATTATTAACTGTTTTGTACTGTAGTAAATTTTCTTTTCTTCTTTCACTTTGGTTGCCAGTCACGTTATAATTTTTGTCGATATAAATAATTTTCATCAAATTCCACTTTAAGAATTTGTTAAACTCCAATAAGAAACCGATGCTCTAACAGATCATTTATCCTAAATAGTCTACCGATTCCAAACAAAATAGAAGATTTCATAAAATAAGTTTCAGTTTCGAAATAGAACCCACTTTCAGTTTTGCGGTTTTAATGTATGGTAAAAATACCCACGTCATTGGAATCTTACTTTCTAGTACAAGAAATTGCTATGACGAAAATAGTCTTTGTTAAGATAGGCGGAATAGTTTGGGAAGTAAGGAATTATGAGACGGGCTGAAAGGATATAACACCTCCACAAATACGTTTTTCCTGTTGGGGAAGTAAGAAGATTGACGATAGTTGTTGTTAACAACAATAATAATAATAATAATAATAATAATAATAATAATAATAATAATATAATAATAATAATAATAATAATAATAATAATAATAATAATAATAATAATAATAAGAAGACGAAGACGAAGACGAAGACGAAGACGAAGACGAAGAATGCAAGAGAAAACCAACGAAAGCTACCCTGCCACAGATAATGTTAAATAGAAAAAGAACAAAACATAAAAAGAAAATAACACAAATTGCCAGAAACCTAATAAACTGTCCCCTCCTCCGAAATAAATTCAGTCATACACACCTGCATGTGGTGACACCAGTCATGGTTGGTACCACACTTAGATGGGTGCGGAGAATACTGGAACTTTAAGGAGGTTTATTACCACTCACATTCGAGAAAAAACAACGGTCGTTGATAGCCATAAATCAATGATAAACGACTGTTGCGATAACGCAAAATGATTTGCAACAGCTATCGAAAGAGGGGAAGATAGCAGGAAATATAGGGAGACTTGTTGCCACTCAGTCTCCAGGGAACACCACTGTGAACAATCACTGATAATGACTTGTGTGAAAACTCCTAGAGATAATAATAATAATAATAATAATAATAATAATAATAATAATAATAATAAGAATAATAAGAATAATAAGAATAAAAAATGAACATTGAGATAAAGAGCGGGGGGGGGGTGAAAGAGAGAGAAAGAGAGGTGGAGAGTGAGTAAGAGATAAAAAGAGAGGGAAATAACTATACACGATACATAAAATATTATTTATCATATGGTTCTTCTTTCGAACACCATTTATTTATTATTTAACCCCCTCTCCAATAAAAAACTGATCCGATGACAGAAAATAGATTTCTAAAAAGAAGTCATTGCCGTAGTTGAAAACGTCACAGAGTTAGTAAACTCAAGTTTGCCATTTTAATCTCTCATCAGTGGCGTAAACAATGACTGGCATGCGTTTACTATCGTGTCACGTGAAAATTCGAAAGTAATTTTGAAACCTGCCGATAAGAAATAGCATAATCACTTTGCCACACTGGTCGTCATTAGATCACCGAAGTTAAGCGACATTGAACTTGGTAAGTATCAAATGGGTGACCATTTTGGAATACCAGGCGCTGTATGTGGGAGTACGGTGAAATCCTCATGAAAAGAAATGCATATTGCTTTAGCAAATACTTCAGTATGATAACCTGCTAATCCACACACACGTGTTGACAGAACGGAACAACCGTCTCTCCTGGGCGGAAGTTCTGTTCTCAATCATGTGGCGAAACTATCCAGAAAGAGTATGCAATTCGTTCGTATTCGATTAGAAAGTAATTTCTAGCCTGAATTGAAGTTTAATGGCAAAAGTTTTATAGTCCTATTGAGCCCCTACATTAAAAACAAAATAAACAAACAAATAAAAACTAGTTTTCTCACGCGTCTCCGTAGTAAAAAAGATTAAAATGCTTAATGAATTAATAGTAAATGTGAATGTCGGTTAATTTTCAAATTAGAACGAGCACTGTAAACGTTCGGCTGTTTTCGTAATTTCTCCGAATATACCCGAGTCGGTGTTCACCTAAAAACACCCACACACCCCTGTAATGTTACGTAACACTAATAAGCTGTTTGTAACGTTAGGAAATCGTTTTGATTGCTTATAATCGTCTTCCCGTTGACCGACAACAACCGAGTCTTTCGTTCCCACCTTGTAAGTACTTAACTCCGTTTGGTTCGTTTGTTTTCTATTCTACTGTCGTCGTAGACGGAGTGAAGTTGTAGCAGCTAAGGTTTCTGTGTCCATTTCTTTCTTTTGGTTCAAAGTGAGGTAACAAATAATAAAAACGTCAACAACATATTTGCTCAGTGGCGTCATGCTCTTTGATGTTTTAGTTTTTATAGCTTAAAGTTAAACATTACGTAAGATTTTGATCGCCCGCTCTCCCGGAGGGTGAGGAAAACGAAGACAGAATTCTGAAAAGGGCGTCCGAACTCAGTCAGCTCATCTGACAAAGAAAAAAGACATTTCTCTATTCTTTGCCACGTCTCACTTCGAACTTCCTGTCCTGACACGTAGCCTTAATTATAACCTTAACTTCTAATGGAATTTGCAACTTCTCCACTTACTCTAGCCTGATGTGGCAAATACCGTTTAACATTATTTTTTACACACCCACACCCAATCTTGCTACACATCTCGAGACCCATCTTTCACAGACTTTACTACCTTTTGCATTTGATTTGTTTTATTCTGCCCACCTTACTTCCCAACCCTATTAACTAGTTAAATTCTATCTACCCCAACCCGGTTCTGGGTATGACGCTAAACTGCATCTGATGGTGAGATCCCAACCTGGGAATTTTGGAGAATGTGTAGTTATCCCTTGGCTGCTATTTTCCCCAGATCCACTCTTACCCGTAGCGGTAGTACCTATGAGTTAAATTGAATCAGTTCTTTGCAGACCATTTATTTACAAAATGTATGCCTACAAAATAATTTAATCTAGACACATTTGAAGAATTTGAAGTATGGAAACTTTTACCAAAATTACTGAATTCGGCATTAAATGACCCGAATAGTTGATATGCCATAACACCAAGCAACCAAAAAAACAAAACAAAAATATTTATAACAAAACAATAATTAGGATATGAAACGAAAACGATACGAAGCGGCATCCACCCGAGGCAGGTTGAGTCGGATTCCTCCAAAAGAGGAAGTTTCTAGGGAATACCAAATTCACAAGCGATCCCCAGTCGCATGTATATTCGGGTAAGTGGAGATGACAACGTTAAGGTTTTACAGTTCTTGCAAGGAGGTGTCGACGCCATCGCACACACAACGTCGCTCAACTTCGATGATCTAGCGAGAACCGCTATGTCAACGTGATTATGCAATTCTGATATTCAAACATATACGTCATAAAATTGATTTACAGTTAAAGTTTTTTTTTGTGTGATAAAAATTCTTCTTTGTATGGTTCTTTAATAGAGGTGAATGTATATTATTTCGATTAATTAAAACCATAGTTAAATTACACGCAATTAAACTGGGTATCTTGAGGTCAATAACTTTGGCAGTAACTTGATCGTTGTTACATCACGAATGCCGTAAGTTAAATGAAAGAGCGATTGACGGATGAGAGGTCAGAATTTAACCATTAGTTAACGGAAATTGGGGAAACCACGTGATTTTCTGAAGAAGAGAGATGTTCCTCTTTTCGACTGACAACTCAAGCAGGCGGATCCGACGTGGCCGCTCCCCGGAGAGCCCCAGTGAGGTTGGAGGCGGTAGCGTACAATGTAGCGAGGTGTAACGAGACAGGCTATCAACTAGTCTATCCATCTGTTATAATTAGTAGGGCAGCCCTCATTTTTTAAGTTTAGTTCCCTGACCCTGTGTGTGAATGTTACAAGTTGACTGTATTAATACACCGGATGTATAATGCTTTATACACATCACGGGAAACCCAAACTGCTAATCTCGTATAGCTATGCTGGGAGTTTCACAGTCGCAGCGTATCTTTATACGACTATACGTATAATATTGAATATCCCGAACTTAACCTTAAACGCGTGACGCAAATCATGTAACTATCCTTCGACCGCTTTTTTACAACCATCTTTTACTATATTGTCTTAAGGGACCATTTTCTTTCCCCCCTAACAAACATCTCTTCGTACTCACCTAAATTATATGTAAGAACGCATTTTCGCATGCAACAAATAGTGATATCGTTGACCATTCAGCTCGTTCATTATCTCGGCAAGCAAAGGATTTATTTTCTAGCATTTCCTTTATTTCGATGTTTCTAGATATCGTTCGTATTGTATGAGTTGATATGATATGGGTTCCGATTTTGTCAACCAGAGTACATTCCAGCATGGAAATATCTCATCGCTAAATGGGACATGTCTAAAAAATGTCGATGAGGTTACCTGTCTTTGCAGGAAAATTGTACAGGGAGTTAATTAAATGTGTAACTCAGCAAGACCTGGGCTGGACTTGACAAGGCGAAACAGTCTGGAAGTCCTATCAATATGAAACGTGACTTTGACGCCATTGTTCCGTCAGTTCTCGTATATGACAGCAGCACCTGGACTTTTACCAACTCATTGGATAAGAAAATTGTTGGTTTGTACATCAAAATGCTAAGAGATGCTCTTAACATCTATTGGGGTTGCACAAGGGAGCAACTCAACGGAACTTTTCTAAGAACCAGATTTGGAGGGGCTAAGGATGAAATCGTCAGCTATGTTCTTTTGTGGATGCCAAAACAGGGGTGTGGTTTATTGGTGAGACTGCACAGAACTTACGTCAAGCTACTAGCCGAGGACTCACAATGCACTTATGAAGACCTACCTGGTATGATGTGTAATCTCTCTCTGTCTCTCCCTCTCTCTCTCTTTCATTATATATATATATATATATATATATATATATATATAGAGAGAGAGAGAGAGAGAGAGAGAGAGAGAGAAAGAGAGAGGTAAGTACACATCATACCAGGTAGGTCTTCATAAGTGCATTGTGAGTCCTCAGCTAGTGGCTTGACGTAAGTTCTGTGCGATCTCACCAATAAACCAAGAACATCTGTCACACTACTACGAGTGGAGGGGGATGATGATGCTGATGATGAAGTAAAAGATAATAAGGAAGAAACAATGTTTTTCTTTACTAGAAAATGCAATAGCGTAAAATAAAAGGACATTTTAAATATATCTAAACACAATAATTTAATTGCGAAATTAACTTAACTAGAATACCTTTTGGTTAATTTCTTTACAATTCAGATATTTTCATATTTTGTTAATTGCTAAAAAAGGTTCTTACAATTTGAAAGGCAGTTTGAAGCATTTAAATTGTCGAATAGAAAGTAATTTCTTTTAGTAAATCCTAATGAATTAAAATATCGAAAGTTTTGTAAACTATTTACATCCAATAATCTTATAAATAACATTATCTTCACAAAATCAGCTATAGTATTATAACAACTAGCAGATGTCTCGCAATGCACATACGAAGACCTAACTGCAGGGTAGAGCGAGGTGGCGCGAAAGAATCAAAAAGATCCGTGACACCACCGCGACGAGATGACGAAAATGATGATTCACTTAACGGTCAATAGCACAACCATCTTACGCACACACACTTTGAATATTTTTGTTTAGATTCTCGTGCTTATTAATTATTTAATTACTGTAGTTTTCATTCACTGGTTGTGGATCGATTGTTATCACATAGAAAGTCTAAATGACTAGAAAACAGATGTTGACAAACTGAAAGGGGTCGATAAGTGACATAATGGCGTAGCCTAATTAGAAACGCCTAAATATAAACGATTTAATTAAAAAAGAAACACAAAACAGAACTATACAAATACCATACGCTTATACCAGAAGACAAGTCTCGTGTAAAATTTCAACCCCAAAAATGTATATATTATATAAACAATATCTTGCGATATTTCCACGTTTACAATCTTCCAATCCAATGCACGCCTTCGTGTTTTTCTTTTTTGTGTTTGGTTTTTCTTTTTTGCATTTTTCTTTTTTAGTTGAGGGGGGTATATTTTTGACGTGGCTTTCTACAAAAGATACCCTTAATGATGTTAACATTCTAATAATAATAGGTGCTTGTATAATAAAAAGCCGAAAAAAAGTTTTTTTTTGTCTTTTAGTATTGGAGAGGTAAATAAGGGGCAGACAACTCTTCACAACAGCTCTAGCTTTCGAACAATATTTTTCTAACCCTAACCTTAAACCCTAAACCCTAACCCTTTTATGTCTAATCGACGTTCTCCTTGCACAGTAGCCACATGTGCAACGCCAATTAAAGCCATCAGTTTTGATTACTGGAAAATCTTGCTTAAAATTCGTGGTTAGAGTTACCTGCTCCTTATTTACCTCTCCAACACTAAAAGACAAATAAAACTTTTTTTCGGCTTTTTATTATACAAGCACCGAAT
>OY744528.1:62778051-62790551 GCA_963556195.1 Sepiola atlantica
CTAGAATTCTCAAAAAAAAAAAAAGAAAAAAGATTCCAAAATTAAAAAAAAAAAAACAACAAAAAAAAAAACGGTGGGAACATAGTTGCCAACCCAATAAATACTATGACCGCACAAAACCATGGTAACAATTGTAATAGATAGATGTTCGGTGGACCCATTTTCTCACACTTTGGAAAATACTCCATTTTAAAGTTTTGGTGTGAAATTAAAAATATATATCATAAACACAAATGAGAAAATCGACTAATTCGAAAAGAATTAAATTCTCATTTTTTCATTTCCTAAATTCTAAAGAAACTTTTAAATTTTTGATTCAAATTCAACAAGTGAAAAACTGAAGATCCTAATTTCTGATAAAAAGTTTAAATATTTTGATAATTTTTATTTATGGAGATTTTTTTTTTAATTTAAAACATTAAAAAGAAAGAAAAATGGGAGGGTTCATTTCCATAATTTCCTACTGACGCGCATTAAAATGCGGTAACTTTTAAATTTACTGGGTCCGAATTAAAAATGGCCACTATGATAAATTCTACGACAAAAGGAAAGATTCAGTTTCTTGTGCAGACTAGTCATTAAAGAATTTCAGTACTTGCGGAGATTTCCGAGTCATGGCGAACATACCTATCCGAATGCTCGGCGAACAGAACAATTTTTCTTTTGCAAACAATTTATTGTGTATGTTTTCATTTTTTTTTTTTTAAATCATTTTGTGTATGTGTGGGAGGGAGGGAGTGAACTGCAAATTGAGAACGAAGACCGTTAAAATGCTTTTTTAATTTATAATTTATTCATTATTCTTTCAAGAATAGAGTATGTTGTCACTTGGACTTAGGGTGAGGTTAGCGTTAGTAGTAAGGTGCTTTTCTCTTAGGAGGAGGATGACTATTCTACATTTGTACCATGAGTTAATTACATAAAAGTGATGACTTTATTAAAAAAAATATGCATAAACTAGCGTGGCCCCATGGACATTCTACGTTTTCTTTCTTGATTGAAATTTAAATTTCTGATAATTTCTGAATCTAAGAATTTTAGATGATCCTTTCTACTTTCTACTAAAAATACAAAAATATTAATTTTCAGCTGAATAATTTTGAATAAAGTTTTTTGCATGCAATATTCACAAAAAGTAAAGCTTGCACTTCGTTCAATATCATCTAATTAACCTCGAAGTATTTCATGTGTGGTCTAAACAAATGTATAACATGTTTTTGTTTGAGTATACATGCCCAGGCAATGTCTGAGGCGCCTCTACCGGGGAATGCCGACGGGGCTGCCCAGGCAATTTTTAAATGGCCAGAGTGCTCACCTCTCGAGCGCTGGCTTTTAACCCCACTTGCTCGACCCGATCTTGGGTCACATCTTACTTGTGGGAGTAAGATAAAACTGGCCTTGTGCCTAACTCCGCGAGGAGTAAATAAATACATGCCCAGGCAATTTTTAATGGCCAGAGTGCTCACCTTCTCGGGCGCTGGCTTTTCAAACCCCACTTTCCCGACCCGATCTTGGGTCACATCTTACTTGTGGGAGTAAGATAAACCTGGCCTTGTGCCTAACCTCCTGGGGAGGTAAATAAAAAAAAAATAAAAAAATACATACACACAACCACTACATCTATAGAGTATAGATACGCACACTCTATTTGAGTATACATACACATAACCGCTACAATCTATAGAGCATCTTTTTGTTCTTATCGTAAAAATAATTGTCATATAAGTATTCTTAAAAGGAATAAAACGAATGTCAACATTTTATTTATGACGACATATTCGATTTTCATACAAATTATTTAAAAATGTGTAAAATCTCAATTTTTATCACTCAGTGACATAAGATATTGCTTTAAAAAAAAAGGGATACAATAAAATCATACCGTTTGGCAGCCATATTGGACTAGAGTTAAATCGAGTAAACGTTTAATCAGCCATTATACTCGACTTTTGCGTATAAACTTTAATTATAGTTATAATTTATTTTTTATTCCCAAATTTAAAGGCTTAAAAATGACTTTCGAATCTCGAAAGCTTCGAAGTACACGCCGTTTCCAGCATTTTCCCCCAATTTTATGAATACAAAATGGCCAACACGGTGATAAATTTGTTACCTTAGGAACCTTAAATGTGATATTGAAGCCTTAAACTGTCAATTCGAAATTTATTTCTGGCTAAGAATTAAATTTTATGCACAAAAGTTAAGTATTCTGTTTTTTTTGACTCCTAACAAAAAGAAAAACAAACAGTATTCTTCGTTTTTCAGTCTTTATAAATCAATAATTTATTTCGTTATTAATTTCCGAGAAATTCTTCAGTTTTTTCGTCTATTTTTAAAAATTTTGACTTTGTTTATTAATCTGTTAATTATGGGTTAAACCGCATAATCTGTTAATGATAGTGGGAGAGGATGAGAGTAATAGACTGACACTTAGTAAGAGATGGCGAAATTATAAGTAAATTGGAAATTAATGTTAATTAGAACATCTAAAATAGATTTTAAAAAACCCCACAATAACTCAATACACAAAAGTATCAAAACCTCCGTCCACCACCAGACTGATAAGTAATTGGACTTTAATAATTTAAAAATTACTTTTGGATCAGCCTGATAAAGGCAAACTAAAAAAGTAATGACAAAAAAAAAACTTGAATTGCATAAGAATTAACGGAAAAAATAAATTGATTTGTAAAAAAGTAACACATTGTTAAGTGATGTATGTATTCATGACTGTGTGTGCGTCTCTCCTAACAGGTTTTTTTTTATGAATCAGTTTTACTGCTGCTAAATTGTTGCATAACGAGAAATCTGGTATATTCACGTGTGCTAAAAATCAAATTAACGCCATAAAAAAAGTTTTTTTTTCTAGAATAGTGGTCCTCTTAAGAAATACTGTTGTTTTTTTCCTCATAAACACTAATAATAATATAAAAACAATAACATTTTAATTCTAACCAGAAATTACTTTCTCTTCGTCAATTTAAAGGCTACAAAATCAGTTTCGAATGTCGAAGTCTAAGATCGTGTCGAACATTTTTTCATTAGTGGCGATTTCTATGTGATCGTGGAGAACTCGAAAGTAATTTCTTGCTAGATTTAAAGTTTACTTGAAAAAGAAATGTGACCTGTTCGGCCATCCATAAAGCTCAGGTTAGATTGTTTTAATAAAGAAAAAATGAGTTTGCAAAACCAGTTAAAATAAAGACAACATCCCAAATTAATCTTTCTGTTCGCTATTTATCCCTCTCTAAGTGTCTTTTTCTGTCCAGTCATGGATAAACTCGTATTAATACTTGCGGTGATATGAAAGGGATATGTCAATTTTCTGTTGTATAGTTAATGATATTACACAAGATGTGTTCATATCAGTCGAGGATCCGTCTTCGAAAATCAGTCAGGGGAATTAAATTTTTTTTTTAAAAACTTTGTTCACCCCAAACAAGGCAAGTTGCCACTGTAGACGTAAGGGGCTACTGAGAATTAGGGTAAAAGTTTAGGGTGTCATCCTAAATTGGGAGCTGTTCAGCGAGATAGTTGTTCACACTAGTTTTAAATTTCTGCATGTCGGTACAGTCGGGGAAACAGTGAGAAGGGAGGGAGTTTTAAAGGCCGGCAGCTCGCGGAAAGAAGCTATTAAAATAGAAGGCTCTCCGACATCTGGGGGCCTCCACAGTGAATGGATGGGATTTAGCTGATTGTCGGGTTGGTCGAGTGTATTTACGTCGAGGGGACACCAGAGCAGCACGTTCATCGGAGCACATTCCATTGAAGTACTTGTAAAACAAGCACAAAGATGCAACATTGCGGCGATAGGACAGGGGCTGGAGCTTGTTAGATAGTGAGGACTTATTAGATACTCTTTTAGGGACCTTGTCTAAGAGAGAGAGAGAGAGAGAGAGAGAGAGAGAGAGAGAGAGAGAGAGACTGGTGGATCGTGGACCAGTCCAGATGTGATAACAATACTACATGCATAGGCAGATGGTGGCTTTTTAGAGATATATGATACTGTAAGGTGTGAGAAGTTTTCTAGCACAGTAGAGGGAGCCCACTTTCTTTGCAGCAGTCTTGGCAATGCCTTCTATGTATTTGTTCCAATTCATGTTACCTATGGATGTTAGGCCAAGGAGTTTGAACGTTGGACTCTCAGATAGGGTGTTATTTGCAATGGCAATCGGTGGTTGAAGAGGTCTTTTGTAGTTGTTGAAGGAAAGGAGCATTGTCTTAGCAGCATTAAATGTTACGATCCATTTATGACCCAATTCCACTACAGACTAGAAGTCACTTTCTAAAGATTCAGCCATTGCCTCGGATATGTGCGCACCCGTTTTACTCATATGGCGAGAGTAGAGCGTGGTGTCGTCAGCAAATATACCCATCTCAAACACAATTTCATCAGGGAGGTCGTTTATGAAAATCAGGAACAATAAAGGTCCAAGGATCGATCCCTAAGGTACACCTGCATGTTGTTTGGATGCACGACCATCGAGAACAACCTGGATCTTTCTTTTGGATAGGAAGGATCTAATTATATTAAATATTCATCCAGTAATACCATATAAATTAATTTTTAGGATAAGAATTTTACGCCAGACCTTGTCAAAGACTTTGTATATAAAAAGCGCTACCGCCCTAGCTTCACCCGCCTTCTTCAGTCTATGGTATATGCGTTCAGAAATGACCGTTATGCCTAAATCCATACTGATGGTCAGAAAGAAGTTTAGTATTGACGAGGTGACGGACTATCGCTAGATTGATTAAAGGATTCAAAAATTTTAGCGAAGAGCGGGAGTAGACTGATGGGACAATGGTTCTGAGGGTCAGTTCGATCTCCAGAATTTTTGAAGACTGGTACCACAGAGGCAATCTTCCAGCTATCAGGGTAGTAAGATTTTGTTTTATTCCGTGTGCCTTAGTTTCTTAATTCTTGGTCATTGATGTTGGTGACCATGTTTCTGTTGGGTTGATGTATGGTTCTGTGCAGTTCTAAGAGGTCCACCCTCCCAGGCTTTGCCTTCTCTTATTAAGAAGAGGTTCATTTATTGCGAATCGCCCTTACCAGGGAAAGTCGACGGGGCTACTCAGACATTTTTGTAGGCCAGAGTGTACGGCTGCTAGTGCGTGGGCTTTTCAAAACCTCACCTAACCTTTTGTCTGACCTCCTGGAGTGGCTGTAAATAAATACCAAGAACAATGTTACCCACAGTGATCCCGCTTTTTACTAACACACTTGGACCATTAGATATCACATCAACTATCATAGCTTTGAAATTACAAAACATATACATTTAAAAGAATACATTAAAAAACGTAAAATCCAACGACGAACTCTGACCTAGAGTAATTATTTATTTTTTTAATTTATGTTTTATACACTGTACTCCGCTAACCTGTGCACTTTTAACAGCATAACGTAACGATTTATCTATTTCGGCTTAGGCGTATTCAGAGTGAGGACCGCCACCTGAATTATGAAGCGAAGCCGAATTTAGAGATTCAATTTCGATTCCGACACATCGGACTAAGGTTTGTATTAACTAGGCATGTTTTCGTTCTCATAATAGTCTATCAAATTACAGCATAACGCACATTGATTATTATTGTCATTCATTTGCATAGCCCTTATTTTCGATATTGTCGATAATAGCATCGTAACTCCTAGATACTGTTAAGTTTTAGGGGGTGAGTATCTCGCGCCAACTTCTGCACGATTTGAAAATAATATTAAATCTAAATAGAATGCTTTCTGGTCTGATTAAAACTTTCTTTTTTGAAAAAAATATTCCGACGAGTTTTCGTTTTTTAACACACGTCTCCATATCAGATGCATTTAATTTGTGAAAAACATAATTTGAGGATTTTTGCAGGGCAGTTTGCTATTTAAATTAAACGTAGAATGATCACCCAATTCCGGACCAGCAAGCGTTCTCTCCGCAGATTTGAAAGATACTTAATGTCCTTTTATTTTAATGTGCTTCTGTGGGGAGTGTTTTTTTTCTTTTAGTGACGAACAGTCTTTATTTCAGTTTTTGTTTCCAGTTTGAGATAAAGTTTAAGCTAGAAAGGTGCAATCCGCTAAACGTAAAACCAAAAAATATTTCTTTCAAATTCTCACACTGTACTCTTGATTTCTTTCTTTCTCACTTTCTCGTTCTAATAATGTCTGTATTTTTAGCATTTATTTATGAAACAATAAAATGTGAAATTTCGTTTAAAATTGTTTTTGTTATATTTTTTTAGCTTAATTAAAAAAAATACCTTGCAATGACCCATGGCGCAACGGATATAAGTGCTAAGTAATAATGAGTTCTAAGTTACATTCTTCTGTTGAAGGTTCAATCCTCAGTACGGGCGATGCTAAGAATATAATTACGAATTCTTTATCACTTCAACCGAGTCATGGCTGACGAAACGAGAGCAATCTACCCCCGTGGATGAAAAAAAGGGTTCCGTTTGAAATTCCGTAGAGATTCCCGAGTGCGACATAAATATTCCCTGTTCGACAAGACGCACCTGAAAAAAGTCGGGATTGCATCGGCCGAAACGTTGTGAGAATAACATCCATGATGAGAACGATAGTCAAAATAATTCAAATTATCAATCCTCATCTAAAAAATCCCGAACAAATAAAAATAGATTCTTGGCGTTTTGGCTACGAGCAAAGTGTAGTATATGTTAATCTTTTCTGCTCTCGGTCAGTGAAGGAGAAATCTTTCTAGACTGGACAGTTTTTATTTTTGTCCTAATTTTTGTGTGCCCTTTTTGGACAGCTTGATTTTCCCCATATTAAAAATCGACCTTGTGTCTAACTCATCCCTCGTGGAGAGCTAAATAAATATAGACCGTCGCTACGGTTCTATGGCAAAAGTTGACAACAGTCAAAAAATAAATAAAAACATAACTTTTTGTATTGAAATTTTTATGATCATTTTTGGCAGTATTTTACCACAACTGAGAAGAACTTTCTTGTCTTTGTCCGTGTGCATAGTGCCAGGCGGAATTTCCATGAACAGAGTTTCTTTCTAAGAACTTCTCATTTGTGGAACACATTACCACGGTACTGCTTCCCTGTAAACTACAACATGGCCATCTTGAAATCCAATGTCAATCAATATTTGTCATAAACCGTCCTCATAAGTAATCCAATTTTGTTGATTCCATTCATAATTTTCAATCCTCTCATAATATTATTCATCTCTCAACTGCCAATCTATCCATCTCATTAACCCTTATCCTTGAGTGGCTTTTGGCCTTGATAATTGGTGAATCATTAGTGAAAAGAAAATCAAACACATGTTTCGGTATACTATCGATTAAACATCAAATTATCAAACTAAAAACTAATTTTAAAAACGGAAACTCGTTCAGGTTTTCCAAAAGAAAGGTATTTTCTGTTACTTTTGAACAATTGTGGCTGGATTAATTTCGTTTCGGTTAATTTAGCTTTTTGTTTAATCGATTAATACGGCGTTACGTTACGAGAAAGATGTTTTTTGTACATTTACACATTAATACACTCCGCTGAATCACCCCCTCCACCAGCACACAAAAATGAGATTCTAATTTTTTAGGCGATTATGTGTGAACTCCCTGACAAACTTGGCGGAAAGAAGAAAAACAAAATTAAAATTTAGAGTGGAGAATAAGTTTCGTGTATAAATTTAACGTAAAATTATCCTCCATTCCGGGCCATTCGACCGTTATAGGGCAATTAACATTTTTTTGCCACTAACCGTAAGTCCGAGTGGCTGCCAGTTAGTGTTAGGTTAGTTTTAGGTTTAGGTTAGATAAACGAATTTAAAAAAAAAAAATTTATTTGAGAAGGAATGTTTTGAAAAATTATTTATTGGCGAAAGATAATTTATTGGAATGTTAAAAAAAAAATTATTTGGGAGAAAGAATGTTTTTAAAATAAATTATTGGGGAGGGTGAAATGCAACTATATCACTGCAAATTTGATCGAAAGTGTTCTGATCTTTATGATTTTATCGCCACAGAAAGAATTTAAAATATCGGGTACAAACATTGACTGAACATTAGTAAGAGGAGACAATACAAAGCAAAGAATAACCGAAACAAAATTCTGCCAGTCAAGAAAGTTCAATAGCACCGATTTTTCTACATTAATTGTTATCTACCTGTTTCGCCACGAAGGCTGAACGTTACACGAGGTCGATCTTTATGGCCGGTAACAACTACATTAAAACAATTCCACAATCTAGGGTGTGTCTCCTCATCTGACTGAAGACTGCAAAACAGATACTAGTTTGCATTATTTATTTGAAAATAAAAAATAAAAATAATATAATGATACAATTTTAACAGATTAGGCCCAAGACCCTCAAAAGTGCGGATAGTGTCATCCTATGTCTATCGCACTATTAACGAGACATATTAGCATTCACCACAGTACCACATTTACTCTATGTGCCATAGTACTTAAAATAGCTCCAGGCGTTTGAATTTTATTTTATTTATAAATACTAGCAAATATATGCTCCCTCCGGTCGCATATTTTTGCTAGTTGTTTTATTTAATTGCTCAGTAAACAAAAAATAAAAAATAAAATCAGCCCATCCTTTATTTTAATAAATAAAACACGGAATAATAAAAACAGTTTTGATACAAAATTTACCCTTTACGGCATAATGTGAAACAAAAAGATGCTAAACTCACTCAAGGTCGTAAAAAGATAATAATATTTGAAGTTTTTCAAATTGAAAAAATAGTGTACCTAAAATTAAATCAATAATTAAAAAAATAAAATACAGTTATTTAATTGCTTAGTAAAATGTGCTCGGTTTTTCTTACAAAAAAGTCATTTTTTAATCAATTATTTTTTAAATACAATAATTTGATTCAATAAATTTGTGTTTTAAAACATAATTTCTAATGGTATTAAAACCAACCAAACAAACCCAAAACGTTTTAATAAAAAAATCAAAGAAAATATACTATTTTTGAGCGACTCGTACGATAAATTTCAGAGAATCTGATGTTTACATGTTATCAATCAAATACCCCCCCATGTCTTGTGCCCCCCTCTCTCTCTCTCTCTCTCTCTCTTGAAATAGAACTTTCTGTGCGTTCAAAATAGAACATTATACTTAATAATCAGAGGGCGATTACGACATATACTACATTACCCCCCCCCCTAAAAACGGAGAAAGTATTGCCTGGGAGGATGGTATAATGACAACAGAACAGATACTACACTATCTCCACACCTCCCCAAAAACAAGGAGGTAATGCCTGGGAGGATGGTATCATGACGACAGAACAGATACTACACTACCTCCTCACCTCTCAAAAAAGGAGGAGGTAATGCCTGGGAAGATGGTATCATGACGACAGAACAGATACTACACTACCTCAACATCATCAAAAAAGAGGTAATGCCTGGGAGGATCGTATCATGACAACAGAGCAGATACTATTCTACACTATGCCCCTGAATTGAGAATTTAAAGATAGTACACTAGTCTGAAGTAGTATATACTATACTATTTCATAATAATTACAATTGTCTTAAATAGTATAGTTTTGGTTTCAGACAGACAGATACATAAACTCCATTATTAATTATATATATATATATATATATATATATATATATATATATATATATATATTAGTTTAATTGGAATAAAATGAGAAGTGAAGCTGTGGTGAACACCACAATTAAGGTACTCTCTCTTACTTACTTTCTTTCTTTCTTTCTTTGTTTAACCCTTCTTCGCCTCTGAGTGGAGAAACTCGCGAAATCTCGCCTAATCACGTTGGCCGGAGGCTTCTGACCAATGGGCGGCCGACAGGTCAGCTCGGCCGCACGTGATCTTAAATATATAAAGAAGGGGACGCGTCCCTTCCTCATCCTCTTTTTCCTTCAGCGTTCTGAGACGAAGGAACACACAAAGAACTCTCGGCGATCCCCCCCCCCCCACCAGCTCGAACGAGCTGTGTGGAGGAGGGAGGAAGAGAAAGGTAACCCTTTTCGATTCAAGAAATCTATCTATCTTTCAATTTGATGAACATTCTACAATCTGGTAATCTTTCAATCCCAACGAACTCTTATGTCTTCAACACATATTGCATTCTACACACAAAGACATTTCAACACGCATCGCATTATACGCTTAATTATGAACTTACACTCTCTTTTAAATATTAAATAAATAAATTGTTTTGTTAATAAAAAAAATGTTATTCCTTTCCTTTTTTATTAACCATTATAAAAGGCCTATTCGTATATGTGTATAGCTTCATCATTCCTTCGCTTTCTTTAAGGTAAGTTTAAATAATATTTTCTTCCTTTCTCTTTGTTGTCTTAAACCGTTTTATTTAATCTCCATTTGGTCCGATGGTGGAATCTAACATGAGATGACGTGTCGTTATAAAGGCATCTATCACACTACCTATGGTTGGGGGATTCATTATCGCAAAACCATTTTACGGCATCCTTCGCGACTGTGGTTAAAATCCAAAATCCATTGTTCTCTTTTGAATCTCCCGCCATAAACACACTTCCACCCCCGGCCATAAAGCTACCAAAAAACAGGTTAGTAAGACCTTCCCAACCCTTTCTAAAAACAGACTTCACACTATCTCCCGGTTTGTTTAAGAACCGAAAACAATCGAGTAGATCTCGGTACAGTTGCCAAATAGGCATCCAAGAAAATATCAGTACTTACGCTATTGCGTTTCACTGAACACTTTCGAGACTCGTGAACGTTAACGAAGGTTACCGAACGAACTTAATGTAGTATAAGTGATGATAGTTTTTATTTTTTTGCAAGAAGGAATGTAATGAAAGAAACTGCTATGTTTAGCTTGTATGTATAATTGTTTTCTTGTTTTAAAACAAATTGTTATCGATGTTATGGTTGTGTCATTTTTTCTCCATGTATGTAATGTAAACTGGTTTACAAACGTTTTTTTTGGGGCGCGGTTTTTCCGGGTTTTTTTTTAACGCAGACTGCAATGTCAATTGTGTTTACATTTTTACTATAACCGTATTTTAGTCTGTATTTTTTTCACAAGTTCACAGAAATTTGTACTTTTCCTAACTTTAACTAACCCTAACCGGACCGTTTATTAAAAAAAAAGCAAATAAAAAAAGCCGAGCAGAAAACAAAATCAAAACACACAAAACACACGTTTGTGACACAGTAAAAAAAAAAGTCGTCCGGTAAGAAGAAAGTAAGCGTTTTTTTATATTTGTATATTTTATTCAGCTTTCTCCGTTCGTAGTCGGAACTGCTTACGTCATGCATGTACATCCCTAGATGCCTATTCAGCAACAGCTCCTAGATCTCTAAATAGGAGTGAAAGAAAATGAAATAAGAGTGGAGTTTGGGAGTGGATGGGTCCCTCCAAGATTAGAAACAATTGGAGAGGCAAAGTTCAAATTAAAATTGGGGAGTGGCCATCTTGAAGGAATTCTATTACCAAAGAATTATAAAAAGTGCGAACAGCACTCATTCACCCAATAAGCCAATTAACAACATAACCGAGGATCCTGTGTGCCATGCCCAGGCAGGGAACACGTACTCATACTACAATTTAATCCCCATCAGATAAAAATAAGTTTACCTCATCCACAAAATTGAAAACCAGTTAAAAGATATTTCTCAAATAACATACATTAAACAATAAATGCATACTAGAAAGGAAAGGGGGAAAAAGACGCTCGCAAATAAAAATAAAACAGGCTTGCAATTAAAATAAAATATGTGGTGATATTAAAGTACACTTAACAGCCGAGAAATCGAAAATAAATCTTACAACTAATAACTTTAATCAAACGTATTTAAAATTTAATTTTCTACCGACCTGTATACTTTTAAATTGTGGAAACTGATTGCAAGATTTATTATTTCTGAATTTGTTATCGTTAAACTGACTTATCGAAGCACAAAAAATGGCGTCGATTGTTTTAGGCGGTCGCTTAGCTTTGGATAACTTTAGACTGAAAAGGAAAAAAACATGACTTACTACACCACTCACCCTAAGTCCAGGGGGGGGGGCATGCCTCTTGGACTTCGAGTTAGTGGTAGAGTAAGTAATTTTTAAAACTATTTTTGTAAAGAATGAAGCACCACAAACAACAGCGGGCGAAACAGCCATTCTGTTTCTCGTGTGTCGAAAGAGAGAGAGAGAGAGAGAGAGAGAGGGAGCTTTGAACAAATTCTAACTTTGAAATAAAAACTTAAACAGTTTCAGAACGTTAAAGTATACAGTTAGGAAGACAATAAAATTTTAATGGGTTTGATAAAAATTATTTGTTGTAGATTTTGTTTGTTTTTCAATTTCAGTTGCCTATTGACTATACTGAAAGATTACCAAAAATATATTGAAACTAATTTATGAAGGGAAAAAGCATGTCGTGTCGACACAAACAAATCCGGTGAAATTTTATCATTTGCCCCACGGAAAAATAAAAATAGGATTCTGTTTTTTTTTTGTGCGATTACACGTCAACACCTTGGAAATATCTAGAAATA
>OY744528.1:62805645-63118145 GCA_963556195.1 Sepiola atlantica
CGTGAAATTAACATAGAAAATTGATCCCCCACTTGTTAAAATATAATTGGGTAAACTTTTAGAATGTTATTTTTTTTAATAGTAGCAACAAAATTCCACCCCTTCACTGTAAAGGTCTCTAGAATGCGGAAGATTTTCTACTTTAATAGCTTATTTCCTCAAACCGGCTGCCTGTGGAATTCCCTCCCTGTTCCGTGTTTCCCCGACTGTACCAACGTGCAGAAATCTAAATGTAATGTGAACAACACTATTACTGTATAACTTCTGACCTAAGTTGCCACTCTTACAAATCTAGCCCCTTACGCCTCGGTCTTAGATCAACCGTTTAACTGTGATGCCGCTACGCACATACAGACAACTTTGCTCCATGTATATAGATGATAAATGCGTGCTGAATCGATAGTAGGAGCTTTTGTAGAAGAGCCCGGCTGTAAAATACCACCGCCCCCCCCCTCGATACCACAAGGTACACCTGAAGAAGGTCGGAGGTTACATCGGTCGAAACGTTGTGAGAATAACAATCGAAAATGAGAACAGTAGTTCACATAATTCAAATAATGCGTGTAAAAGAGTTTTCTCCCTTACAACTCAAATTTTATTTATTTCTTCTGTATAAGTTTAAAAAATATGCAAACAAATCTCGAAAACTAAAATGACTTTACTGCATCCCGGTCAACGCTGGAAGGTACAGCTAGTTACCTCGCTAATTTAGTGATTTTTCATTGGTTTTGAACGTGTGATGTCAGTTTAAAAGTGACTCCTTTCACACGATAATTACTTATTAATCATTTCCAAGGGGACAACAAGGAAATTCCACGGTGCTTTCTACACCAGTCTATATAAGTTATTATATTATTATTTATTATTATTTATTATTATTATTATTTTGAAATATATGGTTCCGACCTGTAAAAAATTCATAACAAAACTCGTCCAGTTACAAGCACTGTAAATAATTTTCCTTTTTTTCCTCTGTGTACCTAAAACTAAACGGAACTTCCATGAGCAAAGTTTCTTTCCAAGAACTACCCGTCTGTGTAACACAATACCACTGAGCTGCTTCCCAGCTGGCTACAACATGGTCGTTTTCAAGTCAAATTTTAACAAATTCTTGTTGAGTCGTTCTCTTAAATAATCAAATTTTGCCCAGTTTCAACAATGGTTGCAATAAACTTACCCCACTCGAAAGAAAAGGAGGCAAGGCATGGGAATGTGCACTTCCTAGGATTACCCAAGACTGAAACCCTTAGATAAAAAGCAATCGAAATGGCACAGTCTCTGTCAGACCGACTGTCGAGAACAGATGTTACGCAGTACGAAGATTGGGGTTGAACTTAACAAGTGATAAGCGTAATGCTTCCATTATTATTTGAGAATGGGCGAGTCTATATGTTCGTCATAGGTACGGCACCATAACAAATAGGTTTTGTTAAGAAAATTGGTTTAAGACTGTTCACAATAAAAATAATAAAACGGATTTCAGTCCATGCAACATCCATGCAACAACAATTTAACTTTTCTTTTTAAAATTAATATTGAATAAGTTCAGTTTCAGTATAAATCAGATCATGTTCTTTTCTTTTCTTTTTTATTGCATTTTTTTAACAAGTTTCTAATACTTTTTACAACAGTTACGATTCATTATCGATAGCCTGACAAGATATATTTTATTTTAATAATGATTTTTTTTCACAAAGATTCCCGCCGTAAAAGATTAAGAACGATGTCTTTGGTGATGGTGGACTGGAAACCTTGGTTGTCGGGGTAGACTGCATGCGATTATTATTTTTGTCTATCGTTACGTTACGCACTTCATCTTTATGTTTGTCACATTGAGAATCAATTACAAGTTTGAGGTTGTCAGCTGTAACCCAATTTTGACGACGTTAGTTTTTGCAGAGACGCTCGCCGTCTAACCAGTGTCACCCATTTGGTATTCACCAACCTTAACGTAGCTTAATTTATATTTATTAAAAAAAATTCCGTTTTTTAAAAAAAGATTTGTGTTCGCTCCAAGCAAAGACTATTGCTACTGTGTTAGGGATCACATAATAGGGTGCCACCTGAGGTGGAAGTTGAACAGCAAGGTGTTTGTTCGCATCACATCTAAAATTCTGCATGTTGGTACGGTCGGGGAAACAATGAACATGGCGGGAATTCCAAAAGCAAGCGGTCCGAGGAAAAACCTATTAAACTGAATGGGACTTTGCTGCTAGACGGACGGTGGGTCAGAAGTATTTACCTTGATGGGGTACAAGTGAAGTAAGTTCACTACATCACATTCCGTGGAAGTACTGGTAAAACCAGAACAGTCATGTAACACTGCGGCGATGCGACAGTGGCTAGAGTTTGGTAGACAGTGCAAAGGCTATTAACCACTAACTATATGTTCAAATAGCAACATTTTAAAACCACTAATAGCCCCTTACCACTAAAAACCCATAGAAATTTTCTTCCATAGCAAAAATATTCTAAAACCCTAGAATGGCCCGGAGGATCCCTTTACATTGAATATACATGCGAAACTAATCTCACTCAAAATTCGAATGTAATTTTTTCATTTTCTTGTTTTTCTTTCCGCCAAGTTTTTTAGGGTGTTCACACATAATCGCCTAAAAAAGTACACACTCATATTTTTGTTGGAGGGAGAGTCAGAGGAAGGGGGTTAATCTACAATATTACTAAAGTAACGATCGACACGCTACCTGATCTTAACGAGTACTGCGTTCGCTTCAAATGTGCTTGAACGGTCGTTACACACCTATCAATTTGTGAAGAAACCCAACAAATTGTTGTAGGGGAAATAACTATAGATATTCATAAAAGTTACCTCCCCTGAACAAATTTAACTCGAAATTCAAGTTTCTCATCGGATGCGTAACAGTTACCTGCCTCTGACCGCAGCAAAGTAATACATGACGTCAGTTTGTAGTGGGGAATTACAAAAATCCAAAAGTTTGTCGTGATCGGACCCGTCAGAGTTTTTTGGAAGGCGACCGGCGATTAACCAATCCATAAATTATTTTTAAAGAAATCCTCATTTGGGACAAATTTGCGCTAAAATAATTTAATATTAAAAATTTAATAGAAAATATAAACCTGTGAAGTTACTTTCAATAGTCGTTGTAAGTAAAGTGGCCAGCTATGTTGTTATTTACTCATATGATATTTACTCACAACCAATATTTACGGTAACTTCACAGGTTACATTTTCTATTAAATATGATTTTTGTTACAACGTAAATCCGTCACAAATGCGTAGGTAATCCAAAAATAAATCGTTTTTGACTAATTTCACAAATGTATTATTTTACAAATAAAGCGTATTAGATTGTGTTTGTTAGTTTTATGCGCGTTTGTTTGTTAATATGCTATGGAATTTACTTGTTAAAAGGGGAACAGTCAATTGACATATCGCTTTTATTTTTAATAATAGATACACAACACATATTATTTTTTAAACAATAATGTGAGAGAAAGAGAAGCAAAGAGACAGATACAGACATAGGTAGATATAGAGGGGGAGAGAAAGAAAGAGAGAGTCAACAGATGGCGATTAGAACGGAAGTTACGCCGCCGTTACTGACATAGCGTTGCCACGAACGATAGCCAGGTAGATGCGTTGGAACAACCAGGCTGACTCACGGGGCTCGTGCCTAGACGTTGAAATCCTCCGTCCAATGTCCTGAAAAAATTTAACAGTCTCGGGGCCAAGCACACCCGACGTTTTCACTGAAATTGGTTGGAAGACGAAACGGTCAGTGAGCGAGCAGTATTTTCCACGCTTACTTGTTTCGGCGAGCAGAGCCGCCGTGCCGGGCCTCACCGCGGATTCCGTAATCCTTGTTGGTGAAAAGGAGTCGGAACAAGTGGCGTCCCAGATCAGCGGCTTTCCGGCTCGGAAAGCAAACACAGTCATCCCGTCAGGCCTGCGACCGTCGCCCCTGTCCAGGCCGACTGGTTCAAGGCCTGATGCAAAACCTGCCGAGTCGAGACCTTGCCTGACTACGTCGTTAAGGGCAGAGTGGCGAGGCAGGCGGCCGGCACTAAATTGACAAGAGAGAGGATGCAGGGCAAACTCGTCAACGATCTGATCACAGCGACACCGGTGTGGGTGGCACAAACGGAGTCCCAGCCGTTGTGAGACGGTGATCCGGATAGTGTCATTGTCCAAGAGGGTTCCTAGTGTCGCTGAAGGGATGGCACTGAGCCAAGCACCGCTGTAAGGTGAAGCCGACGCTCTCAGGCAGGCAGCTCTGTACTAGTTACTGCTACGGACGAGTTCGGCAAACACGGATTGACATTGAATGTCGTCCCAGGACGACTGATGTATGAGATCGGGTGGTTGCTGAAGGTTTGTCGACGTCCATGTTGACAAAACGGCTGTCAAAAGATCTGAAGACGGGGATTCGAGATATGAGGAGAGAATCTCGTCAACGAGACTTGTCGAGGAAGCATATGCCGGCAGCGCAGTATCGGTTGCAGAGCGCAAACTAAGGCCACCGAACCGAAACGGCAAAGTGGCCTGGCGCCAACCAGTGTCATCAAAATTTACATTACAAATTTCACTGGCCGAGCGACGTAAAATTTTGTAGAAATTTTCCAGAAGTTTGACTTTGTTGTAACATGGAGCAATTCTCAGTGTGAATAGAAGTCTCGGCATTGCAAAACAGTTTTGCAGCAGGAACAGTGCCGCATGAGCGTCGATCATGTTGAGGCGCTCTGCCATAGACTCTAGCTTTGTATACTTGTCTTGTAGGGATGCAGCTACACCTTTAGAGCTGATAGGCGACCCAAGAATTATTGTGTTGTCCTGTTCAGTTATTGAGACGGATCCCAGGGCGAGTCGTAGGCCATCTATTCCTCGTTGAAACTCCACGGTGGAACAGTTCAAGTTGATTATTTCATATTTGTTAGGGTTAACTAACAAACAAATTTCAGCCAGAGCTGGGACGATCCGTTCAATGTTTTGGAGCACAGAATCGATAGCGCCGCCTAAAGTGGCGTCGTCAAGATACCAAATGTTGATCGGTGACGAGGAAGATTGGGCAATGTCGCCGACGGCCAGAGAAAAAAGGAGGGGCCCCATTGGGTCGCCTTGCTGGATGCCTGTAGCCGACGTGATAGAATTGTTTCCGCACAATAAAAGACTGGGTTCAGTGTAAGCTGTGTGGGGAAGACTGTAGATGTTAGGAACCCGATGATGGCACACGTTAATAAAATGATCTCTGCGCACCGTGTTGAAGGCATTTTGTTTACGAGGACGAAAATTTGTCTTTCTTTAACCTCAACAATAACTCCATCACTCAGAACGTAAAGCGTAAACACAAGGGAACAATCTAAGATGGCCGATCAGCTTTTAACGTCGGATCAAGAGACCGCCGTAACTCGGTATTATTTATTTATTTATTTATTTATTTATTTTACCCTTATTAACTCAAAACAAGGTACATTGCCACTGAGACGTAACGGGGCTACTGTGAATACGGGGCGGGATTTATAGGGACATCCTAAGTGGGGAGTCGTGCAGCGAGATGTTACTTTACATTGCATTTTAATTTCTGCGTGTTGCTTGAGTCGGGGAAACAGGGAGTAGAGAGTGAATTTCATAGGCAAACGGTCCGAGGAAAAGCTATTAAGATGAAGATTTTCTGGCATCTGGTGACCTCGATGTTTACGTGTAAAGGCTACAAGTAAAGTAAGTTTATCGGAGTATATTCCGAGAGAATACTTATAAAACCAAAACAGGGATGCAACATTGCGGCGATGGTACAGAGGGTGGAGCTTGGTAGACAGTGGGAACTTGTTAAGTCAGAAACAGTTTATGGCATCCTGTCAAATATAGTATTTACTTAATTACTGATTCAGAGTTTTTATGATGTGAAAATAATGATTTTTATATAGTTTATTGTACAAACTAAAAAAAACAAACACAACCAGATGAATGCTCACATGAATATTATTTTTCTGAATTATGTTTTAATATCATATAGAAGATATATTTTATTCAAATAATAATTAAAAAATGAGTAAAAGATTAAGAACGGTGTCTTTGGTGATGATGGACTGGAAACCTTGGCTGTCGGGGTAGACTGCATGCGATTATTATTTTTGTCTATCGTTACGTTATGCACTTCATCTTTATGTTTGTCACATTGAGAATCAATCTCTAGTTTGAGGTTGTCAGCTGTTATCGCAATTTTAACCACGTACAGGCCAAAATCGATACACGTAAGGACCTCGGGCAATAACTAGACAATTAAATAAACTGTAAGAAAAAAAAACAAGCTATTTTAAACAACAAATAATTTATTGAAGAAAAAGAAAATAGGTAAAATGGGTTCGGCAGAAAGTCATTGTTCAAAGTTCACTTCATAGACTGAATTTAAGTTCCGATGGACACACGGAAAGGCTGCATAAATAAAGTCCTAATTATGCTGCCCGAAGGCTTATTAACTTTGCTAGGAAAGACATGTCAGAAAAAAGAGAAAACTTACTTGAAAGAATTTTGTTAGTAAAATAAAAAAATACCAGAAGAATATAGAAAAGTCCTTTTTGTTCGCGCTGATTTGTTTCCTTTGATTGTTCATTTTTTTTATTGACATCGCATCGTTTCTTCGATCGACTCCTTTTGAGAATAGTGGCACTCTTTCACGTCAACTCTTCATTTGGAGACATCTTTCGAAACTCACTTCGTTTCGTCTTTTCTAAAGGCACATTTGCCTTTCAAATGAATATCTTCTTTGTTTCTGTTTTTAGACTTCAGTGGACTTCTCCGTCCAACGTAAATATTCAACCTCGAACACTAGTTGAAACTCCAACTTCTTTGAAGATTTTTACAGGCATGCTCTCTACATATTCCTGTTTTAACATTCTTGTTTTTAGGACTTCTTCATGTCCGAGTTGAGTCGACCGACCTCTCCACCTCGAGATCGTTTCAGCAACTAACTTGAATTTCGCGGTTATTTCAACGGCTTCCGGCGTCAAACGCCCACGCTTCAGACACCGACACGTGCCATCAGCAGCAGTCATTCATTACAAGTTCTTAAAAAAGGGGGTTTTAGAAGAAGAAGAAAAGAAAAGAAGAAGAAGAAGAAAATAAATTTCTGACACTCTCCCGAACAAAAAAAAGAAAAAGAAAAAGATCGCTCACTTACAGTCTAATAGTAAACATAGTCAGGATTCTTATCCTTAACACATTTTCTACCTCTCTTAGGTTTAGAATTCTCAGCTCCATCATCATCACTGCACGAATCCTTATTTTTCCCAGGTCTCACTTGGTACGAATGAGATATAGATAGCTCCATAGGATACAAATGCTTAATAGAATGCTCGCTACATGTCTCTCCCTTCTTTATCAAGGCAGAGCGAACAATTCCGTCAGACCCCTGAGTGAGCTTAACAACTCTACCTAGCTTCCAATAGGGCCTAGGTTTAACGAGATTCCTAACTAGGACTATATCATCTACCTTAATTTTGTTACTAAATTCCGCTTGATGCAAATCCTTAGACAATTCCCTCAGACTCAGTAAATATTGCTCATACCACAATGACTTGAATCTGATCAAAAGGCATTCTCTACCTTTCAAACTCTCGATCAAATCCACTCGATTCGGGGGCACTTCTAAACAAGAATCGTTTTCAAGGTTCAAGAACACGGTCTTCCCAGGAGAAAAACGCATAAAGGCACTAGGAGAGATGACTTCCAGGGAAGCATCATCGCTACAACGATAAGTCAAAGGCCTATCATTTACCGCTCTTTGTATGTCAGACAAAATGGTTAGCAGTTGAAAGTAATCCAACCTCCTGCGACCAATTGTTTTGAATAGACAACACTTGACAGTTTTTATCAACCTTTCCCATATTGCTCCGAACCAAGCAGAATACGAAGGAATCCTGCAGTGTTTTATATTACACATTTCCAAATCTCCTCTGAATCCATCAGAGAGAAGAACTTCTTTTACTAAGTCGCACCCAGCAACAAATGATAAAGCATTGTCTGAGTATATGTGTGATGGCACACCATATACATTGAAGAACCTCAAAAAGGCTAACACTACCGATTGAGTACTCATTTCTTCAACCAACTCCATATGTATAGAACGCACACTAAGACAAGTGAATAGCAATATGTACATCTTTTTTACTTTACTACCGTCCTCTACCCACAGGTGACCCGTGAAGTCTATCCCCGTATGGTAGAAAGGTCTGATAAGATTAACTCGATGCTTGGGTAGGTTTGTCATCTTAGGATAACGAAAAGACAAGGAGTTAAACTTCTTGCATACCATACAACTAGCAAGAACAATCTTGACGGCCTGCCTGGCCTTGGGTAACCAAAACCCAGAATTGCGCACCTTATCAAGCGTAGCAGCAATCCCCAAATGCTTGCATTTTATGTGACACTCCATCACCAACAAACTGGTTAGGTGACACATTTTAGGCAGCAGAACAGGACTTTTCACTTCTTCGGAAAAATATTCAGAGTTTTCTATACGTCCCCGACAACGTAACAAATTGTTGTCATCCAAAATTAGGTTCAACTTATTCACCAACAAAGGAATATTACTTTCAACTCTACTTTTCAGAAAACTTATTTCTTCAGCGAAAAACTCACTCTGAGTAACCTTAATCAAATAGGACTTTGCCTCAGATGTAAAATTGACATCACGCTTATCGCCCTTTAACTTGGCAATAAATTTAAACACAATCTCTAAGGTACTTATCAACCTTTTGAGAGAAGAGAATCTTTCCAACTCAACCACACATGAGTTAGAATCCCCATTCAAGCCAGTATAAGCAGTTACCAAGGTCTTGCATTTGTCACTAATGCAATCCAACTTATAGTCAGGCCACTTCAACTTTTCTGTCTGTAACCATACTGGACCTCTAATCCAAAAGTTTTTATCCTTTTTAAACTTACTAAAGGAAACGCCTCTAGTTAACAAATCTGCAGGGTTTTCACTAGTACTTACATACTTGAACTTTAAGGTATAACCCTTACAACTTATCTCATTCATAATGAATTTTATATCCTTCAAACGATTTTTAGTGAACTGGCACTTAATGTGTACAGATTCAGACAACAACCAAGATAGCACTACCTGTGCATCTACAGCAATGATAATTTCCTCAAACAGCTTGGGAAACATTTCAATCAAAATAAGGAGATGTTTAATTCCCAGATATACAGCTAGTAATTCCAACGTAGGAAGAGTTCTTTTAACAGAAGGAGCCACTTTGGCTTTCGCATAAAATAGCCTGGCCTCTCCTCCCTGATACATATATTCGACTATGCCATAAGCAAGATTCGAAGCATCACAAAACACGATCAAGGTAACAGGCGAATTGGTTTGTACTGAACATCTTTCAAAACCAATTTTTTGAACATCTCGGAGATTTGCCTGAAAACTATTCCAAACAGACAACAAGCTATCAGGAACTACCTGATCCCATGCCACTCCCGATTTCCAAACTTGACTTAATATAATTTTTCCTTTTATAGTTATAGGCAATACTAAACCTAACGGATCGAATACAGACGAACTAACGGATAGCATATCTCTTTTTGTGGAGACTGACTTTTTAACTTCACCTTTGGAGATACCAATTTCGTCTGACTCAGGGTCATACCAATACCCCAGTACTTTCTCACAGAGCACTCCATGAGAAGAGTAATTGTTATCTGCTCGAATGCGAGCAGACACCAATTTACTGTTACTACAGCACGTTTTCAATAAGAAGCTTCCCTTTTCCATGACATTCACAGCCTCGGTATAGAGTTTCAACAATTCATCAGGAGACCCATGTGTTTTCACTAGATTATCTACGTAAAAGTTTTTTAACAACATGTCTCTACAAGGTCCCGATGAGTGCTTCTCAACGTGGTGCTTCACTACGTAACTTAAGATGAAGGGACTAGACACAAACCCGAATATCAGAGTTTTGTATCGAAAACACACTAATTCATCTTTTATTTTTATAAAGAAACAGAATCTATTTTTGTCAAAGTTATTCTTTAGTCTAATCATCAGAAACGCCTTTCTGATGTCAGCCAATAATACATAATTATCTGTTCTAAACTTGAACAGAAGTTCCAACATGTCAGTATACAGATTTATGCCACTATAAGCACAATCGTTGAGAGAAGGTTTATTATTTACCCTCAACGAGCAATTGAAAACAGGCCTAATCTTAGTCGTGCACTGCACATCATTTTTAAAGACTATCCACGTATACTTGTAGAACTCCGAAGGAGTCGGATGGATTCTTTCAATCACACCCTCACATTCCTGGTCTAGGAAGACTTTGCAATACTCAGAATATAAGTTCTGAGAGGATAATCTGTCCACTACTTTATCTAGGACAGCCAACGATACTCTATGGTTAGAGGGTACTTTCTTTAATTTATCTAAGTCCCACGACAAACCTATGTAGTAATTATTATCTCTGTATTCAATAGAGGAGCTGAATTCTTCTATTTTCTTTCTGTCGTAATCACTACTAACTTCATTAACTATCCCTAATGATTCCAATTTGAACATTTGTTCAATACCCCTGTCCACGGAAGCTCCATCAAGACCATTCCAAGGATCCAGATGGTTGGACTTAGGTTCTAGAGCAAAGTAAACATGGGTCACATCACAAGAAGCATGTTCACCGATGACTTGATTATAATTTAAACCAATCTCCATATGTGGTTCAAAATCAGAGGGGTCGCCAAATAATATCATACCTAGCGAGGACTCAAAAGCAGAACCATTTTTAATCTTTGTTAATCTTAAGGGTCCCAGAAATCTAATCACATCAATCCCTATCAGACCGTATATTTCAAGAACATCACTTCTCAATTCGGAGAAATCAGCAGCAAGTTTAACGTCGCTTTTCTTCAAATTACTGATCACCTCCTCCAACCCTTTCATTTTGAAGGACAAATCCAACTGTTCATCCATCAGAAAATTGATACTTCTCGCAACATCGGGAAAGGACACCTTCAATGTTACTTCATTCAAGTCTTTCTCTTGGCTACCAATAAAGGTCTTTATTACGTATTTTCGACGATGCAAGGAAGACAACTCTTCTTTCATAAATCTATCAGAAAATCTTTTACCCATATAAGACCGTTCACTACCAGTGTCTAGCAGACAATTTACGGTGTGAAATTCGCCACCTACTTCAACTGTGATACCTATCACAGGCAACAATGAAGAACTACTCTTCAACCTGCAAATATTTGACTTCACCACAGGTTTGAGAAAACTCGGACACAAGGCGGACAAGTGTCCCGACCGTTCGCACGACCAACACGTAATCTTATCGTTTTTTTCATAAGGACATAAATACTTCAGATGATAAGAGCTAGTACACCTAGCACATAATTTTAATTCGCTACATCTTTTAAGTCTTTCTTCGTAAGAGGGAAACTTATTACAGTCACGAGACAGATGATAATCGTTTCTACAAAAACAACACTTAAACTTAACCTTATATGTTTTAACATGAAAATTTTTCAACGTGGAAGGTTTCTTTTCAGGTTCGAAAGGCCTGAATTTACTCTTTTCCTTAAAGGAATCAACTTTACGATATCTCGAATCGTGTTCACAAAATTCCAGTGTTTTAAATATCTCAACACTATTCTCCAGAATTTGGTTCAAAGAGGGATAATTTCCGTTCACCTTATGTATTAATTCTGACTTAAAGGAAGTTGTCAGTTTATTGAATACAATGTGACTTAACAAACGATTTCCCGGAGAATTACTTTCAAAGAAATCCAAACCGAACGAGTTCTTTAACTCGTACAATTGGGTTTTCATCTTAGTCAGGAATTTCTTTACGACATTATTATTATACATGCGATTTTCATTCAACATGGACGAAAATATAGAGTCGACGATACACCTTTCGTCTAAGAACTCTTTCGATAGCAAGTCCAAAGCTACTCGATAATTTTCATCTGATACAGACAGATGTTTTATCACATGAAAGGCATAACCAGAAAGATGGTTTTTCAATATCACTAATCTTAATGCGTCACTGTCAAGATTAGCTACACAATTCAAAAATTCTCTATGAAAGTTTAGATAAGCTAACTTATCCGTTTCCAGATCCCTATCGCTAAACTTGGGACAAACTATTTTAGGGGTCAAATCGATGCCT
Source organism: Sepiola atlantica (assembly GCA_963556195.1). NCBI lineage: Eukaryota > Metazoa > Mollusca > Cephalopoda > Sepiida > Sepiolidae > Sepiola > Sepiola atlantica. Next base: position 62,817,802 of record OY744528.1, read on the forward strand.
TTTATCCCCTTACTAATTCTGGAATTCTCGTCAACGTCTTTTTTACAAGGCTTAAACGTAGTTAATTTTTCTATCACTTGTATTTTAAATAAGGCAGCTCCCTTATTAAAACTTTCCACTAACTCATCGTCTACACCATCAGAGAGATAAGCATCTATAACTTGTTCCTCCAACCGAACTACGTCTTTCAGATATTCATCAATCTGTTCTTTACACAAAATATATTTAGATTCTTCTATCTCACTAGAAGATTTTAACACTTCAAATACGACTAATATTTTATCTTTAGCGTATTTTATTTTTTTCAACAAGACATCTGCTGTTAAACTCGCCATTTTTCAAATCCCTCCCCACCGACTCCTTTCTACATGTACTAAGAGAGGGGGGGGGTTACTACAGACAGTGACACCTACACTTGGCGCCAAATTTTCCCGCCAACTTAAACTGAACAAGACAAGATGGCTGACTCACCACGTGGAGACAATAAAATGGCGACACGCACGCGCGCAAGATAAATTACACAATGAACTCAAAGCAGCGACGAAGATAAAACAGAAAATCATTAATTGACTATAAAGCAGCTTTTTCAGTCCAGTGAACCTTGATAAGTCTATAGACAGTTTGGGCACAAACGACTACCTTTACAGTACAATAAAATAGTGTTTATAGAACCACTCCCAAACGATAGACAGATAGAAATGGTCTCGCTCACTATTCTTAGTAAGACAGAGCGTAGAGACCATTACGCCGAACACCTCTGTGTTTAAACATAGATACAGAATAGAACACAGAGACCTAGAAGTTTTATTTATGCAGAATATCGCAATTTTAACCACGTACAGGCCAAAATCGATACACGTAAGGACCTCGGGCAATAACTAGACAATTAAATAAACTGTAAGAAAAAAAAACAAGCTATTTTAAACAACAAATAATTTATTGAAGAAAAAGAAAATAGGTAAAATGGGTTCGGCAGAAAGTCATTGTTCAAAGTTCACTTCATAGACTGAATTTAAGTTCCGATGGACACACGGAAAGGCTGCATAAATAAAGTCCTAATTATGCTGCCCGAAGGCTTATTAACTTTGCTAGGAAAGACATGTCAGAAAAAAGAGAAAACTTACTTGAAAGAATTTTGTTAGTAAAATAAAAAAATACCAGAAGAATATAGAAAAGTCCTTTTTGTTCGCGCTGATTTGTTTCCTTTGATTGTTCATTTTTTTTATTGACATCGCATCGTTTCTTCGATCGACTCCTTTTGAGAATAGTGGCACTCTTTCACGTCAACTCTTCATTTGGAGACATCTTTCGAAACTCACTTCGTTTCGTCTTTTCTAAAGGCACATTTGCCTTTCAAATGAATATCTTCTTTGTTTCTGTTTTTAGACTTCAGTGGACTTCTCCGTCCAACGTAAATATTCAACCTCGAACACTAGTTGAAACTCCAACTTCTTTGAAGATTTTTACAGGCATGCTCTCTACATATTCCTGTTTTAACATTCTTGTTTTTAGGACTTCTTCATGTCCGAGTTGAGTCGACCGACCTCTCCACCTCGAGATCGTTTCAGCAACTAACTTGAATTTCGCGGTTATTTCAACGGCTTCCGGCGTCAAACGCCCACGCTTCAGACACCGACACGTGCCATCAGCAGCAGTCATTCATTACAAGTTCTTAAAAAAGGGGGTTTTAGAAGAAGAAGAAAAGAAAAGAAGAAGAAGAAGAAGAAAATAAATTTCTGACACTGTAACCCAATTTTGACGACGTTAGTTTTTGCAGAGACGCTCGCCGTCTAACCACAGTGTCACCCATTTGGTATTCACCAACCTTAACGTAGCTTAATTTATATTTATTATTTATTAAAAAAAATTCCGTTTTTTAAAAAAAGATTTGTGTTCGCTCCAAGCAAAGACTATTGCTACTGTGTTAGGGATCACATAATAGGGTACCACCTGAGGTGGAAGTTGAACAGCAAGGTGTTTGTTCGCATCACATCTAAAATTCTGCATGTTGGTACGGTCGGGGAAACAATGAACATGGCGGGAATTCCAAAGGCAAGCGGTCCGAGGAAAAAACCTATTAAAATTGGAAATCTTTCAGCATGTAGGGACTTCTACAATGAATGAGACTTTGCTGCTAGATGATGGGTCGCAGGTATTTACCTTGAGGGGGTACAAGTAAAGTAAGTTTACTAGACCACATTCCGTGGAAGTGCTGGCAAAACCAGAACAGTCATGTAACACTGCGGCGATGCGACAGTGGTTAGAGTTTAGTAGACAGTGCAAGGCTTATTAACCACTAACTATATGTTCAAATAGCAAACTTGTAAAACCACGCATAATTGCCTAAACAAATAGCCCCTTACCACTAAAAACACATAGAATTTATCTCCCATAGCAAAAATATTTAAAAACCTTAGAATGGTCCGGAGGATCATTTTACATTGAATATATATGCGAAACTAATCTCACTCAAAATTCGAAAATAATGTTTTCATTTTTTTGTTTTTCTTTCCGCCAAGTTTTTCAGGGTGTTCATATATAATCGCCTAAACAAGTACACTCTCATATTTTTGATGTAGGGAGAGTTAGAGGAAGGGGGTTAATCTACAATATTACTAAAGTAACGACCGACACGCTACCTGATCTTAACGAGTATCGTGTTCGCCTCAAATGGGCTTGAGCGGTCGGTACACACCTATCAATTTGTGAACAAACACAGCAAATTGTTGTATGGGAAATAACTATAGATATTCATAGAAGTTACCTCCCCTGAACAAATTTAACTCGAAATTCAAGTTTCTCATCGGATGCGTAACAGTTACCTGCCTCTGACTGCGGCAAGTAAGACATGACGTTAGTTTGTAGTGGGGAATAAAAAAAAATCCCAAAGTTTGTCGTGATCGGACCCGTCAGAGTTTTTTGGAAGGCGACCGGCGATAAACCAATCCATAAATTATTTTTAAAGAAATCCTCATTTGGGACACAATTGCCGCTAAAATAATTTAATATTAAAAATTTAATAGAAAATATAAACCTGTGAAGTTACCTTTTATGCGTTGCAACACGGGTCTCGTCTTTGTGTCCGCAGGGACCCGTGGCGCAACGGATAAAAGTGCTAAGTTAATTAGTTCTACGTGACATTTTCTAGAGGTCGACCGATACTAAGAATACAATTGCGAAAGCCGAATTCTTCTGAAGAGAATTAAATTTCCGACAAAATAAATATTTAAATCATTCAAAAATTGTTTTCGTGCTTCTTCTACCAACGCCTGATAATACCACTAATAATCATGGTTGACGATTCTATGGAATTTACATTATGAGGACGAAAATTAGTCTTTCTTTAACCTCAACAATAATTGCATCATTCAGAACGTAAAGAGTAAACACAAGGGAATAATCCAAGATGGCCGATCAGCTTTTATCGTCGTATCAAGGGACCGCCGTAACTCGGTATTATTTATTTATTTATATATTTTACATTTATTAACCCAAAACAAGGTACATTGCCACTGAAACGTAAGGGGCTTCTGTGAATAAAGGACGAGATTTATAGGGGACATCCATACGTGGGGAGTCGTGCAGCGAGATGTTACTTTACATTGCATTTTAATTTCTGCGTGTTGCTAGTGTCGGGGAAACAGGGAGCAGAGAGTGAATTCCAAAGGCAAACCGTCCGAGGAAAAGCTATTAGGATGAAGATTTTCTGGCATCTGGGGAGCTCTACAGTGATGCTCGTCGAGGTTTACGTGTAAGGGCTACAGGTAAAGTAAGTTTATCGGAGTATATTCCGTGATAATACTTATAAAACAAACACCGGGATGCAACATTGCGGCGATGGTACAGAGGGTGGAGCTTGGTAGACAGTGGGAACTTGTTAAGTCAGAAACAGTTTATGGCATCCTGTCAAATATAGTATTTACTTAATTACTGATTCAGAGTTTTTATGATGTGAAAATAATGATTTTTATATAGTTTATTGTACAAACTAAAAAAACAAACACAACCAGATGAATGCTCACATGAATATTATTTTTCTGAATTATGTTTTAATATCATATAGAAGATATATTTTATTCAAATTATAATTAAAAAATGAGTAAAAGATTAAGAACGGTGTCTTTGGTGATGGTGGACTGGAAACCTTGGCTGTCGGGGTAGACTGCATGCGATTATTATTTTTGTCTATCGTTACGTTATGCACTTCATCTTTATGTTTGTCACATTGAGAATCAATTACAAGTTTGAGGTCGTCAGCTGTAACCCAATTTTGATGACGTTAGTTTTTGCAGAGACGCTCGCCGTCTAACCACAGTGTCACCCATTTGGTATTCACCAACCTTAACGTAGCTTAATTTTTATTTATTTATTAAAAAATTCCGTTTTTTAAAAAAACTGTTGTTCGCTCCAAGCAAAGACTATTGCTACTGTGAGAGGGATCACATTTATAAGGTGCAACCTGAGGTGGACGTTGAACAGCAATGTGTTTGTTCGCATCACATCTAAAATTCTGCATGTTGGTACGGTCGGAGAAACAATGAACATGGCGGGAATTCTAAAAGCAAGCGGTCCGAGGAAAAAACCTATTAAACTTGGAAATCTTTCAGCATGTAGGGACTTCTACAATCAATGGGACTTTGCTGCTAGATGGTGGGTCAGAAGTATTTCCTTTGAGGGGATAACAATTAAAGTAAGTTCACTACACCACATTCAGTACTAGTAAAACCAGAACAGCCATGTAACACTGCGGCGATGCGACAGTGGTTTGAGGTTGGTAGACAGTGCAATGCCTATTAACCACTAACTATTTGTTCAAATAGCAAACTTGTAAAACCACGCATAATTGCCTAAACAAATAGCCTCTTACCACTAAAAACACATAGAATTTATCTCCCATAGCAAAAATATTCTAAAACCCTTGAATGGTCCGGAGGATCATTTTACATTGAATATATATGCGAAACTAATCTCACTCAAAATTCGAATATAATTTTTTCATTTGTTTGTTTTTCTTTCCGCCAAGTTTTTCATGGTTTTCACACATAATCGCGTAAAAAAGTACACACTCATACTTTTGTTGGAGGGAGAGTTAGAGGAAGGGGGTTAATCTGAAATATTACTAAAGTAACGATCGACACGCTACCTGATCTTAACGAGTACCGCGTTCGCCTCAAATGTGCTTGAACGGTCGTTACACACCTATCAATTTGTGAACACACACAGCAAATTGTTGTATGGGAAATAACTATAGATATTCATAGAAGTTACCTCCCCTGAACAAATTTAACTCGAAATTCAAGTTTCTCATCGGATGCGTAACAGTTACCTGCCTCTGACTGCGACAAAGTAAGACATGGCGTCAGTTTAAAGTCGGGAATAAAAAAAAAATCCCAAAGTTTGTCGTGATCGGACCCGTCAGAGTTTTTTTGAAGGCGACCGGCGATAAACCAATCCATAAATTATTTTTAAAGAAATCCTCAATTGGGACAAATTTGCGCTAAAATAATTTAATATTAAAAATTTAATAGAAAATATAAACCTGTGACGTTACCTTTTATGCGTTGCACCACGGGTCTCGTCTTTGTGTCCGCAGGGACCCGTGGCGCTACGGATAAAAGTGCTGAGTTAATTAGTTCTACGTGACATTTTTAAGAGGTTGAAGGTTATATTCTCACTACGGCCGATACTAAGAATACAATTGCGAAAGTCGAATTCTTCTGAAGAGAATTAAATTTCCGACAAAATAAATATTTAAATCATTCAAAAATTGTTTTCGTGCTTCTTCTACCAACGCCTGATAATACCACTAATAATCATGGTTGACGATTCTATGGAATTTACGTGATGAGGACGAAAATTAGTCTTTCTTTAACCTCAACAATAATTGCATCATTCAGAACGTAAAGAGTAAACACAAGGGAATAATCCAAGATGGCCGATCAGCTTTTATCGTCGTATCAAGAGACCGCCGTAACTCGGTATTATTTATTTATTTATTTATTTTACCTTTATTAACCCAAAACAAGGTACATTGCCACTGAAACGTAACGGGGCTACTGTGAATACGGGGCGGGATTTATAGGGGCATCCTAAGTGGGGAGTCGTGCAGCAAGATGTTACTTTACATTGCATTTTAATTTCTGCGTGTTGCTAGAGTTGGGGAAACAGGGAGCAGAGAGTGAATTCTAAAGGCAAACCGTCCGAGGAAAAGCTATTAGGATAAAGTTTTTCTGGCATCTGGGGAGCTCTACAATGATGCTCGTCGAGGTTTACGTGTAAGGGCTACAGGTAAAGTAAGTTTATCGGAGTATATTCCGTGAGAATACTTATAAAACAAACACCGGGATGCAACATTGCGGCGATGGTACAGAGGGTGGAGCTTGGTAGACAGTGGGAACTTGTTAAGTCAGAAACTGTTTATGGCATCCTGTCAAATATAGTATTTACTTAATTACTGATTCAGAGTTTTTATGATGTGAAAATAATGATTTTATATAGTTTATTGTACAAACTAAAAAAACAAACACAGCCAGATGAATGCTCACATGAATATTATTTTTCTGAATTATGTTTTAATATCATATAGAAGATATATTTTATTCAAATTATAATTAAAAAATGAGTAAAAGATTAAGAACGGTGTCTTTGGTGATGGTGGACTGGAAAACTTGGCTGTCGGGGTAGACTGCATGCGATTATTATTTTTGTCTATCGTTACGTTATGCACTTCATCTTTATGTTTGTCACATTGAGAATCAATTACAAGTTTGAGGTCGTCAGCTGTAACCCAATTTTGATGACGTTAGTTTTTGCAGAGACGCTCGCCGTCTAACCACAGTGTCACCCATTTGGTATTCACCAACCTTAACGTAGCTTAATTTTTATTTATTTATTAAAAAATTCCATTTTTTAAAAAAACTGTTGTTCGCTCCAAGCAAAGACTATTGCTACTATGATAGGGATCACATTTATAAGGTGCAACCTGAGGTGGACGTTGAACAGCAAGGTGTTTGTTCACATCACATCTAAAATTCTGCATGTTGGTATGGTCGGAGAAACAATGAACATGGCGGGAATTCCGAAAGCAAGCGGTCCGAGGAAAAAAGCTATTAAACTTGGAAATCTTTCAGCATGTAGGGACTTCTACAATGAATGGGACTTTGCTGCTAGATGGTGGGTCGCAGGTATTTACCTTGAGGGGGTACAAGTAAAGTAAGTTCACTACACCACATTCAGTACTAGTAAAACCAGAACAGTCATGTAACACTGCGGCGATGCGACAGTGGTTTGAGGTTGGTAGACAGTGCAAGGCCTATTAACCACTAACTATATGTTCAAATAGCAAACTTGTAAAACCACGCATAATTGCCTAAACAAATAGCCCCTTACCACTAAAAACACATAGAATTTATCTCCCATAGCAAAAATATTCTAAAACCCAAGAATGGCCCGGAGGATCATTTTACATTGAATATATATGCGAAACTAATCTCACTCAAAATTCGAATATAATTTTTTCATTTGTTTGTTTTTCTTGCCGCCAAGTTTTTCAGGGTGTTCACATATAATCGCCTAAAAAAGTACACTCTCATATTTTTGATGTAGGGAGAGTTAGAGGAAGGGGGTTAATCTACAATATTACTAAAGTAACGACCGACACGCTACCTGATCTTAACGAGTATCGTGTTCGCCTCAAATGTGCTTGAACGGTCGTTACACACCTATCAATTTGTGAATAAACCCAACAAATTGTTGTATGGGAAATAACTATAGATATTCATAGAAGTTACCTCCCCTGAACAAATTTAACTCGAAATTCAAGTTTCTCATCGGATGCGTAACAGTTAACTGCCTCTGACTGCGACAAAGTAATACATGGTGTCAGTTTGTAGTGGGGAATTTAAAAAATCCCAAAGTTTGTCGTGATCGGACCCGTCAGAGTTTTTTGGAAGGCGACCGGCGATAAACCAATCCATAAATTATTTTTAAAGAAATTCTCATTTGGGACAAATTTGCGCTAAAATAATTTAATATTAAAAATTTAATAGAAAATATAAACCTGTGAAGTTACTTTCAATATTCGTTGTAAGTAAAGTTGCCAGCTATGTTGTTATTTACTAATATGATATTTACTCACAACCAATATTTACGGTAACTTCACAGGTTACATTTTCTATTAAATATTATTTTTGTTACTACGTAAATGCGTTACAAATGCGTAGGTAATCCAAAAATAAATCGTTTTTGACTAATTTCACAACTGTATTATCTTAAAAATAAAGCGTATTAGATTGTGTTCGCTAGTTTGTATGTGCGTTTGTTTTTAATATGCTTGCGCAGGATCTAACCGTAAATGTTGCATTTTGAAATATGTCTCGAAAACACCGTAGAAATCGCAGTAATTATTAAAAACTATCTAAGAAAATGCACTTGTAGCAGTTAAGGTAATCGACGAACTCCAAGATAAGATTATTTCGTCTTTGTAAACATTAATCAATCCAATGTACTATCTTTGTTCTGTTCCTGTGTATTCAAGTAAATAAATCTGCACACCTCTTTAGTTGTGAAGCCATTGTTTATTTCGTAAGGAATGGTGATCCCGTTTTGCTTATTCTATTTCAGTCAGACATGGCCAGACTAATTACTCTTCCAAGTAAGCCGTTATTCGGATTTATTTCTATTGAAACTCAATACTAAAATTGTCTCGCCCATCTAAACATTAATACCGACACTCGTTTATTGAACCTGCATTTTTTGTGAAAAGTAATCACATCTCAATTTCTACTAGCAAATTTATGCGCTGAATTTGGAAGGAGGTAATGTCTGGGAGGATGATCTCATGACAACAGAATATATACTTATCACCAAAGGATAAAGTAATCCCTGGGAGGATATTTTCATGACTATAGAACAGATGCTACATCATACCACCTAAGAGAATACTATCATAACGAACGGACAAATGTTATACTATCCCCCCCCAAAGAAGGACGTATCATGACAAACGAACAGATACTACTTCCTTACACTCAAAGAAGGAGGTAATGTCTGGGAGGAGAGTCTCATCACAACAGAACTCATACTACACTACCTCTAACCTCAAAAAGAGGAAAAACTTCCTGGAAGGGTGGTATCATAACAGAACAGATAATACACTATACCCACAAAGAAGGAGGCACTGTCTGGGATGGTCTCATGACAACAGAACAGATACTACACTTCTTCCAACCCCAAAGGAGAAGTAATTCCAAGGAGGATTGTATCATGACAACAAAACATATATACACTACCCCTCTTTGAATTAAGCATTGAAAGAGAGAACAATAGTACAATTAACAGAAGCAATATAGAAGCAATATAGAAGCAATAGTATAGTCGGCTTTAGTCAAACAGTAATAAAGTTAAAACATTTCTCTTCAATATATTTCAAAGAAATTTTTGTGCAAAATTGAATTAAATAAATACACTTGTGCGGAGATTCTACAGGCAATAAATGTATAAGAATGTTTTATCTTTTCCTTATAACGCCTTACTCAGCATTGAAAAGTATTTCGGCTATTAAGTGATACACATTGCGTTGAGTGTTGAGTCCAACCACGAACGAACCAGCGTATTTGTTGAGGACTTGCGATGCGAACGAACGTAAAAAATAACCAGCTTGTATAAGTTACTCTTTTTTTCTCCGTTCGTTTCCTTCTCGCCGTCTTCAAAATAAAGAAAGTAGGGCTTCACATTGTTCGGTGGTAAAAATTAAATTAATAATAAATATTTGAAATATAAAAAAATATAGCTAATATCTTTCTTCCGGATGTACCCTGAAGGGGTCCGAGGCAGCAGTAGTTTGCTAAAATAATTGCTTTTTCAGCGACCCACCCAATATTGTCTGGTAAAAAAAAGTAGAGTCTCTTAATTGAGCAAAGTCGCACTGTGAACGCCGACTCGTAACAAAGTATGTCTATGTCGTGCAAATGGCTACCCGCTTGTAAGAGAATCTGTCGATTTGCTGTAAAAATGGACGCCGACTCGGCTACGAATCGAAGTGACGTATCCGTTCTGTTTTAAGAGGCCTTTCTCCGAGGCGCCCTTATTTTTGAGGAGGTGCCACCAAGACTATAACAAGTATGTTTTTATTCCCATCTAGATTGCCCCTGTTTAGGGAGATGGATTTTCATCACATTAAAAAAAAAATTGATAATCATCCTGAGCTTGGGGAAAGAAAAAAAATCACAAATCATCAGGCAAATGATGATGTTCTTTTTATTCCTTCCTTAGTGTTCATAGCTGAACGACCTGGACGGATATAAATAAGAGCATGTAAAACAAATGAAAGCAAAAAGCTAAGATGACAGTTTTATACTCTCATGATATATTGATAATAACCCAATCTGTTTACTTCTCTTTCTCTCTCACTCTCTCTCTCTTTCTCTCTCTCTCTGCCATAGCCCATACAGCACACACAGTCCCGGTATTTTTCAGACCGAACTAGTATATAACTGCGCTTTCATTTAGTTATTTTATTTTAGATCAACATCGATTTCCCTCATACGTTACCTTTTTTAAATCAAAAGTGTAAGAGATTTCCTCATCTGTTTCATATAATCATCCAGCGTTTTGTATATGGTCTTCCTCAGCTTGAATCCAGTTTAACACAGCAGAATCGGCCATTTTCCATTTTGTTTCATTTATGTTTGTTGCGGGGAAATAACATTTTCAATCATCTCCAACCGTTCAGATTCCATAAGCTAGTTAAAGTTTTCAACATTAAACACGTGACTTATGTACAATACATTTGAATTACTTCCCTTGAATTCGATTTAGTATGTCGCTGACTTGCTGTTGTCTGTGATATATTTTCTGTTTCGGGAGTTTAAGTCCAGCATACTTGAAAATATTAAATTTAATTTGAAAAGTCTTACGCAAAATGTATGTCTCCAGAGGTTTATGATTTTTGTAATAGATTAGTATATCTTCGTAAAGAGAAGTTTCGTATGTTTTTAACAAAAGTATAATTCAGTTTTTCAATTAGTGTTTTGACACTTAAGTTTAGTAATTTATCTTACGATATATCCATATTTTTACGAGATTAAAAAAAGATTGTTAGTAAGTGTTAGTTCTCTGTCTCTATTTACGTGCCTCCCTATGAGAGCAAAGTTAGACACACGACCAGTTTTTATTGTGTAGCAGATGATTGTCATTCATTTTGTGGTGTACCGTGATGCACGCTAACAATTAAAATGTAAAAATAGATGTTGAAAATGAAAGAAGTAAGACATGAATCAATGAACACAACACACATACACACAGACACACACAGACACACACATACACACACACACACACACACACACATATATATATATATATACAATGTTAGGTATGTGTAGATATTTATATATTTGTATGTACAGGACTCAATCATAAACTAATTAACAGATTATTATACATTTTGAAATACAGCTACTCGGAATAAGGGCGAGTAATGTGGGATACATTTAGTTTAATTTAGTTTTATGCAAAGGGGTCAAAGAGGAGGTAGAAACCCTTCGTGAAAATTCAGATATCTCCGATTTTTTTTTGAAATGTTAAGAACGGTATTAGACATCAATTAATAAATATTCTCCCCAAATATCAGTTACTTTAGATTATTTTAAAGGGTTTTTAAGAGGCTCCCATTTCAAAATTCAAATTTTAAAGATTTGTACTAGATTTGATCTATAGTCACCTGACACCAATTAAGCAACATTCCCTGACTTTCAATTACTTCTTAAGACGCCTTTAAGACATTTTCTAGTATACAATTTTCTATTATAAAATTCATATCTTAATCAAAATTGCAATAACGATTTAGATACAAAGTTTAGTTGCATGATATCTTGATTTTAATTTTGATAAGGTGACATAAAACTGTTCTGTTCACGGAAATTCATTTTACTCGTCCTGGTACGAGTATTTTTCTAGATTATACAAATACAAATTTACAAGCTATGGCAGTTATTTTCTATCAGCGAATTGTTCGTGTTTGTAACTTTGAAATGTTAATTGTTCTTTGTTTTTAAAGTAGACAAAAGACGTGAATGTTTAAGAAGTACACACGCACCCCCCCCCACACACATATATATATATATATATATATATATATATATATATATATATATATATATATATATAAATATAATGAAATTGACAACATCTTTGAAGCACGCACGAAAATGTATTTAAGTGAGATATTTTTGAAAATCAGCACATCGTGCGATTTAAATGAAAAAAGTCATTTATTTAATTATATATATATATATATATATATATATATATATATATATGTGTGTGTGTGCGCTTGCTTAGACATAACTATATATTAATTCTCGTCCTTCAACGTGATTGCTTTATTGGCCGCGGGGTCCTAGGCATTCAGACCAAAGTTCAAATCTTGGTAGAGCAATCACCATCCACACTGATGATTCCTGGAAAAGGATAAAACACATGTGTACGATGTGAATAAGAATTTAATAATATTTATCGTAATGCAAAGACGGGCACTTAAAGAGAAATATAGGTTGTCAAATTTAAATGCGTAATGCGAAGTTTTGGTTTAACGTGTCGTTAAACACTTGATGACAACCTTCTAGATGTGTCCGCTTGCTTAGACACAAATAGATCTTAATTCTCTCCCTTCAACGTGGTTGCTTTATTGGTCTAGGCGTTTAGACTAAAGTTAAAATGTTGACTTAGGTCTGAGGGTTTCGAATCGTGCGACCGGTAGAGCAACCACCCTTCACACTGATGATTCCCGGAAAAGGATGAAACACGTGTGTATGTGGAGGAGAATTTAAAATAATTAACATTTCATGTATAAGTTTCTTGTAAACATGAGTCAAAAACTTTCGCATTTATTCACACAAATAGATATTAACATTTTTGTAAATAAATGGGAAAATAAACAAAATCAGTTTGCTTGAGCGATTATGTGTGTTTGGGTCACTTTTAGAAACAATAAAAAAGAAAGTTTGACCCGCGAAATGAGGAAGGAAGAAGAGGGAGTGGGAAAAAGGTCGCAGGAGAAAAAGTGAGAAGAAAGGAGAGGTAGTGTGAGAAATAGAGAGTGAGGGAAAGAAAGCAGTCACATCCGCCCCGCTTACTATAAACTTTTTAGCCTTTTTTCTACAAATTTATTTATCTTTTAAATAAGACCGTAAATATATAAAAATGAAGAAATCAGTTCGCCTGAGCGATGGTGCGTATTTGGGAGTACTCTTAAAAATATGGAACAAAATTTTGTGGCACTAGAAAGGGAGGGGAGACGAGAGGGTGAAAGTGAGAGAAGAAGCGGGAGTGAGAGACAGATGAAGGAGAGGGAGTGAGAAAGAGACCTTTCAAAAATTTTTTGATACAAATTTATTTATCTTTTAAATAAAGCCGTCAAAATGTTTTATGTAATTTATCCGTTCTTTAACAACTTTAATTAATTACTGTTAATATCGACAAAACTAATGCATATATATATATATATATATATATACAGCATTTCAAAATATTATGTTGTATTATTGATTTAAATAACAGTACACTGTTTTGATGGTAAAATGGGAGTGACAAATGAAAACAGCTTTCGTTTTTAACTATTTTATATATATATATATATATATATATATATATATGTATATGTGTGTGTGTGTGTGTGCGTGAGTGTGTTTTTGCCTCCCGTCAGTCTGAATATTCGTGTGACATTGTGTGTAAGTTCAGTAGACTATGTAGAGAGTGTGTGCCTATATGATTGCCTTTGTTTAGCCAGTGTGAGCGTATAAGTGTAACATTATGTGTAACTCAGTTCAGCGGGCAGGGTATGCATATGCTGCCTTTTGTCAGTGTGTGAGCGTGTGTGAGGAAGTTCAAAGTAGACATTTCTTTCACTGCCTTCCGATAAGGGATGTAGAGCGTAATACTGACATCACTATGTGTTTGCTTCTGGCTTTCTGTGTTTGGTCCTGTTGAAATTAATTTTTCGCAAGCAGTGATCGGCTCGCAGAAGTGAATTTCTTTTTGGCGGGCAAAAGTGATACAGTTATTTAGAACGCATACGTACTTGTAAAAAGATCACGTGACTTGGTACTTTTGTAATTTCGTTCTTTTCTCGTTTGGAGCCACTGTTTGCACAGAAATGTGATCGCTCTTTTAGATATTGGTTTATAGGAATAGATTGTGCATTTTCGTACACATTGTTCGTTAATAAATATGTAGGATTGAAAGACATGTTAATCCTACAATTGTGAGGAATATACAACCCCTCTAAAAGATTCACTCTTGATAGGAACAAAAATTTGTATAGTCGCATCGGCACTCTCTCGTGAATGAGGACGCCTTAGGCGACATTCAATAAACCAACCCCCCTTCCGAAACGGGGCGAGACCTGAGATCGAGCAGATAAAATCCTTTGTTCTAAACTAGAATAAAAATGTAATAGTTGATTATCTATCGCCACTTTTTATTTAATTTCCCAACTTTTTCACAAATAAGGATGTGCCATTTTTATATAAAAAAATGCCATTTCCTATTATTTGTATTATACGCACATCGATTCCCATCTAGGTTGTTATTTTCAACACGTTACGGTCGTGTAATTTCCGACCTTCTCCATCTTTTAGCACTTGGGAATCTTTATGTCGAAAAAGATGAACTTGGAGAAGGTCGGAGGTTACATCGGCTGAAACGCTGTGACAATAGCAACCAAGATGAGAATAGTAGTCCGAATAATCTAAACAATGCAAATGATCAATTCCGAAACAGAGATACTATTTATCTAAATTCTTCACTAACCCCAACCCTGATCGAAAGTGAAGGTGCCGAGAATGACGGGATCATAAATTCGGCTTCGCCTCTTGTAAACATTGTAAAGATCCCATAATAGTTCTGAAAGTTCCAACATTATTAAAATCTGAAATAGAAAGGTAAAGTAATTGTTTTTTTTTCATTTAAACACGTAATTAGTATCGTCAACCCCAAATGAAAACAATACATTATTAACACACACAATCATTTTCTTTTTTCTAGATTTGTTTTTTAAGCGTCTCCTCCGAGAGGTACTGCCACATAGTTACACCCTCCTCTATGTTTAGACAATGAAATATCTACTTATATACAGTTATATATGTGTATATGTATATATATTTGTATGTACAGGATTCAATCTTAAGCTAATTCACTGATCATTATGAATTTTGCAACACGGCCGATAGGTGTAAGAAGTCGTAAGGTAAAATCTATTTAGTTTAATTTTATTCATGCAAAGAGGTTAAAAACTTGGTGGAAGCTTTCGTTATAATTCAGAAACCTCTGAAGAGGTTAACTCTATGTGAAGAGTACAACCGAAACATGTATGCACATATGTAACCAATAATGTTTGTATAAATAACAATTTATACTTAAGAACCGCTCTACTTGTTGTTGTGCACTTTTTATAAACACTTGAGTTTCAACGGATTTACATATACAGAAACTAATACAATACATGTACCATATATATATATATATATATATATATATATATATATATATATATATATATATATATACAGTATATAAAATAAATATAAGTATATCTATGTGTGTGTCTATGTATATATATATATACATACTTTTTAATAAATAATTTTAATATATTTTTAATATATTGCTAATATATATTGTAGGAAAGGTGGGTATATATAAGTTTTATGTGTTTTTTTAAAATATGATATCTGATTTTGAATGGTTTGTTTTTATTTTGTAATATATAGAATTTACTTTTATTAGTACGGTATAATTACATTTAAATATTACTCAACAAAATTTATTGATCACTGAAACTTCTGCTAGAACCTATTTCTACAATAGGTATCATCATTTCGATTTTTCTAGAGTTATTAGACTTATTTGTTTTGCACAAACAGGTATGTCGCACTATTTAGCACTATTGGGGTCCTAATACTATAAAATGATATTAACTTTAGTGTAACCTGTAAAAGTCGGACTTAATCAAGTTTAGGAAACATTTAAATAATACTATCTCCATAATAGCAGAATAAATTATACGCGAGTAGTTTGTTTTGACCCCCTTGGCCTAAGATATTATACAATAAATTTGTCTCCAATCACCTATTATAAAATGGGACGCGAAACGCAGGTGTGTTTAGATTGGGTAAAGTTTTTTGGCTGGCTGATTTCGTTTTTTACTACATGAATTAAGAGGTTTAATTAGAGTTATTTTCTCTTAAACTTATCGACTCGGTTTATATGAAAATGGAATTCGATTCGAAAACCTTGGCATGCGTTTGAGGTTGAATTATTTCCCGTGATTTTAGAGAGTAACACTAGTGTTTACTAGTAACGTCTATATTTAATGACAATTATTTTTGAAAATTATTGGATAAATAATTATTGCCTACAATATGAAAATATGCTTTCTTTACAAGTTCTGCATCATATGTATTTTAAAGTTGAAAATTATTTACTGTTTAAATTATTGATTTTTCAGAACAAATGAAGCATCATTTCTTAAAATATAGAACATTTTATAAACTTGCACTGTATACGTTTTTTTGACGAATGAATTCATCTTTTAAAAATTATACATTTGACTTTTGAATGCCTGCCATCAAAAGAAAAAAAAGGTTACTGTATTTTGTTTGTTATTTTTGTTTGATGTATTTGTGATTATTAAACAATTACGTTGATAGTTTTGACTGTAGAGAATTGATAAATAATTACTTTGCTGAAGATAAGATTATTGACAAAAGATTTCTGAAACATATGCCCATAATACTATTTGTTAAACTTGAATTTTTGGAGCATGATTACGAAATATTGATTATGTCATAAATTGTTATTGTATGAATTAATATATATATATATATATATATATATATATATAGTAATCCAGCTATAGTTTGTATCCATGGAGTTAGGGCAGACACACGAGTGGGATAATCGCGCAAAAGTTGTCCGTCCCCATAAACTCCAGTGGGATGAGGTAGGCGTACGTAGTATAGCATGACGGTCTAAGTCCTCATTCTCTTTCTCTTTCCATATCTCTTCCTAATGCATTATACCCTCTAAGAATATCTCTCTATGGTCTCTATGGTAATTTGATACTCTGTCTAAGCCAATACACATCTATTAAAATAAGCTTTCTTTGTCTGTGAATTGCGGAGACAATGACGAAGAATGGAGTGCGTGTATAACGGTATTATACACGCCTCACATAAGCGACATCACAACAACATTATTCCAGTTGACACGCTCCGCCGATACATGGTAGTACATGGCTTTCATGCACGAAGTAGTTAAAATGAATAATCTTTAAGGCACTATATGAAACAGATTTCATTTTTGACATTAGTGGAATGATATTTGTTATCCTGTTGGTTCCATTCCCAGTTCATGGCATTCATATCCTCCCCTCCCCACACAAATAATTTAGTAGAAAACTTTTTTATGACCGCACAATTTGGTGGTAAATAAAATCGTGTGAAAGGTAATGAAGCAGAGACATGTTTTTACTGAACGTTTTATAACGTATTTTGTCGAGGTAATATGTGAACTTACCACCAAATGAGACAACCGTTACATGTTTGTATTAATAAACAATCACCGCTTAGCACAGACCGAAAATCAACTCGAGGATACGGTTTAAAAGTGTGTCAGTTTGCGATGAATAACACATTTAACGGATTGGAAACGATAGGTGAAATCGTCAGAACTTGATTATTGAAGTATACGGCTCGGCAAGAATTTATTAACATTTGACTTGAAAACGACCAGGTTGTAGTCAACTCGGAAGCAGTCCCGTGGTATTGTATTCAAGAGATTGGAAGTTTTAGGGAAAGAAAATCTGTTCATTAAAATTACATTTATATTTAGGTACGCAGAGGAGCAAAGGAAGTTTCTTACAGTAGTTGTAACTAGACGAATTTGTACTGTGACTGTTTTACAGGGGGTACCAGAGATTTGAGCTCAGTAGAGCACCAACCATGAAAATAAGCATAGTCGATAAAGACTATCGATGCCTTGCATACTAGGAAGGGGTTGTAGAGAAGAGAAAAGGACACCCCATTAAATTTCGTATTCTGTCAAGACAGGAAAGAGTGCTCTGAGCGGTACTTGATAGTCAAGATCATCTATCACCTCTCTGGTCTGGTCTGGAACAGGGTCTTATTGCCAAATCCGAAAAGTCCTATAAAGCCGATAATATCATGAATAAATATCAACTAAGAACACAAGATTGATTTTAAATAACTGATATCATACACTGTATAACGAACAATATCTTTGTACTTATCTCATCTGAAATAAAAACACTCTCTTTTAGTGGAGCATTTACTATGTCGGTATTAGATCCGTTTCAGTTCGGAACATATCCTGACCAATCTCTATTTATTGATATCACCTGACAGGTAATCCACGATCTTACCGGAGATCTCTGTTTCGGAAGTGAAACTGACAATCGGATAAACATTGTTTCCTGTTCTTTGATATGTGCTGTCATTACTGGACGGCCTTCTTTATATTTATCAAAGACAATGACGATTTGTGCACTATAATGTTAGAGGTGAAGTTTGCCCTATTTCAGCATAGGTTTTGCTTCCATGGTATTATGTGAAAGAATAAACCTTCATTAAATATGTAACATCCTGTTTCTGGTTTGAAATCGAGGATTGCTTCGTTTGTATCGCATTCACTAATGGTGGTTTGTCAACCTTCCGTAAGATTTTTTTGGCTTCAAGGAAGGACTATAGGAAAGGAATGAACTCGTAACATATGTGATCTTTAGATAGCTGCATTTTCATTACGGACGTGGCGTCCGTAATGATATAAACAACGCAATAGTTCTTTGTTGAACTAAAATGCTCCACCATTGATTTTATTTGGCGAGTACATTTGCTGGAAGTTCACACCCATCAAGCTGCTTCCCATGGCTTCACCGTTACGGTGAAGCCAGGTAGGATGGCTTGCGGCTGCTATTCTTTGCTAGAATGGCAGTCCGTGATTTTGTTTGAAATTGCTATTTTTTGTGTATTTTCAGCTGACCCCTATATCTATAGGTCGTTCTGCTATCCGCAACATAGGGGGCCGGTTGATAAGAGTTCTCATCTCCACATCACTCGTAACGTCTAATGATTGTTCATCAGTTGTTAAGACTAAAAAGAAGGGTTTGAAAATTTTAAAATCAATGGTTTGATCTCGATAGATGAATGTTGTCCAGAGGGTTGATACTTTCTACTAAACTAAAATGTCGAATCAGACTGTCCAAATATTTTGCCCATTATCTTTCATTCGTCAGCATTCGTGTATGTTGATACTGTCCTCAAAGACAATACAAGTAACAACGTTTTTTTTAATGAAGTGTCTAATAGAACAGAAGAACATTTGACAAATGTTGAATATTTTCCCCAAGTAAGCGCCATTACTTTTCATTATTGCCTCCGTAAAATCTTTGTAATATATAAATATAGTTTATCACAGGTTTCTGAATTCTTCCATTGCAATGATGGTGGTTTGTCATGGTTTAAACTGGCTTCTACATTTCAAATATTCCGCTTCCGTGCTTAATACTTCCAATTTTCTTGTACGACTCCGTTAATGTTGCCTTCATAACAATATGTGAGGATACCTCGTCCAAGAACGAGTAAAATCAATTCCCCGAACAGAACAGTTTTGCACCAATTTTGTATTTCCTTAAAAAGATTAAAATCAAGATATAATGATTCTAAACCTTATGTCTAGAATCCTTATTCTAGTTTTGATCGAAATCCATTATATAGTTTTGATCTGAATAAAAATGTCGAAAATTTAAGATTTCAGCTTAAGGGGTCTTAAGAATGAATTTAAATTCAGGGAGTCTTGCTTAATTGATGTTCAATAACTATTAATTAAATTCAATGCACATCTGAAATCTTTGAATTTTCCAATGGAATGTTGTGCTCATATTAAACACCCTAAACACGTTTAAGATACTCCAACGAAACTGAGATTTGGAGAATATTTATTAATTGGTATCTAATACATATTGTTAAAATTTAACAAAGTAGTCAATCCCAATTTGTCCAATCTCTCCCTGTAACGACACTCATTTACTTTACTTATTAGTTTTGTCACCCTTCTTTGTACGCCTTCCAGTTTCAATATTACATTCCAATTTCCATATCTAGTCGCTGGAGCCCAGGCCTGGGTGCAGTATTCTATATGAGGTCTTATTAGAGCTTTATATATCCTTAACACAATATTTGTCTCCCTCGAAATAATATTCCTAACCATCCACCCGATCATTCTATTTGCCCTCGATACAATGGTCAAAATATGATTATTTGCCTTAAATGTATTATCAAACCCCACTCCTAAATCGCACTTTTCATCTACTTCTTAGTACATATTCAACTCTAACATTCCTGGATCCTACATATAGTACTTTACATTTGTTTAGGTTACATCCCAATTTCCAAATGTCCTTCCGATACGATAATTTATTTACATCCATCTGTGTTATTTCCTTTGATAAAGGTTTCTTAAGTAGTTTAACATCATCAGCAAATAGTTCTATTTCTGAATTTATATTATTAGGTAAGTTATTTATGAATATCAAAAACAACAAAGGACCCAAAACTGAACCCTGCGGAACACCGGGGGGGGGGGTATGTACTGTGATTCAGAATAATTGTTTCCAACCTTTACCCTCATAGTTCTATCCTTCAAAAACTCTCTCACAATATTTACCATTTTGTCAGTAATCCCAAAATCTTACATTTTCACTAGTAAACGATAATGAGATACCGTATCAAATGCCTTGCTAAAATCCAAACATATGATATCCGCACTATCCTCCTCCATCAAATATTCATTTATAATGTCAATACTTTTCAAAATATTAGATAATGTTGATTTACCATGGACTAAGCCATGTTGGTTACAATTTATATCATCCTTTATAAAGTTTAATATGTGGTTTCTAATTATTTTTTTCAAATACCTTACACAAAATACATGTTAGAGAATCTGGTCTGAAATTCCTTTTTAAATGTATCGAACCTTTTTTATGTAGCGGCATTACTATAGCTGTTTTTCAAATATATGGAATCTCTTCATATTCCATACATTTCCTAAACAAATTGGTTATTGCATTGATAAAGCCTTAATTTGATGATAAGTATTTCAATATTTTAGGATGAATTTCATCAGGTCCCATACTTTTACTAACATCCAACTTGGATAGTAATAGTGTTATGTCTTTAGATTTTATTTTTAGTTCATCCATAACTTTTGTTGTACCCTCCCCATAACAACTCTCCTGTAGTGGACGAAATTCTTCAAAAGAATGAACAGATTGAAAAAAAACTTGCTAGTACACCAGCTGTTTTTACTGGCGTGTCTGTTAAATCCCGTATCTCATCATCTCTTACTGTACTCACGCTTTTTTGAATTTTAGTTTTTGCTTTAACATATTTGAACAATGGTTTACAGTTGTATTTAATATTTCTAAGACTCTTATTTTCGTGTTTCAACTGTTCTTTTACTTCTAGTGTTTTATATTCATTTTGTTTACTTACAGCATTTTGATAATATTCCATACTTGGTATAATTCCAAATTTCCTCCATCTTTTTATTTCCTTTTACGAGATAGACGATTACTGTCCCAAGGTAATTTTTCGAATGGATCCCCTTATTTGGAGAATATTATAATAACTTCTGGAATATTTTCTATTATAGATTTAATCTTCTCATTTAATTCCTCCCACCTTTCATTAATATCAGTTGTTTTCGAGCTATCATTCCGATCGATATTTTCTTATTTTCTCTGACACAAAATCCTTTGTAATCTTAGACTAGTTCCTCTCTTTTCTGTTTATATAATCAAACTCTGCCATCATTTTAACTTCGATTTCAATACATGTATGATCAGATTTACCTAACGGTGCTTTCAAATTTGCATCTCCTATTATGTATTCATTATTTGAAAAAATCTGTTACAATGTACCTTTTCCTAATCTATTTCCCACTAGTTTATATCTAGTATCTTCTTCTATATACCAATGCAAACCGTTTGTTGTAAATAACTCCATATATTCGTTCTGCATTCTAAAGTGTTGACTAATTAAATTCATAGGAGATACAACTAAACCCTTTGCCCAATTTAGATTTGGCAAATTGAAATCTCCGACCATTATAATATCTTCAGATTCTTCTGATGTAAATGGTATCTCACTCATTTGTTCTTTTAATCTATAATCTTCCTCTATGGACAAATTCGGAGATCTGTATATACATACTACGACGAAAACTCTGTCATTAGCATCGATTATTCTTAACGCCAATGATTCAGTTTTATTAAACCAATCCAATCTAGAAGCGTTTAACGCATTATGTACATAAATAGCAGACACCCAAACTTTGTATTATTTTTTCTATCTTCTCGTATTAATCTAAAGTTTGGTATTGCTAACTCTGCCTTTTCTACACTTCCGGTAGACACATGTGTTTCTGTAATACAAATTATTTTATATTTGTTAGCAATCAATTTTAGTTCCGTTATTTCGTTTCTCATTGAGTTTGCGTTCAGTATTTTCAAATGTTCTCTATTTTTCGTTACTCGTTTAAATTGATTTCCTTGGACGCTTTTTCGTCGTTTTTTGATTCTCAATGGTTTTACTTTTACCATTTTTTTTCGTTCTCTTATCTGCTTCCTTTTTTCGAAAGCAGCTTCCCTTTCTGTTGTCGTCAAATCTGGATTTATCAATATAAGTTCTTTTCTTTCATTTTGTATTTTCCTACAACATTTGTAGTTGTGCAACCATTTTGCATCTTCCTCATGTCTTAGTGTGACCATTATCAATCGGTCTTTGTTATTAACTTGTTTTCCAAGTCTAACCGTTCTGATTATGTCTTTTAGTGGTATTCTCTTCTCTTTATTTATTAAACAGAAAACCCTTTCATTTAGGTTTTCTACTTTTTCTTCTTTCATATTAGAAATTATGACGTTGTTTGTACGTTTTTTTTGTTCTAAACTATTTGTTTCTATTATGTTCATACTTTTTTAAATGCCATTTCTAATGTACTTTCCATTATTTCGTCTTGACCCTTTTTTGCTATATCAGCCCAAGTTTTATTCATTTCTCTCTCTTGTTCCAACAAACTGTTTGTTAAAGACAACTCGATTTTTTTTATTATCTCCGGTATGAAGTTCGTAATTTCTTTTTTTAATATGTTCTTCATACCTTTTTCATCCTCTCCTGTTCCAGTAATTTTTAAAGTTTCTTTTATTTTTCCTCCAAATTCAAAACAACTTGGACATCTCCATTCCTTTATTTTTTCACATATCGACTTTGTAAGTCCATCCAAACCGACACACTTAGGATCATACCATTTCTTGCAACATCCACAATTTATCAGATTTTTTTCTAATTTCGGCCCGTCATTGCATGGACAAGGTGTCACTCCTTTTTTTTCATTTGGTGTAATTGCAGCCATTTGTTTTTTGTTGTTTTTGTTTTGGCTGGTTTTTTGTTTGTCATTTTTATTTCAAATAAAAACAGAGCTTCGCTCACATCGAAGAGACAAACGAAAATAAACTCTTTTTAAAGTTGCACATACAATTATATAATATTAAAAGCACACGTTTCTAATACGAATTTCGATTGTTTTGGCTGTTTTTTTGTTTGTTTTATTTTAAATAAAAACAGAGCTTCGCCCACATCAAAGAGACAAACGATATAATTGTTAATAAAACGTAATGAAAAATCATAAAAGGAAAACCAAAAATTGTTTATATGTTCATCGACGTTTCATCTTTATTCTAAGACTTCCTCGAGAATTGATTTGAAGAAAAACATACAAGTTAGAATTTTAAAATACGTGGTGCTTCGATGATATGTAAATAATTGTTTTTATTATCTTTCGAAATGAAACATAGACATTTAAAATTCAAAATAGGTGGTACGTTCATGAATTGGAAAGCATTTGTAATTAAAAAAATATCGATGTTATGTAAAAGGTTTTGCTGTAAATGTGGTGTAGAATAGCTAGCTTGGACTTTCATTTAAGTTCTCTTTGATTAACATTGATTTGCCGATTAAGGGAGACAAATTGTAGACACCTTGTTTGATTGTGTCAGAATTCATAAGTGCTGATGATAGAAATCTTCGATGATATATATATATATATATATATATATATTATAGTAAGTTGGTACGTTTGCTAGTATTCATCTCGTATTTTAATTTACGGGCCGATGTCGACACTTACACATACCATCGGGTCGACGAGTGCCTTCAAATATCACTTTGACCCTGGTCGCACCGAAAGCAGACGTGACGTCAGTGGGTGAGAGAGAAAGAAATAAGCGACAGTCGTGTAGAAGCTATTGAGGGCGACAGACGTGTAACAAATCCGTAGCCGGTAATGAGCCCCACCCCCGCCGCTGGTAGAAGAAAGGGTTCACCCACACCGTCAATAAAAGTTCTTTCTACAAATCGATTATTCTTCATTCTTCGTGGTTGTGAAACAATTAATTGCTGGTGTCCTCAGTCATTGGGAGGAGAACCGACGAGCGGTAGGATTGTGTGAGGCATGCGGTAAAAAGGCACGTTATGCACCCGTATATTAAATTGATTGTGAACTGTAAGGTGTTTGGCTTTCCTTAAGAGGGAGATATGATATATATATAATTCCTTGTTGTTGAAAAATATTCAGACTGTATGTTAATGTAAATACCATATCCCTATCTCTTTACATGGCTTATTGCACTTTGCTATGTTTTTTAGAATCAGAGAAACCATTATCTTTGAAGTATCTCTATTTTCTGTAACAAATAAGCAAACACCAATCCAGCTTTATGTTTAAATCTTAAAAAAAATGTCACAGTTTAATAATATTAAAACACTGTGATTGTATTGTCTTACGAATAAAGTGATTTTGCAAGACTGAAGATAGAGTAGAAATAAGAAAAATATAAAGAAAAGACAAAGAAAATACTGGCGATTTTTATTGATTGAACGTCAATTTTATTTTACCCTTCGGCTATTTGGACTGATTGACCTTATCTACTACCTAGATGAGGTTTCGTCTTATGTCCGGAAACTCTGACAATTATCGATAATTATAGACCAAATATTTTTGTACGATTTCCCGAAATCCTTACTTCGAATAATTACGATGCCAGGACGGAGAAAAGCATTAGCAAAATATCAATATCTTCTTTTTCTTTAAATTTTCCTTTCCTCCTCCTTCCCCCTCATCTTTCTTTTTCTTCTATTTTTTGTCTTATCTTTATTTTCACTCTATTTCTTCTTCTTTGAAATCTTTTTTTTCTTCGCTATAATTATTTTGTATTTTTTTTCTTCTTCTTCTATTTTATCTTTTTTTAATTTTCTTCTTCAACATTATTATTTTTTTTAATCTTTTTCTTTTTTTGAATCTCATTTTTTTTTGAATCCCTTTTTCCTTATTCATCATTATTATTCCTGTTGTTTTTCTTCCTTTTCAATCTTCATCTTCATCATTATGATTCTTTCTTATGTTTGTTGTTGTTTTTCATCATCATCATCATCATCATCATCATCATCATCATCATCATCATCATCATCATCATCATCATCATCATCATCATCTTTCTTTCTTTCTTACTTTTCAATCTTCTTTTTTATTCATCATAATTATCCTTTCTTGCTTTTTTTTCTTCTTCTTCTTCTTCTTTTTCTTCTCCTCTTTCTTCTTTTTCATCATTATGATTCTTTATTTATTCTTTATATTATCTATCTCGTGCAAATCGATATCACTTCCACTGGTATAATTATAGTCTTACCGACTTGTTTATGCACAAGAAATGATTATGGAGAGTTTAACTGAATCAACAAAAAACCCCCAAAAGTTTCATTTTTAAAACAAAAACTAAAATAATAAAAAGGACGAAACAGCAACAAGAATCGCCAAGAGAAATTTCAGCCTCGGACACACTCAGACACATACGTGTGCACACGGACGTACACTAAGATCTAGCCAAACAACTTCCATAACATATCTGGCATTTCGGACAGGGCTGTTTATCAGACGAGGTTGAAACACCAACAACACCCGCAACAGAGATAGCCCCAAAAAGTCGTAAAAAATACACTGAAACATAAAAAAAGGAGCCTTAAAGAGTGGGCAGAACAAAAACGTGCAACCCACTTTTTTGATGAGATATCTAAAGATTATATTGACAAAGAAGGTTCTTTGAACTGGCTTAAAAGAGGCGCTCTCCATTATGATCAGGAACGGCTTATAATGGCGGCCCAAGACCAAGGTCTTATGACTAATGCATTTAAAAAGATGGCAGGACTTAGTAATGATAGCAAGTGCAGATTTTGCCACACAGAACTGGAGAGTGTGAATCACTTGATATTCAGCTGCAAAATTATGTTAGCAGATGGAAGCTACACAACGCGCCATGATGGTGTATGCAAATACATACACTGGAACATCTGTAAAAATCTAAACATCCAATGTAGCACTAAGTCCTGGGAACATCTACCGGAGAGGACTATGAGAAACGATAAGTATACTATACATTATGATTATGTGGTTCCTACATCTACCTACCTGGAAAATGCAGCAGTCAAACCGGACATAGTCATATTAAATAAGGCAAAAAGAGAGGCAACACTGATTGAGGTGAGTGTTCCAAATGACAGTGGCTTAAACAAAGCAGAAAGGGAGAAGGTGACAAAATACCAAGGCCTAATGTAGGATATGAAGAGAAACTGGAACCGACAAAACATCAACATTATCCCAGTTATAATAGGAGCTAAAGGACTCATGAAGAAAAATTTCAAAAAGTATCTGGAAAGTATTCCAGGAAAACCAAGTGCAAAAGAAATCCAAATAATTGCACTTAAGGGAACGGCCAAAATCCTTAAAAGAGCACTCGGTTGGAGCCTCTAAATAGCATGTAGTGGTTTGGCATTTGAAAGAATGGCTCGTCCCTATGCTAACGAACACAGAAATAAGAAAATTAAAAAAAAAGACAGACCGTCACACACCTACAAAGAAAGAGGGACACACTCAAATACGCAAAGACATGCACACACACACACATATGCACTTATTCACATACAAAGACAGGCACAAATACTAACACACATAAACACACACACACCAACAGATATGATGATTTATTTTGAAATTCCTAAGATGACGTGTGAATTTTAGACGATCAGTTTTTCACACTTTGATTCTTATTTTTATGTTTGACTCGAAAGAATGAAAACAAAATGTCGTCGTTATGGAATAGTATGGGAGTAAATATCCGGTGTTCAAGCGATGTAATTATTGTCGAGAAACATTCAATAAGTATCCGAAAATGGTGTGACTGGTTCTCCTGATTTACCTTTTAGCGAAGAAATCTGACGTTGCCTGTGATCAGTAACGTAAAACTTAAAACTTCAAAGCAATTCGTTTTCACATGATTCCCCCTAAATTCCAACCCTTCTTTACCGTGGTAGGGGCAATGGCAACGAAGTACTCTCGGAGAAACCCGGCTAATATGGCGGAAGTGGAAATTCAGGAGTTGTCATCTGGTTGTCTTTGCCTCCGCATGTAGCACGCAAAGACATGTCAATCGCGGAACCGCAAATTAATGGAGCGAAAATGGCAACGTTGCTTCTGCGCCATTTCTTATTGTGTTCTTGGCCAAACCTTCGCCGACTTCGCATGCAACAGATGAGTTTTGCTGTTCTCGGTGTCAAAGGTAAGCACCTGCAAACCTGTAGGTTGATGAATAGATACGACAAATGAAGAAGGCTCCATGCAGACAGACAAAGCTGAGCCACGATCTTCGTGAGATCTACGCAGAAGTCCGACTTGACTAACAATTCTAAAGAAAATATCACATCATTCTCATTTTCTTCAACCATTGCCATTGTTTCAGGGCCTTCATAAGAAGTATGTAAAGTTTTTTCATCTATTCTCATTTTATTTATGTTTCAATATTTTCCAAATATTACCTGATGAAATTTTAGAGAAGTATGTTTCCCAGAGTCTGGCAAGGAAGATCTTCTGGTATAGGCAGACAGTCTCTTTCTTATCACCACTTTTGACCTCGGAAACAACGCACACCCGGTTTAGCAAGATCAGCATTTTCGCATCGAGCACGCCTTGAGTCTGTACGTACCTGTCTTTCAGAGCCTGATATCTCTTGGCTGTCCTCGGCACGTCTAACGATAGATCCGGATTCAATAACAGAGGTGACGATATTAAGAAATAAAAAATAATCGGAATACATAGTGGCGCAGATCATAGAATTTCCAATATTTTAAGAGTTATATCATAATTCCGTTTGGTCTCCTTCCATTACCCATGTCCAGACTGACGGGTTCGAAAATGGATGAAGATTCTGGCACCATACAAGGCTGTTCAAATGATACCATTAATTGTCGAGTGGCGTGGTATATGTCCAACACTCATACGGCAAACAAAGAGTGGAAGCAAAATTTGTTCAGAACTATATTTATATTGTTAGCAAATATTGAGTTCAAGATAGAAAAAAAAGCATAGATGACCAGAAGACGACGGATCCTGATGCTCACTCCTCCTGAATTTTCTGTAAGTCGCGTAGCTCTGACACTACCCCATTTTCACTGTCCCTACTACGACGAGAAAGGCTTGGACTTTAAGGTGACCCTGTTATCGAATAAGGGATTGCATGAATCCAAGCACCAAAATGTCGCTTGTCAACAGAAGATACATATGAAAGACGGTGTTGGTCTACATCAGCACGCGGTACAGCCAAATAAGCAGAAGAAGAGATGCCCTCCCATCCATTCTATCTTTCAGGTGAATAAGGTCTCCTAACTGCGACCAAACGACGGCGAGCTTGAAACACTCTAATTTCAAGTTTAATTCCATGAAAAATGCCAGTATACTGAAATCATATGCCCTTAATAGGGTTAAGATGAAAATTTATATACACTAAACACTAAATGTACAAAAGCAAAGAAATTCCCAAATTTTTACATTTTTATTGTCATTAAGGGTATGCGAGCACAACAGGGCTATGTATTTTACTGGTAAGGAGTTTTTCTTATAAAAAATATAAACATTGTTACTATTTTAGCACTGTTCATATAAGCATTGCCAATAAACATTTTTACTGGTATTTTACTTACCTTTATAGTATCCTTATCAATCACGCCCGAGTGGAACCATTATTCATACGACACTAGCAGCATTGCTATGTATTAAGGAAAATGAAGGTATTCTTGTTGTATATAAGTCAATTTTATGTTTCACACTTTAATTTATTAGAATTAACAACTTTCATCATTTTAAAACTATTTAAACGATTTTTACTGTATTTTTCAACAGAGAGATAGCTCAAATTGATTTTAATAAAAATATCTGCATCTAACACCTATTTAATGTTAGTGATAGAGTAAGTCCTTTTTTACTATCTTTACAGAAATGAAGCCTCCCAATAGTTAAGCCACAAATAATTATTTTTTCTCATGTGTTTTAAAGACAGCTTAAATAATTAAATTTTGAAATAAAAATCTTAAAAACAGTTTCAGCAAGTTAAAAATATACAGGTTGGTAGATAATTAAATTCTATTGCGTTTGGTATAACGCGTGGTATAAAGTTTGTTAGAAGTCATTTATTATTATTTATGTTTACGATTTATGTATTGTAAACTGTTCTGTACTTTTGCTACATATATTGCTAGTGTAAATAACGTATTCCACATCATTTGAAAGTGATTTGTTCATTTTTGATCATGTCTATAATTGTTCAATCAACAAAAGCCATTAATTAATTAAATGCGCCCAACGCTATTTGCCCTCATTATTGACGGCCACGTGGACACTAGTAATATATATATATATATATATATATATATATATATATATATATATATATATATATATATATATATACATATTTCTGTTGTTGTGTTTTGATTGTTTCGCCTATTTGAGTCTATCCAAAGTAGAACACCGCAGGACGTTGCTCCCAAGATGGCTACGGCCAACACTCACCCCCACCCACTTGCCACCGGCGCGGAATCAATAATAAACAAAGCTAATCTTAGCAAATGATTGCGATTCGTTGAATACAAATAAAAGCTTTGACTTTGGCTGTTGCATTTGGCGGTTGATTAGACACGCTGGAAAACATGAAACGCACAAGCGATTTAACAAAAAGAAAACGAGAACGAAATCATATGCTATTCGTCATTTTAGATAAACAGATCCCGGAATGATCGACGAAGGTAGCCATCAATCCTAATATACAAAGTAGAAAATAATTTCTCATCTATCCGTATGCACACACACACACACACACACACACACACACACACACACACACACACACACACACACTATATATATATATATATATATATATATATATATATATATATATATATGGGAAAATGAAAAAGAAAAACTAAAAAATGGATGTTTTTTATGTGTACATCAACGTTTCGTCTTTATTTATAAGACTTCATCAGGATGATAAAATAGAGAAAAAATGTCATGCAAGTACAGATACATGTAGGGTAGACATATTGGGAGGAAAAAATAAAATGAAATAATGGCCCCTACTGGGTGGACGTCCGTACTTGTTGGAGAAATAGAAATGAATGTTGAAGAAAATGAGTGGGGAAAAATGGAAGGATGGGGTGAGCAAGGACTACTGTGGCTGGTGGTAAGAGAAAGAGGTGGGGATGAGCAGGGGTAAAGTGGATGGCAGAGAGGGAGTGGAGGAAGAGGGGGGAGGGAAGTGTTTGACCAGATGGCTGCGGTCAAGATTGAAGGGGAAAAGTAAGTTGGAATGTTTGTGTATGGGGGTGTATGCAGGGAAAGGAGGATGGGAAGAGAGGGAGGGGGGCTGTGATTTTGGTGGATGGGCGAAAGTTAAGGTCTTAGAGAGCGTTTTGAGAAAATGAGGGAATTTAAGAAGGGGTATGGGAGAAAATAGTTGAGAGGGGGAGAGGGAGGATTTGTTGTGATAGGGTGTGAAATATTTGAAATATTCGGAAAATGATAGCAGTGAGGGATTGGAGGGGTGGAGGAGGGCGGTGATTGAAAGGGTGGGTATGGAATATTTGAAATATTTGGAACATGAGAATGTTTATTTGGACTGCAGTGTTCAAATATTTCACACCCTATCACAACAAATCCTCCCTCTCCCCCTCTCAACTATTTTCTCCCATACCCCTTCTTAAATTCCCTCATTTTCTCAAAACGCTCTCTAAGACCATAACTTTCGCCCATCCACCAAAATCACAGCCCCCTCCCTCTCTTCCCATCCTCCTTCCCTGCATACACCCCCATACACAAACATTCCAACTTACTTTTCCCCTTCAATCTTGACCGCAGCCATCTGGTCAAACACCTCCCTCCCCCTCTTCCTCCACTCCCTCTCTGCCATCCACTTTACCCCTGCTCATCCCTCACCTCTTTCTCTTACCACCAGCCACAGTAGTCCTTGCTCACATCATCCTTCCATTTTTCCCCCACTCATTTTCTTCAACATTCATTTCTATTTCTCCAACAAGTACGGACGTCCACCCAGTAGGGGCCATTATTTCATTTTATTTTTTCCTCCCAATATGTCTACCCTACATGTATCTGTACTTGCATGACATTTTTTCTCTATTTTATCATCCTGATGAAGTCTTATAAATAAAGACGAAACGTTGATGTACACATAAAAAACATCCATTTTTTGGTTTTCCTTTTTCATTTTCCCATCACGTCGGATTACCTTCATCCTTCTCTTCCCATATATATATATATATATATATATATATATATATGAAAAGGCCTTTTACCCACCCGTGATGTCACCAATTGGCCGCTTCTGGGCTTGTTAGTCACGTGATCCTGTTGGTACAAAAGTTGCTGCCCGAAGAAGGCCGCGGTTGTCGTAGAGGCCTTTCATAAGCGTACCCCACCTCCACGCTGTGTTTGTTTAAAGTGGGTGACCGTTGAGGGGGAATCAGCAACTCGAGATCCCTGTGGAATAAAAGGTCATTCATGCAGAACTGTTGAAGGAAAGAAGTCAAGTCCGCTGTGGTTTTCTTAGAAAATAATTATTCTTAATAATGAATAATGAAATAAAATATACACTTGTTGAGTCACTAGGCCAGTTGGCCAGATAATGTTGAGTTCACCCTGGAATGTAATTGGACCGATGGACAATTTATCCCTCTATCAGTGACGTGCTGTTCTAAGCTTGGGCGAGGACACATGTATCCCGGTAGGTGTGATATCTTTCACGGATAGAGAAGGGTTCTTATGTCCGTTTCTCCTATTGATCAATTCACGGTCTACTTGGTGTAACTCTGGCTAGCCCTCGCCCAATGCTAATCACCGACTGGCTTGTCCTCTCCCAGTGCTTATCGCCGACTCGCTATCACCGACTGACCAACTCTCTCAACTTCAACTCCTTTATATGGAAATCACTTGTGAATCTAACAACAAAGTTCAACTTCGATAATGTTATTGAGACATAAGATGTTTATAGATCACTCTGACAATATAAACCAAACATGAAAATGGTTTATTCTTATCCAAATTATGAGGGTGGGGTAAAAATCCCTGGTTGAAGTTCCTATTACGTTATGTGCAAGTGAAACATTGACTGTATTGGCATGGTATTAGAAGAAGCTCAGTATCTTTGAAATGAAATGTTTAAGAACTATCACTAGAGTAACTTTCCGAAGTAGCCTTAGAAATGCATATATTAGAAAGAGACTAACAAGCCCATCAACCTATTTTTAAAAGAGAGATTAACGTGGTTTAAAATCATTTCCCGACTACCAGACTCCAGCTATATAAAGAAATTATATCAAGAAAATATTTTGCTATTCGTCTGAACTATTCAGACAAAATCAGCTTGGACACATTTTTGAAGGAATGACAATTAACTCATAAAGAAGTTTACTGTACATCGTTGACGTTATTTTAGACTATAGCAGGCCTGTAACAAGTTACTATTATTGTAGTAATAATTAAATGCGGGTGTGTTAAAATGACGTAAGGCAGGAATATTTCATTTTGTAATTATATTCAATAAAAAGCAATATAAGCTGACATGTTCAGGAAGATGGGTCACTGACATATAGCGAATAACAATGAAATTCCGCTATTTAACTGGTGGTCTAAACATATTCAGACGTGTGTTTTCGAGGCCCTCCTGCTACGTTTCCCACTAATTCCCTCGGCATTTAATTTTAGTTCAACGGTATGCAAATAATCTTATATATGTCAGCTAATTCATTAGAATTACATTCTTCTACCATGTTTACTCTCAAGAGTCATTGTTTTCCCGCCATTTTCTATGCTTAATCATTGAAACGTCCTGCAAATGTAATCGAAACAGTTCTTGTCAAGAGCCAATGATTTCTATTTAATTTGATCGCGCATATTAATGTGTGTCCATTTACTATGATTGCGCCCATTACTGTCCTTTATGTAAACCATACAGACGTGACAGTCTTCAATGTGATTCCTCTGTTCTCTCCAGCCATAAGTTTGTAAAACTTCAGATATTTCCTCTGACCATTCGTCAACTACCCATCTCTTATCCTGGTCCCGTAGTATTATTTTGAAATACATTAAAGGTGCTCTTCATAAAATAATCCCCCATAGATTTTCTCTTTTCCATGAAAGTGTACTCTCCAATCCTAACACTTTCTCCCTCGGAAACCAAACCTATTATTTAAAATTACAACGTTCAGTGAAATGCGTGATTTCAAAAGCTGTAGCGGATTGAATAAAATTATTATCTTATTGTATTCAATTTAATAAATCTCGAAGCAGGTTGAAAATGTGAGGCACGTAAAACAGTAACTAGATTATCCGAGGGAAAGTAGAAAAATTAATAATAATGCTACTACTAATAGTAAGAATAATGATACTAAGGTGACAACTAGTAGTAATCCATGATGATAACAACGAGTGAGAGGTTGTTACAAAATGGGCGAATAAAATATAGATTAATATTAGAATTCAGATCTCAGTCGCCTTTGGAATTTAGGGCTCAATTTGTTTTTACAGGTTTTGAGTTATGAAACTCGATAGTTGAATTTGTAAACTAAACTAAACATTTGTCTTTATTGTTTATATAAAGTGTAAAAATTAAAAACATTTTTTTATAGATATGATCAGCTGATTGAAAAAGGACGAGAGTAAAGATTGTCATTAGCGAGCGAACGTCTTGTGCTTTGCTTCCTAATTAGGGTCCGACAGGGAGCTCACTGTATATGATGAAATGAGGGCGCAGGTGGATATTGGGATGGGAATGCAAGGGAGATAACTACATTTCATTTATTCACATAATAGATAACTACATATTTTTCACAAAACCTGACAAAAAGGCAATTCCAATTTTTAGTTTTCATTAAAATGTAAGACTTAATAATAAATAAAATACGTTATTTAGCTTTCATTAAAACGTAAGAATGAATCTATATATACAGTGAAGGCATTTTATTCTCTGTACTTTTGGCGAGAGTAAAAAAATAACCACATGCATCATAGGCTACTAAACTCGCAATTCTATTCAGTTTATTCACTCGAGCGAGTTTGAACAAATTTGTCATTATTTTCTCCATCTAACGATATATACTACTTTTAGACAACCGTAATAGACTTTCCGAAAAACATACTCCATAGACATAATAGCAAACACTTTTCTCACTAATATTTTTATACTAACCCTCTCACTTTCATCACCAAGAAGTACTACACAACGAATACTTTAGCAAAACGTAACCCTTATTGTTTGCTATTCATCGCCCATTAATTTAATCCATCATATATATATATATATATATATATATATATATATATATATATATATATATCAAAACATCTGGGGTATTTTAAATAGCCTAACGCCCATAGAGTGAATGCGGTATTGTGGTGACAGAAACTAGTGTAGGGAATAGACAAGTACATGACCCCGCCTCCCTTCCCAACCTTTTTTGGCCTCGTGCCACATCTTATAAAATTTGTAATTTTTAAGGTAAATAAACTCGACCTCTCGGCGTTTTGGCCAAGATCAAAGTGTAGTATCTGTTCTTACTCCGATCTTGGCATGTCACTCCTAGGCAATCACTTGTGATTGCTTAAGAGGAGTAACTTACTTGTAGCTCTCTCACAGTTTAAAGCATTTTTCTAATTCCTCTCGGGAGACTCTCTCTGTCCCCTTTGTCTCGCTCCTGTTATGAAATTTGTTCTTCCGCCCCTTTTGGATGATTTTTTTGTAGCCTCTTTTGGGCATTAATTATTTTTACTTTTGGATTTCGTTTCAGGAAGGTTTGAATTCAGATTCGGTTTAAGCAGCTGGCAGGTTTCTACTGAATACTTAGAGTCACCTAGTCCAGATCGACAAGGAGGAAGGGGTTCGCTGGACCAA
The DNA here is from genome assembly GCA_963556195.1 of Sepiola atlantica. Taxonomy (NCBI): domain Eukaryota; kingdom Metazoa; phylum Mollusca; class Cephalopoda; order Sepiida; family Sepiolidae; genus Sepiola; species Sepiola atlantica. The sequence goes on from OY744528.1 coordinate 62,853,227, forward strand.
GAACGAAGACTGGAGCAGTTAGCGCCGACCTTCAACAGAAGAATGAAAGTAAAGCGGCCACCCTAATGGTGTCCATCCCTGTGGCATCCCCTCAGTTGTGGCCGTCCCTATCAATGACGCAAAGCTCAACCTCGAGCTTAGACAAGACCATACCTCCCGGGCAGAAGACATCACCGGTAGCAGGCGCACCGCGAGCACCACTACCATCTTCTGCCCAGTCACATCAATTTAAAAGCAGGCCCGGGTGCGGTGGAACGACTAGCAAAAAGAGCAGTATATATATCTGAACAGCTCAGTTGGTTAGATATCTAGTTGACAGCATCGATGTTGTTGTTAAAGTAAACTCTCCTTAATATAATATTGCATATGATGCTATAGCACACTCTAACTCAGCAAAAGCCAGGAAACTTTGCTAGTATACATGCATATATATATATATATATGTGTGTATATGGTTATGTATATAATAATCAATGCTGTATTTTCTGATCTTTTATTACGTCTTCTTAATACCTAATCTCTTTATGTTGGACAGTCCTTATTACTAAAGACGGTTACGTGTCACTGCTCTGGTATTTGCCACCAAAACTAACGGTATGTGTCTGTTACTTCAATACATTCTGATGATAACAACATTCGATTGGAATGACCTTGAAAATACCACTGCCATCTCATTTTTGCTCGTATATAACCTTGATGAATTTCGTCTTGAAACACATGCAAATGGACGATTAAAAGAACATTGGATTTTTACAACCTGATTTAAATGTACTTTTGAATCAATAAAAAACAAATATATATTGTTTCTCTTTTTTGTTTGATTTTGCTTCTTTTTATTTAACATAGTTCACCCCAAACAAGACAGGCCGCCACTGTAGACGTAAGGGGCTACTGAGAAAGAAGGTGAAAGTTTTTATTTGGAGGGGGGGGGGTCAACCTTAATTGGGAGCTGCGCAGCGAGATGTCTGTTTACATTAGTTTTAATTTTTTACATGTCAGTACCGTCAGAAAAAAACCTGGAGTATGGAGGGAGTTCCAGAGTCCAGCAGCACTAGGAAAGAAGATTTTGGAGTAGAAAGCTCTTCGGCCACAGTGAATGGATGGGATTTGGCAGATTATCGGGTTGGTCTAGTGAATTTACGTCGTGGGGGCACCAGAGCAGCAAGCTCATCAGAGCACAATCTATTGAAGTACTTGTAAAACAGGCACAAGGAAGCAACATTGCGGGGTTGGGGCAGGGGCTGGAGCTTGGTTGATAGCGAGGGACCTATTAAGTTGGCGACTCTTTTTTGGACCTTGTCTAAGAGGGAGAGACTAGTGGATGATGCACCAGCCCAGATGTGGCAACAATACTCCATGCATAGGCGGATGGTGGCTTTGTAGAGATATAGGATAATGTCAAGTGTGAGAAGCTTACTAGCACGGTAGAGGGAGCCCACCTTCTTTGGAGCAGTCCAGTCAATGTCTTCAATGTATTAATTCCAATTTATGTTATCTGTGAAAGTTCGGCCGAGGAGTTTGAATGTTGAATTCTCAAGTAGGGTGTTATTCGCCATGACAATCGGTGGCTGGAGAGGTTTCTTGTAGTTATTGAAGGAAAGGAGCTTTGTATTTGCGGCATTAAAAGTTACTATCCATTTTTGACCCTAATCCACTACTGACTGGAGGTCATTTTTTAAGGATTCAGCCATTGTCTCAGATATGTGCTTATCGGTTTTGCCCACATGACGAGAGTAGAGCGTGGTGTCGTCAGCAAATATTCCTATCTCAGTCTCAATGACACCAGGAAGGTCGTTTATGAAAATCAGGAACAGTAGAGGTCAAAAGATGGATTCTGGGGTACACCAGCATTTATGTCATGTTGCTTAGATGAACGGCCATCGAGGACAACCTGGATCGTTCTTTTGGTTAGGAAGGATTTAATTGTATTAAATATTTTTCCAGTAATACCGTATAATGCCGTTTTAAGAGAAACCCCTCATGCCAGACCTTGTCAAAGGCCTTGGATATATCAAAAGTTACCGCCCTAGCTTCACCTGCCTTGTCCAGTGTATGCTATATGCGTTCAGAGGTGACCGTTAAGATATCTGCGGTAGATCGTGCTTGTCTAAATCCGTATTGATGATCAGAAAGAAGTTTTAGCATTTACTAGGTGACAGACTATCGCAAGATTGATTAATGATTCAAATATTTTAGCAAAGATCGGGATTAGACTGCTTGGGCGGTAGTTTAGAGGAACAGTTCTATCTCCAGAATTCTTGAAGACTGGTACCACAGACGCAATTTTCCAGCTATCAAGGAAACACGATTCAGCAACGCATTTGTTGTAGAGTTTAGAAATTTCAGGGGCCAGCTCAGTAGAGCATTTCTTTATTACTATTACTGGTGTAAAATCAGGCCCAAAGGCTTTGGAGGTGTCATGTTTTTTATGAAATCTCTGACCTGAGATGAGGTGATGACCAGGTTCTCAAGTGTGGCTTCAGTCCGCAATGGGAATTTAGCGAGAGGTTGTTTGCCGAGTCCAAAGTGGAGTTTAAGGCGAAACGCTGGGTAAGTAGTTCAGCCTTATCAGTTGCCGTGCAAACAACATAGTTGTGATTTGATAGCGGGGTAATCGTTAATTGACCATTGTTCATCACACTATTGTAGATTTTCCAGAAATCACGAGTACCTACTTTCTTTGACTGAATGCGTTTTGGTTATCTCTCTATAGCTTCTCTTTACTTCATCTATCACTACTTTGTAATCATTTCTTGCCTTTACAAATTTTAGTCTGTTCGCAGTTAACTTATAGCGGCCGAATTTTCGGTATGCCTTCTGCCTGTCAGCAATGGCAGCGGCACATTACGAGGTGAACTATTGAGGAGAGTGGGGTTTGCTGAAGAATTTTCTCGTGGAGACATGCGCATCAATATCTGCTTTGACCCATTCGGTTAGCTCATTTGCACACTGATCAGCAGGGAGAAAGAAGGTTTTACCCCATGGGGCGTCGCTGATGTGATCCCTGAGGGATTGAAAATCAGCCTGCTCATAGTTTCTCGTCGTTTGAGCAACGGCTCTTCAGCTTTTGGACGCGTTTTTAAGGTGATAAGTATCATTACCACAACGTGATCAGTTTCCGAGCGGGCTATGGACATTCGGCACACAAGCCTCGGGTAGTGAGGTCAGAACAGGTCGAGAAGTGAGGCTTGCTGGTCTGCACGGTCAGGAAGACGGGTCGAAAAAGTGATAGTCTGTGAGAGGTCGTGAGTTGAGGAGAAATTAAACGTAGAGTTTCCAGCTGCATGAGTAACGCTGGAGAATCCCAACCAGTCTCGGTGGGGTGCATTAAAATCCCCAAATACATGTATTTGGGAATTTGCGTCAAGTGAGAGTGCTCTATCTAAGCTTTCAGAGACAAAGTCAAGCAGGGTACAGTCACGGGTCGAAGGAGAACGGTATAAAAATATAAGTAACTAACTCTGTGATGTAAGGTAAATCTAAAGCACATGTAGGCTTGGTCATCTTATTCTAACCTAGTTTCTCTAGTCAAGGGGAGAGCGTCCGGAACATAAACTCCTAGCCCGTGTATATATTTGTCAGAGTCCTTATGTTAGAGTGGAAAGTAATCAGTCATTTCAAAGTGGTGAGAGGAGATTGAAGATTGAAGGTTCGTTTCACGTGTCAGGAGAAAAGTTTCTACATCGTTACTGTTGGTTTTAAGTCCATGGATATTTTTGAATGCGAGCTTCAAGGGCGGAGGCGAAGATGTTTTTTGTTGGGTGTCTGGTTTAGGTTTGTTTTTATTTTATTTTGTAAATTTATGTTTGTTTTATAGTAGGGGAGGGCAAAGTGGGTGCTTGTTTGGTGCAAATAAGCTCTCACAACTAGTCTATTAGTTGTGATTGCCCAATGGGGGTTGTGGTCTCGGGAAATCCCACCGTGGATAACTGTAGGGCCACTTGCCATGCGCGACATGGCACTACAGTTACTCACGATATTATGCAACTGTTGATGAAGCAGCCGTTCTTTACGCTACCTAAGAATTAGGACTCCTTACCACCAGTCGGAAACAACAGTCAGACAAGTTGTCTATCCTGTACCCTCAACCTGTCGGAACAAGAGCGACCCAGACTAGTCATGTAGTACTTAATGACGAAAAAACTTTCCCCAAGTTTCCCAGATAGAGAGAAAATAGGGTAAATTTAAAATCAGAATTAAATAAAAAAAGCACAAGGTAAATACAAGCAAATTTGGTAACATGATTAGAATTAGTAAGATTTAATACAGAGACAGTTCAGAAATAGAAAAAATAAGAACTTAGCTTAAAAAAAAATTTCACCCATAAGTTTCAGTTGAAATTCTAGTCTCCATTCGCGGTCCGTGGCATATACAAATATTTCGTAACTCGTGGCTCCTTAACTTCGTCATGCTAGTGTTTTCAGTTGGGACTACACTTCCTTTTATAACTACATTTGATAGTGGATTCTTTCCTTCATTTTTTGTCTTTCAACCTCGAACGCGTTGACCCCTCTAAAACCTCGCAGAATATTAGTAAGAAAAAAGACAGACAAATAAAGATTTGTGCAACATGCAAAGGAAGCAAAAATCTGGGAACACACAATTGTTAAACTAAGTAGTCATCGCAACGTTAATACATAGATTATTTAATACAGAGACAGTGGAAGTTCTCAGAAATCAAGGAGCCCCTTCTTTGGGCTAGCACTTGACTTTTATATGAGATACATAGATATTCGATTATTCTATTAAACATCTCGTATACGTCTCAAACGTTGAGTTAGTGAAGAAGCGAAGAACATTCATTTTCCTTTCTCCAGTTGACCACTTAACTATGTTTTAGTATATCTTTCTTTTAGTCACTTGGTATTACCGGATTCTAGGACAAGAATTCATCTAGTCTAGTGGATTATCCAGTTTAGTGATGTTACTATAGGCAACAACACTTCGAGAAAGTAACCATTTTCGCATAAGCCAGTATTGGGTAACTATACCGAGGGATCTTATTTGTGCTGCGAATATTATGGTGTTTTGAATATATAGTCAGGGTTTAATTGTAGAGGAAAGTATCCTCATGCCAGGTTTTCCTGACACCCCCAGTACAGTTACATAAGACACACAAGGGCAGTGTCTAGTATACATTATCTCTCAATATGCATAGATATACAGAAACGGCAATACACATATATATATATAATTATTTTTATAACAAATATCTTTTAATACCTATATATATATATATCGGTTTCACCTTTACCACGACTCATGTGTGGCTAGATGTAACTCTCCGACTAGACTGAAGTCACCTTTGCCTTCTATACGACGTCTTTGCTCCCACGGCCACTTACACAGTTATTGGTGAAGAAAGCTAAATACATCTATATAGTCAGCTTTTGTAAAGTCTTCGACCAATTGGAAATGACTTTGCAATATCGCTTTTATTAGAAGCTTCTCATATTTTCATTACCGGGTGCTCTTTCATTGAAATGAGCTTTAAATAATTATTTTTCTTATAAATATTTTCAACATATATATATATATATATATATATATATATATATATATATATATATATATATATATATTATTTTTTATTTATACAGACATCTACAAAATATGCGCATTGGCATGTTGATGTTATCGATTAACAGCTGTTAGAAACTGAGATCTCATCAGGAAGAGTTAAAATCCGATCCTTACTTCAGATCATATTTGGGAAGAATTGAATGGGTGAGAAAAACAGAAAATTTAACATTTGGGAAGTCACGTGGTTAGATTTGAGGCCATTGAGAATCAAATATAAAATGAAATTAATTAAAATGAAATAAAATATAAATTCATTGAGGATAGAAAATAGAAAGGCGAGAGGCATATGGGTGGAAGAGAGGATGGATAAAAAAAAATAAAAAAGTGGCAAGGGGAAAGAAAGTTAAAAAAAAAACACAAAGCTAATGTCTGAATGTGTGATGGCAAAGACGCGTAAATATCAGCTTAATGTTTCGATGTGTAGCCAGACACGTTATCCGGTCTGGTTTCAATTTGAGCCGGCAATGGTGGTGGTGTGTTAAGACATAAGGCTCAAATCTTGTCGTTTTTTCTCCGTTTTATTTGTCTTAGTTTTTTACTCTTTTTTAATTCTAAGCTTTATTTTTTGATTTCATCTTATTGTTATTAATTCATGTATTTTATTAATTTATTTAGGTTAAGTACAGCTCACAATTGAGAGATGCATTCATTAAAAATTTACTCAAGTTTACTAACATGATAAAAGGATGATAATAGCAACCCCAAGAAAAAATAACAATTATAAGAAAATTAATACTAATAATGATAAAAATGATAAATATACTAGAAAAATAATAATAATGCTAATAATAATGATAGTAATAATGATATTGATAATAATAAAAATCGTGATAATCGTAATAATGGTATTTATATTTATAATAAAGTGTGTGGAATAAACGAATGGAATAGAGAGAATAATGATAAATTCATTCCGATGGAAATAATACTAATTATTTAAATAGAAAGTTAACAGAATAAGTGATAATGATAAAAATAATAATGATAATAATGATAATATTAATAATAATATTAATAATAATAGAAATAATAATAATAGTAATAATAATGCTTTGATAATAATAATAGTAAAAAACGAATAATAATAATGGTGATAATTATACAATATATATATATATATATATATATATATATATATATATATTTCATCTTAACCAAGACTCATTACTGTGCCTAGATATAATTGTACCACCGGTCGTGGGATTCGATATATATATATATATATATATATATATATATATATATATATATATATATATATATATATGTCCGAAACTGGCGATTACTATCGATCACTTCAAGATTACAGGGTATTTGCTCTAACATAATCTGAAAGCGCGACTCTCAAGATTGCGATGTGCATGAAATTTTTGCTTACATCAGGGACGGTATTCCGTGTGGAAAGGACATCTCAATGAAAACCGCAAGTTGCTCTTTATGTGTATCCGTGTAGTCCATGTTCGCAGCACCTCTATCATCGTTACCCTTTATCGTCCCTACAACGATGGAGGTACTATCATTGAGAGAACTTCTGAAGAACAAAAAGGCAAGATGCCATCTATTTTTCCGTCTGCAAACAATAGATTCACGAGGAAACCATTGTTGGGTTTTTGGCATGTGTTAGAATTTTCAGAGGGTATAAAAGTGTCAATACTAGCGATTAACCAATCGGATATTTCGGAGGACACATTATTTCCGAAAAGTGATCCAAAAACTTTCAGGGATGAAAGTTTTAAACTATACTAATCAGCCATTTAGTATCAATGCACTCAGCGATGGAGCAGGGCATCTGAGGTCTTCCTGAATTCGAATTCGATCAAAATAGAGACAACGGAGTGATCAGAAGCTCCCAGACGAGCAGATGTGCAGGCAGGTTGTCAGAAAAAAATAAAGGTTCGAAAACTGTCTGTGCACTTCACTTCTCCAATGTAATAGGTTTTGGAGGTCTTTAAAGTTGATAATTTCAAATTTCTTATTCAGACATAATCTACACGTGTCGTCTAAATTTCTACTGGCTTGTCGTACTATTTTCCATTCAATTATTGCTGAGCGTCGTCTTTCTTTCAGTTCCCAACAAATTTTCACTAATGCAGTTTATATTCGGCGTTTTTTTTGTCATAAAATGTGCTGCTATGGTCGTAATACATAGTTTAAAATGGAGGTCATACCTACGTATTACTTCTTGTTATTCGCACTTTTCTTTGGCAAATATTGTTGCTTGGTAAACAATGCTTTTGGTTGGGCGTTTATTTTATAGTGGACAAAATGCACAAGTTTTTCAGTTACAGCTTTTCTCTTATTTACTTTTTCATTTCTAATAAAAACTGCACTAGTTCAAGGAAAGCTGACGCTCAGCAATAATTGAATAGAAAATAGTAGGACAGGCCAGTACATGTAGAAATTGAGACGACCCGCGTACATCATGCCTGAATGAGAAATTTGATATCCTAAACTTTAAAAACCCCCAAAACCTATTAAACTGTATAAGTTAAATAGCAAACAACCCCTTACACAGAATAACATATACTTCAGGATAACAATGCATAAGAAACTAAAGTAAACTAACACATAAAAATAGAAATACAAGCACGCACGTGTAAAAAACAGGTCACTTATTAATTCTTTTGAGAAAAGACAGGGATGAGTCACCCCTATACAAAACAGAACAAAAGTATAGGAAGTAAAATCAACCGAACTTTTTTGAGAGAAGTCTTACCATTGGCTAATGGAAACGTTAATCTGTGAGAGAAAACAACAAATAATCTGATTGATTAGCTAGCAAGACTAAACACCACGTGTATATATAAAAACTCCCAGTAAAACAAATTCTATGCATTTTAGCCTAACGATTTCCTATGGGGATGAAACGCGGAAGCTCTGTGTAGCTTATTTGCCATAAATATATTTTCATAACTTACTACCTAGCCTTATTCACGTATAACACTGGTGAAGTAAATACTGAAAATCGATACATAAAATATTATATCTCCTTATAACATTTTATGTGGATGAATTAAATAATAATATATGTATATATATATATATATATAATAATATATATATATATATGTATTTATATTTATATTTATATTTAAAGTCTATATATTATAAATATAAATTTTATAACATAAAGCAATTGTAATAACTCAATAGTGTGAGGCTGGAGCTATAGTATGAAGTATTTTTATTTAATTTAAACCATGCCAAATGTCAGGAAGGACAGATTCACATCATTTCACAAATATATATATATATATATATATATATATATATATATATATATATATAGAGAGAGAGAGAGAGAGAGGCATAGAGAGAGAAACAAATGGAGAGAGAGAAAGAGACATAGAAAATCGAGTTTTTTTCATAAATATTATGATGTTAATTCTTATAAGTAGTTCTGTGTGAGCTATATCATAGGAATAAGGATTGCATTATAAAGCATCATCCTAATGCAAATATACATATGTGTATTATGTATACCTAAGTATATATATATATATATATTGTTTATCCATAAAAAAGGAAGGTATGTGTATATGCTTACATATCTTTTGTTACAGAATGCATTCCTAAACTAATTAATCGATAATATTAGATTTTGGAACAGTGCTGTTCTTCGTGAAAATTCAGATACCTCTGATTTTTCTGAAATTTTAACAATCAATTAATAAATATTCCATAAATTTCCGTTTCTTTGGAATATGTTAGAAGGTTTTAATGGGCATAATATCGGCACAACCTCTCATTTGTAAATCGAACTATATCGCATTTGCATTGCATTTGATCCATAGTTATTAAGGATCAATTAAACAAGATTCTCTCAATTTCAATTTCTTCAAACCCCATAAATTTGAGACATTTTCTAGAATCAAAATCATATAATAAATTTTGATGAAAAAATCAATAAGGGTTTAAGACACAATATCTTGATTTTTATCTTCGTAAGGGGCCATAAACGTGATGCAAACTTGTTTTGTTTGCGAAATTAATTTTACTCTTCCTGGGACGAGTATTCTTCTATCTACACGAATTGGTAATTGGTGTGATTTATACAAGGCTGGGAACTTACAGTCATTATTGTTGTTGATATTTGTTATGTATCTCCTCTTTTCAAACTTACATCAGCATTCGCTCTGTCACTGATATTGAGCATCATTCTTTTTATGAATGTACCAACGTATACAACGTTTTCCTTTTAGTTAATAGACCTGTTACTGGATTTACTGCGTGTGTTTTTAGTGCGTGTTTGTGTAAATCTGTCTCAATATTTGCGGATTGATATATTGTACAAATACATATAAATCACCATCGGAAAGCAAAGCACATTTCGCCTCAATGTTGACATTAAATAAATAAAAAGAAACGTTATTCACTTTTTCCAGATGAAAAAGAAATATTCATACATTAAGCTCTCTTAGGTAAGATTAAAAAAGAAATACGTGATTTTTAGATGCGTCCAAGCATCCCTCTTAGAGGCTCTGTCGGTCAGTCATTAACAGTTTCATCGTTAAGCACACATATTGAATGGCCGCATCTTAAGCATATTCGTTGTTGTTGTTTTTTCCGATTCTTGTTGTATTCACAACCTCATCTACGGGAGGGAACAAATGACACAGAACAATGGCGCTAAAATGATTATTTAACAGAAAAGTATTTAAAAAAAAGATTATAATTTAATAGTCATCTGTTAAAAAACACACTGCATTGTTTAGGGTGATATCAGACCTGAGAATAATATAATACATTTAAAAATTCCACATAATTATTATTCGTTTCTTAAATTTTAAAATGTCCATATGTAATAAATATAGCTGGGGAAATTAGCAAGTTTTTAAAGACGGTTAATTTTTGTTCGGTTGCACTGGAAGCGTCAAGGACAGAACTGTACGGCGGTGTCACATGTTAAACGACAGACAATGTGGAAATGAGAAAGTATAGCAAACAGAATCGGGTGAAAATGACGTCATAAAAGAAGTAAGAGACGATTGGTTAAATGATAATTCTGTTACTTGTTTAAATCGTAGATCAGAAAAAATAATGGTCTCTCGTTTGCTCTCTTCTCTCGCCGTGACTGTATGTAAAACCTCAATTACCATTCGATTTGTTAAAATACAAAACCAATGGAGTTGGTCTCAACCATTCGACTGCCTCACTTATCACCATCACAAAGACGTGTCGCGGTCTGTATCGCCATGAAGAAAAAGATGGCAGAATCAGACGTTTCTTAGCCCTTTGCATGCTACGTAAGACGGAAAACTACTGGTTGTTGTCTGTGATTGCCGTCGCAGATGCTCTGATTAACCCGTTCGTCTGGAAATGGAAAAATACTGGGTTTCACCGAAGATTCTAGAAGAAATATCACAACAGACAGAGTTTCAACCGTACCTTCTATCTTTTCGGATGGTAGGATTAAAAATATAATTTGTTGGGATAGCAAATTATATTACTTATACAGTTTAGCAACTTCTGGACTGGATTGGGCGACGAATGATTTCCACAGAAATTATTTGTCGTAATCAATACATTCAGTAAAACCAACAACTATAATGGCACACTCTCTCCATGTATTCGCCAGCGTTTTACTAAAAGATCCAATTGAATCGGGGGTCACGAGACCTCCCAGAAGACGATTGTCAAGCAAGAGACAGGAATCAAGCAAAGCAGTAGCAAAAAAAACAAACAAACAGCCTTTTTCAAGGCTAACAAAAATCAAACTACAAAATGCAATAAACCTTTTAAACTTTGCTACTGCCTGCTCCATCCACCTGACTCCAGCTCACTTCTGAACCAGCTTCCTGCAGCACCAGCTTCCTGCAGCGCCTGCTCCAGCTCACTCCTGCATCAACTTCCTGCATCAGCTCCCAGCGGCTCCTGCCACAGCTTTCTCCAGCAACGCCTGCGCATCGTTCCAGTATTCACCTTCTCCAGCTCCTTTTCCAGTGCCTGTCGACATCCTGCCTTTCCATATCAAACCCCGTGTGACGACATCTAAAGCTGCCCGGGTACCAGTGATGTCATTCCAGCCTTTCCTGCTTCCAGTGACGTCACCCCTGTTATTTTTACTTTTTTTTTTATCTCAACCATTATGACCTTTATGGTAAATAAACCTCTTAATTTTTAAACTGTTCATTTGCGTTTGTCCTCTTTCTTAGTTGTAAGACCGATCGCTCCGGTGATCGGACCCCGCAACAGACAGCTATAACGCGTCTAGGACAACAAAAAAATTCGGATCTCCCTTAAAGTTCAACACTTTCTTACCGTGGCAGGAGCGGTGAAAACCTAGCCCTAGTGAAAATCAAGCAAAGATATGTCAGGCGCGGACCCGCAAATAAATGGAGTAAAAGTGGCAATGTTGCTTCCACGTCATTCCGTTGTGTGTTCTGGGTCAGCACTTCCTCAACTTCGCATGAAACTGCTGAGCCTTTCTTTTCTCGGTGTCGGGGGTAAACACTTGTAATCTTTACGAATAGCTGTGACCGACGAGGAGGACTTCACGCAGACCAGACAATCGTGAGACACGATCATCGTCATCTAACAAACAAAAAACCAAACAGACAAACAAATTCAGAAATGAAGTTCTGAAAGGATAACTACCACATTCCAATATCCAACTTATGCACACTTTTTTTTTCTGCCATGAACTGAAATTGACTTTCTACTGTTGTCACACTCAACGTAAATCTTACTTTAAAAACGAAACAACTGATCGAGGTAAAACTTAGCAAGTAACAACAACAAATACGTGAGTAAAACCTTACTTAAAGAACAAATACGCAAAAAAAGTTTTACAAAAAAATATTGTGAAATAAGTTTTACTCAAATGAGTAAACAAATCCACTCTCTCTCCTGAATCAGTAAATAAAGAATCTGTGTACCTATAGATTAATTCCTATTTTAATCACAAACAAGCGAATATTTTTGTGTCCATTAAAAATGAAAGAACATATTTTCTTTATTTTTATTATCAGTTATTAAGATTAAGTTATCTAAGTAAAATTTGCAACCGTGATTATTCTTTCCTTCCTTTATTATCAGTTATTATTAAGATTAAGATTACGCCACCCTTACTTTGCCCATAAAAATAAATTTGCCTCCGTGATTATTGAACCGTATTCGTCAACTTTATATAGATAAGACTTTTAACATCTCTGTTAATTGTAGAAGCCGAAATTCTCATACATTATAATGTATAAATATATAGATCAAATTTGCCTAAATATTTCATTAGACAGACCCCAAAAGGTTCCTGTATATAAATTTTTATCATTATTTCTAAATTATGCCAGATTATTCTTAAAATGATTTGCATTGGAGCCATTTAAAATAGAATTTATTTCAAACATAACTCAATCCCAAAGCCATCGAATATTTTAGCATGTATTTTGTGTGATTAAAATGCACATAACTAATAACGAAAAGAAAACGTTGATTACGTCAGCGCTTAATAATAGATGTCAGTACTCCATAGATTCAAACAAAACTCAATCCCACCATCAACGAAGATTTTATCATGTATTTTGTGTGATTAAAATTTATACGAAACAACTGTTTACGGAAACAAATGTTTCTTAAGTAAGCTTTAATAATAAATTTCATTTTTCCATAGATTGTTCCAGGCATACATAGATGGTTGCATAATATCCCAGAATGAATGTTCTTTTTCATAGTATGTAGGCATCATCAGAACGAACGTTTTATTGTGTGTTTTTTCAAATATGTTTGTACGCTGTGGCACAGCAGACAAGTGGAGATCAACGAAAAACATTTTAAATTAAAATAACGAAACGAAACTTTGATGATGAGTTCAACAAAAATGGATAGTCGAAAAGTGCGTAATTCAACGTACACGTTTAAAGATGAAAATGATAAGTCAAACATGTATCATTATACAAAAACAGAATTAATCAACGTTTGTTTCCCCATATATTTTAACCATACGAAATATATGCTAACATATGTTAGTCTTGGGATTGAGTTATGTTTGAAAAAAAAACCCTCTAGTTGAATTGTTCTAATTAGCCGTAATTTACAATTAAATCACCGAGTGACCCCTCTCCTACACACTTTCTATCTATCACTTTCACCCTCTCTCACTGTATGTTATTTCAGCCCCCCGTTTTTATTCTATACGGTATCTACCACTCTCGCTTCTGTCACCTTCCCCCTTTCTCTCTCCCCCTCTCACTTTCCCCACTCGGCTTAAGTAGTTAGGGCTAGGTTAAAACGAATGCCTCAGGAAGAAACAAATATGGCACCTGAATTGCGTGCAGAGGAGCGGCGACGTGCCACGGACCGACATTTCGCACGTGTTACATTGCCGGATGGACGTACCGTGACAACAAACGAAGGTATTTTGGAGGCGCTTCGGTCTCATTTTCAAGATCTTTTCACCAGGGAGCCCGGTCTGTCATTAGCACATTTTGACCCCTATTTAGCTGACTTTTCTCGCCTGGAGGCGATCGAAGCGGCTAGGTGCGAAGGTTGTATAACAGAGGAAGAAATTCAGGAAGCCTTGGGTCATGTCAGCCTGGATCGGTCTCCGGGGATCGATGGTTTGCCCTACGAAGTGTATTTGAGGCTGTCGCACATTTTTGTTCCCTTTGCTGACAGTTTTATTTAACTCTTGGTTTAGGAACGGGTCTATACCTCAGTACTTAACCAGGGGTATTGTGAAGCTTTTACGCAAGAGCGGAGACGGCGGGGATGGGATAGGTAATTTTCGGCTCTTAACAATGTTAAATACAGAGTTAAAGATTTTGGCCAAGATTTTAGCAAATCGTCTGCAGGTTGTCCTGCCTGGTCTTATTAGCCCTGAACAGACTTGTGCTGTGAAGGGTAGGACTATTCAGGATAACTTGCACGCGTTACGCTTGATCATTGAGAAAGTCGACTCAGAAGCCGCGCTGATCAATTTAGATCAGTCCAAAGCATTTGATAGGGTAGACCATCGTTACTTGGAGGCTGTTTTGTCTTCGGCCGGTTTGGCCCCCAGTTTCGCTCTTGGATTCGCCTCTTGTATGCAAACCCGGTTCGCTGGTGGAGGTGAATGGTTTGAGATCTAAGCCCTTTGAGTTATCCAGATCTATTCGTCAGGGTTGTCCTCTTTCACCGATGATCTATGTGCTTGTGTTGGAGCCTTTCCTTCACAGGCTAAGGGTGAATCCGGTCCTACGTAGAATTGCTTTGACAGGTGCCTGCACCACGTTAAAGTACTCCGCTTATGCCGACGATGTAACAGTGCTTGTAACGAGCAGTGCCGAGATTAGTATCGTCGACAGAGAAATCAGAATGTATGAAACGGTAACAGGGGCCAAAATTAACTGCAACAAGTCGGTGGGCTTGCGCATCGGTGCCTGGAGGGGTGTATCTCTACAGTGACCCTTCAGCTGGACTGACGGGCCGTGCAAGCTACTCGGCGTCTGGTTTGGTCCGGATCTTCAGCTGGAGAAAAATTGGTCGGAAGTACTGAAAGCGATTCGGGGCGCAGCTGGTCTGTGGACCCGTAGAACTCTTTCGTTAAAGGGGAGAGCGGAAATGTGTGTTTCTCACATCTATCCACTCATCCTATATCGTCTATCAGTGCTTCCACTCCCGTCGGATACACTGCTTGAATTGCAGCGGGCCCTGTTCAAGTTTTTATGGCTTGGCCGGTCCCATAAGGTTCGTCGCGAGATCTGTTATCTGCATCCTTCTGAGGGCGGTCTGGGTATGCCTAGCGTTGAGATTCGTCAACATACGCTTCGGCTATATTACCTGGATCGGATGTGTACACAATGTGAAGGAAACGGTGGCTTCTGGAAGGAAGACACTAAGAAAGCCTTTCCGGCTTTGAAAAGTGTGCACTTGGATGATGGGGGAGGCTCACAGGTTGCCCCGAGGCGAGTGCTCCTTTTATCGCGAGTGTCGACGGGCCTTGAAGTTCCTTTTACGGGTGAAAGAAAGCCTCTCTGACAGCTAGCTGTTGTCCCGAAAGGCATTATATCGGGTTATAGTGAGGGGATCTGTTCAAGATGATAAGATTGAGGGGCTCGGTTTGACGAAGGGGGAGCTGCGCTCAATCTGGCCGTGGGCGCCTGGGTTGAGATGTTTCGATAATGACAAAGCTTCTTTGGCCTGGCTGATGATAAGAAATGCCCTCTGGGTCGGCAAGAGACTTCACGCAGCTGGCTTTACTAACTCGCCTACTTGCGTCCGATGCGGTGACGAAGACGAGACTTTGAGTCACGCCTTCTTTTATTGCCGCATCGTTGTGCCGCTGATCAAGTTTCTTGGGAGTCTCATGGTTCGCATTCTGAACGTAACGTCTTTTGACCTAGAACCAATTAATGTCTGTAGCAACTTGGCACCAACAACAGATAGGCGGAGACGTTTTGTCTTTTAAAGCTTACTAGCGATTGCGAGACGAGCTATATGGTCTACACGCTTGAAAGTTGTCTACGACGGTGAAACCTTCACTCCTGTCAGCCTTATTCGAATTTTCAAGTATTTGCTGAAGATTCGCATTAGGGCTGATAGGGCGAAACTCTCGTCGGCAGATTTTGGTGATAGATGGGAGAGAGTAGCGCGTGTTTGTAGCGTGACTGTAGCTGGCATTGAGTGGTATTTAGACGTGCCTTAGGCATTGAATATTGGATTGCAAAAACGAACGTTGTTGAAGACCCGTTTATAAGTTAATATATGTCCCCTGTAATAGTTATGCCAAGTCCATAACTTAGCTAGTGTATGGATGAGTTTCATTACGGCCCCCTTTTTTCCCTAGTTAGGTGACAGATAGCGTGATTTGCCAGTGATGCAGGTCACCCTTCGATATTTTCGAAGGAGGAGTTAATAATAAAGTGTTGGGGCCTGCATCAATTTTCGTTTCGTTTTTGACTGGTAAACCTGCATATCTGCCACATATTAGTAGTGGGGGGCCTTTTTACTAACTTGGGTTAGTTTTATTTTTTTTTTTTTCATTCCCATTGTACATATGTATCATTGTTTTTTTTGTATATAATTTTTTTAGTGCCCAAATCCCCTATTGCATATATTGTATATATGGGTTTTAAGTAGGATATTCATAGTATGAATTCTTTTGGTAATTGGTGAAGAAGGATGTATAGTATAAATGTGGTATTTTGGTGAATGATGGTCCTAAATGAAACTAGCTAGGTTTGTTCTTTTTTTGTTAGTATGGACCGAACCCTCCCCATCCCTTTTTTGGCCTTGTACCTCATTTCATATAATTCATTTATGTGAATAAATAATGGCACTAGCACTGCCAACACTGACTTGTGTGTAATTTCTCTGTTCAATACAATTCGTTATTATTATCTCAAAACCTATTGTTCTTTTATTTTATTGTTGGTACCCCTAAACGGGTCAACTAACGGCGAGTGATTCGTAAAGGACTTCGTTGGAAACACCTTGGACCTTGCAACCTGTGAGTGATAAACCAGTGTCTACAACACGGTCAACCTTCGAAAAAAAATGCTACCCGTTTGAAAAAAACCCAAAAAACCTTGTGCTTTACAATTTTCGGGAAGATATTGGAAACATCGAATACATTCAATTTTGGGACGAGTCTGCCTTCAAGAAATAACTAGTTTAAACAATTACTGGAAGAAAAAAAAAGAAAGACAGATTTTACTATTTGTGTTCTTCGTATTTCAATACGGGATTTTACCTCGTGCAACAAATAAAATTGGAATACCATGTGCTTATAAAACGGAAAGGTTTGAAAAAAAAAAAACAAAAAAACTCCATACTACGAAAACTGTTTTTCGTGTCTGATATAGTCAATTTTTTATATAGCGATAAAAGCCATTACTTGCTATTTTGCATTTTCAGCGTACACTGAAAGGCAAACGGACTTATTGGAAAGAAAAGAGTTCTAGATATAGATAAAATTACAAATAATTTGTAAAATTAATTACCCAATAAGCCGGATTAATAAAATCGTTTTTTTCTCTCAAAGAACTTTGAAAGAAAAAAAGAGATTAGCAAGTGCCGGTCGAATTCGAGACCCGAATGACGCAGTGATGAGAAGGGGTTGAGTTTGTTATTAAACAGTAAGCATTTGAAAAGAAAAAAATAGTGAAGGACTATTTGTGACTAATTCTTTTTCAAGAAAGTATTTCTTTAATCATGGAAGATTTCTCGAAACAGATATTGGAGATTATTAAATTTCAATCAGAACAACAGAAGGCAAACGATGAAAAACATCTTGCTCTACAGAAGGAATTTCAGTCTCAATAGAAGGAATTCCAGTCGCAGCAAATAGGTTTGTTGAAGTATTTTGAGGAAAAGAATTTAGCACAAAAGCGAGAAGATAGAAAATCTTTAGACGAACAATTGATTGGGATAAAAAATTTACAATTAGAGCAACAGACTCAATCAGAGAGAAAATTTGAACAGCTGGCACAAGCAATGATAAATACGACGAATGACGACAGCGACGCGTCCAACCAAAATGCAATATTGTCAGCTATAGAAACCTTCAACTATGTGCCTGAAGAGGACCTAAACTTCGAATCATGGTACCGTCGATATCAGGATTTTTTCGACATTGATTGTAGCACATGGTCGGAAAAGAAAAAGGTTCGTTTAGTTCTTCGTAGACTAGGTACGGCAGAGCATACAAAATTTGTCGATTATATTCTGCCGAAGAAAACGGGCGAACTATCTTTCACGGAAACCATTAAAATGTTAATGGAACTATATTGCCCCAAAACAAGTTTATTCCACAAAAGGTGGAAATGTATGAACATAACGGTAAAAGAAAGCCAGGATTACTCAACGTTTGCTTCGATCGTCAATAAACATTGTGACGACTTTAAGTTATCATCCTTGACAGCGGACAATTTCAAAGTATTAATATTTGTTCAAGGGCTCGTCTCGCAAAACGATGTAGAGTTAAGAAGACGTGCAATAAGCAAACTTGAAACCGAGCCAAATTTAACATTGCAACAACTGGCCGAAAGCTGTCAACGAAGCTAAATAAATAGAGCAAGCAGCAATTTCTAATATTAAAAATGTTCGTCGTTTTTCAAAAAAATCATACTCTTCGAAGGAAGAATTCAGGAAGGATTTGCCTCAAAGGTCGGATGAAAAATTGCCTAACCACCCTTGTTGGGGATGCGGGGACCTACATTGGTACCAGAAGTGTCCTTTTAAACAAAAAAATGGTGACAAATGCCCTAAAATGGGCCACAAAGCCTCACATTGCAGAAGTAACACTAGAAAAAAATGTTACATAAAAACAATCAGAATTAATGGTGGCAACCTAAACATACGAAAGTATGTTACGGTAAAAATGAAAAATCAAGATGTTAAACTACAGCTTGATTCAGAGTCTGACCTATCAATTATTAATATTAATACCTGGAAAAAGATCGGCAGACCGACTATGCTACGCACTGATAAAGTGGCCCGATCGGTAACCGGACAGAAAATAAACTTTGAAGGGGAAGTCATTTCAAAAGTGACACTAAAAAATAAGACATTAAAATTACGCATGTTCGTAATGAAACATACAGGAAATGTGTTCGGTTCAGATTGGATTCAGCAATTCCAGCTCTGGGATTCGCCGATAAGCGCCTATTGTCAACGAATAGATAACCTTTCTGCTGAAGTAGAAAAATTGAGGAAGGATTTGAACGAGTCATTTGCCAAGGTGTTTTCTAATGAATTAGGACGCTGTACTAAAATGAAGGCGAGTTTTGAACTAATTGAAAATAAGAATCCCGTTTTTAAGAGAAAACGAAGTGTACCATTTGCCTCTCTTGAAAAAATTAATGCAGAAATAGACCGGTTGGTGGAGAAAGGTATTTTAACACCAGTTGACTACTCGGAATGGGCGGCCCTAACCGTCTACGTGAAGAAAAAATCTGGAGAGATCAGAGTGTGTTCCGATTTCTCAACCGGTTTGAACGATGCGCTGAAAGATTATCACTATCCTCTGCCGACTCCAGAAGAGGTTTTCACAAAATTAAACGGTGGAAAACTGTTATCAAAAATTGACTTGAGTGAAGCCTATCTGCAAATACCTGTAGAGGAAGATAGCTCTAAGCTTCTCTGTATTTCGACACACAGGGGACTACTAAAGTTCAATCGTCTCCCTTTTGGAATTAAAGTGGCCCCGTCGATTTTTCAGCAGGTAATCGACACGATGTTGAGCGGGCTCGATTTTTCGATCGGCTACCTTGACGATATCTTAATGAAAAGTACGAACGTCGAGGAGCACCGTGAGTACGTACACAAAGTATTCGAAAGGATAAGCGATTTTGGTTTTACACTCAAGGAGTCAAAGTGTGAATTCTTTCTAGAAGAGATCAAATACTTGGGACATGTCATTGATAAGAATGGAAGACGTCCCGACCCAGAAAGATCTATAGCCATCAAGAATGTGCCCGAACCGAACAATGTTACCCAACTACAAAGCTTCCTGGGTCTCGCAAACTATTACGAAAAATTCATTCCCAGTATGCACAAATTGCGAGCCCCCTTAAATGAGTTACTTAAGAAAGATAGTAAATGGGAATGGTCCGCCGACTGTCAATCTGCATTCGACAACCTAAAAACAAAGTTAACTTCAGAATTATTTCTTACTCATTTTAATCCAGAGCTAAAAACTATTGTTGCAAGTGACGCCAGCTCCTACGGCATTGGGGCGTGCATTTTGCATAAAATGCTGGATGGCTCGATGAAACCCATCGCTCACGCTTCAAGAACTTTACTGCCTGCAGAGAAAAATTACTCGCAGATTGAAAAAGAAGCGTTGGGTATTGTGTTCGCAAAAGTATCTACACGGCCGTCATTTTATCCTAAAAACAGACCATAAGCTACTTATCACCATCTTTGGATAAAAAAAGGCTTGCCAACCTACACAGCAAACCGCCTACAGAGATGGGGTATAATTCTGTTGAATTATGACTTTGAGATGGAAATTTTACCGTAAAAAAGATTAGGACACGCAGATGGTTTATCGCGGATAATCCCAAAGTACACGGAACCGCTCGAAGTTACAGTTATAGCATCCCTTCGGTCTGAATATGACTATAGTAAAGTACTGTGTAACACAATAAAAGAGCTGCCAGTCACACTTGGCGATATACAAAAAGAGGCAAGAGAAAATAATTTTATTATCGAAATTAAAAATAAATTACAAACAGACGATGAGCAAACGGCAGAAGCTTTTTCAGTCTGTTCAGTCACATTATTATACCGGGAGCGAGTAGTAATCCCAGCTACGCTAAAAAAAAAATCCTGGCGGATTTCCATGAAGGGCATCCCGGAGCGACACGCATGAAGAGCCTAATGAGATCTTATGTGTATTGGAAAAACATGGACAGGGACATAGAGACGAAGGTGAAGGCCTGTGCGGGCTGCGCGTCGGCAGCGAAAGCACCACATATTCAGTACTGTCCATGGCCAAAGGCAGAGCAACCATGGTCCCGTATTCACATAGATTTCGCGGGGCCATTGGAAGGCTTCTACTATTTAATTATAGTCAACAGCTACTCAAAATGGCCTAAAGTTGTTAGATGTAAAAACCCAACAACGGATGTCACGATATGCGCGTTGCATGAACTGTTTGCCCGATTCGGAGTGGTGGACATTGTTGTATCGGACAACGATACACAATTTAGTTCAAAGAATTTTGTGAAGACTTTCAAATTAAACATATCACCACTCCGACTTACCATCCGAGGTCAAACGGACAGGTAGAAAAATTCGTTGATACCTTGAAGAGAGCGTTGAAAAAATCGACGGGCACGCCGAGAGAAAAGTCACTCCAGCAGTTCCTTCAAGTGTATAGAATTACACCCAACGAGAACACACCAGCCCAAGTACCACCGACGAAAGTAATGTTTGGAAGAAAAATAAAGTCGGTATTCGACAAACTTTTACCAAAACAGGTGAAACCGACCAACATTACAGCACCAAAGAAGAGTTACGAGGATGGAGAGAAGGTATTCTTCCAGGAACCCCATGGAAACAAAACCGTGTGGGAAGTGGGAAAGGTACAAAAAAGATTGGGGAGGATGGTGTACATTGTAGAGGGTCCTAGAGGCACCTGTAAAAAACACATTAACCAAATGCGTCGTCGCATGTCGGACGACCCAGGGGAACGCCCATCGGATCAGAGTGAGACCATCATGGAAGATCTATACGACGCATTTGAGCTGCCAACACCAAAAACGCCTCCGGAACAGAGACGTTCATCAAGAAAACGTAAATTAACCGGGAGTTTAGAGGTGAATCCTAGGAAAAAGAAATACCTTGAGATTCCGGGGGAATGAGTTTCGGAAGGGGGGTGTTGTGAGTGAACCTACCTACCCTTTAATAACTAAATGGTAGCAACCGGCTACTATAAATACCGGCTTTTGCCGGGAGAACATTTGTACCACATTTAGGCACTAGCACTGCCAACACTGACTTGTGTATAATTTCTCTGTTCAATACAATTCGTTATTATTATCTCTAAACCTGTTGGTCTTTTATTTCATTGTTGGTAGCCCTAAACGAGTCCACAACAGTGATAAAAGAAAGAAATGAATAAAAATATTCTATGGAAATCGCTCCAGACAAGGCATGAAGTCACTTGATGTAAGGATCTAATAAGAACGAACGATGATCTGTTTTGGGACCTTAGCCAGAACCCTCAAATGGGAAAGATATTCACCATTCCAGTTATGACAACAGTACTGGCACAATCTATTAAAACGAAAGGGAATATCAACATACAAGATAGACAGTAATACTAGTTAACCCGTTGCTGGAAAGTCAATGAGAGGCGTATATATATATATATATATATATATATATATATATATATATATATATATATAGCAAGCAGAAGATGGCTATGTTTGGATTTTGTTCTTTCCATTCATTTATATTTACCTGGCTTTGCAAACTCACTTTTTACTGTTTCCGGATTCAAACAATTCAGCCTGAGCACAATGGTTCACTAATTTTCTAGTAAACATATTACAGTAGATATGATATCTGTAATGACCGGGTTAGAATAGAAATGCATACACAGTTGAAGTTTAATGCTAAGACGAAGCAAGCATGTTACTAAAGTCCCGCCTTTATTTATTCAACTATTAAAACCCTAAACAGCGCCCCCTATGGCAACGTAAAAAGTTGCAGGCAAGGGCCGTAACTTCGGCTTGGTGCATTTTGCTTCAGACGGATAACTTTTCTGGGTTATTTCTGGCAAAATTTCAAGCGGAGAAGAAGTATCTAGGGTGCTGTCTACAAATCGGCGGCCGCGGACAATGTAACCAGGAATTATCCCTATATCTATCCGCCTGTATTTCTATATCTCCTACGTGTACGCAAGTAACCGGTCTCTGATTTTTTCTCTTTTTAATAAACCGTTTTATAAATCCACCTCGGGGTCTGAGAGGTTTCGTCAGCAGAACAATCTTTAATCTGGGTTCCCGATGGGTGTTTAATGGTTTATACTCACATCGGTAAGTGGAAACACAGCACCAGGGTCAGAAAAAAGATTTGTAGAAAATAGGCCATATCTAAAGTGAATAAAAAGTCTCTCAATACATAATATATCAACTTTATTTACGTCTGTAAAATGAGTAATGAGTTGAGAAAGAAAACAAATCAGTAATGTTCAAAGATCTAAAAGAAGACAATGTTATTTTGTTAAGAGTTCAAAGAGACCGAATCAAAAGTTGGTTCATACGTCCGGCTTATAAAATATCTGAAACAGCCAATAGTAAGTAGAACAGCCAAAAGTGAACGGTTATCGGTTTAGACAGTCCTAGGGTATCAGTCGATACGGAGAAAGTATTGTTCTGTCCGCATGTGTGTGGGTTTGAATAGTGAGTGAAACTGACAAGCTGTCGTTATATTTAGAAGTAAGTCCATGACTGTGGCCCTGTGTTGTTTTGTCCAGATGCAAGGATCCAGGGTGCTACGGCAGAGTTAGTTTCGCTCGCTAAGAATATGTGTGGCAGTGTTATGTGGCAAATTAGGGTTCTCACTGCATCTCACTGAGGACAGCGTGTGGGCTTATATAGATAACGCTAACAGGTAGCGCCCCCAACTCTATCTGATTTGCTGAAATCCGATATAGACAACCAATCGAAATTGAGTATTTTGGGTCAATCAGTATTAAGAATTTCAACACAAATAAACATATAATATTTTAGAGATCATTTCTCTACGGTTATTTTTGTGGTTGTTGTTAGTGTTGGAACAGGGATTTCATAGATTTTTACGGACAAAGTTAGTTAGGGTTTGAACTCATGCTAAAACGCAGAGCTGTCGTTCGTCTGAAAGACTATGGAAAGCAAGAGCCAATTATATCCCTTGAGTTTACTTTGACAAACCGTGACAAACCGACGAGATTTATTGGATAGACACCGATCAAAATATTGCGTTAAATTATACCTACGTGCTAAATGTTTTGCGATAAATAAAATGTACATGCTAAAAATTGTTCGTTATATGAATTATACCTACATGCTAAAAGTTCTGCGTTAAATTAAGCATGCCTTCTAAAAGCTGTGCGTCATATTAAAGCTACTTGCTAAAAATTAAGAAAATAATTTTATTTTTTTATAATTGAAAGTTTTGTTCTTAATCGTAAATTTTTTTTTAGTCGGCCCAACTTCTTTGTGGAGTTATTACAATTGATATTTAACGCAGCAATGTTTTTTTAAAATTACTACATTTATAAATGAATAACTTCTGAAGATGTAATTAAAATATGCAGCAATGAATAGAGTATTTTAAAGGTTTAAAAAATAAAAGTATTTTTTGCTGCAAATCTGTTCATTTAAGCCATTTGTACTGACATGCAACCCCCTTTTAATGGAGCATATTACGGATTGTGTCTCCTAGGATAAGGTATACTAAGGAGTGTCCTTCATAGGCTATGACAAAGGTTTGCGATAAAATCATAATACATAAATTAACTTTAATTTCGCATACCCATTCTTTGAACAGTGGGTCCCAGATTTATCTCACGTAGGGAGAAACTGGTAAAAGACTTAGACCGTCAAATCTCGTGAACACGAGATTTTGGTTTGGATCTCTCACGCAACACTTTATTGAGAAATAAGACAAGATCTTGTTTTCATTTGCTCGCCGGATGAAAAAGATTAAGGACGTCCCTTGGCACGCCCCTTAACCAGAAAAGACGCCATAGAAAAATATAAGTTCTTACTTCTTACTTTACACACGCATATTTACCTTCTCATGAATAGCTTTGTGTATTCTTCTTTTGTATGGAAACAATGTATTCTTCGTGTAATCTTAAGTCTTACTTGTCTCGTTTCAAGTATTTTTAATTTGTCGTAGGCAAACTATTAATAAATGAAATGTTCTTGTCCGCTATAGCCTTTAACCGTCTTTAACTTTCAAACACGTGTACGTATAACGAAGTAATGCATGATCAGTTATAGAAACAATCACGTGCGCAGAGCGTTAATTAAAATTATATACCGACGCGTTGCTAATTTTGATGAAATAAAATATTAAACATTTCAATTCTTCAGAGACATTGGTGGTTTTATGTGAGAATTCGTCAAATATGTTACTTTATTTGATTCTTTAATTACTAGTTTATGTTAAAAACAAAACAAAATTACAATTTTCTTTCGTGGTTCTTCGTCCACACCGTAGGATGAAGTTATAACTAAATGTAGCATAGCTTTTATGATTATATAATCAAAGCCTAGTATCTGCTCGGCTAAAATGCCTCTTTTGGAGAGCTAGAAGTCAACCACATTAAAAACCGAATTTGTGTCTAACTTTTCTCTTGTAAGAAAAAAATTAAACACGGACATCAGTAAAAATACAATTTATGATTTTGTATTTACATGTAACTATTTAAATATATATATATATATATATATCGAGATGAATAAATACGCGTTATCCTTAATAATGTGTAAATAAAATAATAAAATATTCACTTAATTATTTTAGTGGTGGATATGGCGTTTTCCTTTGATATTGTTTACAGATCGATAAGACAAAGAAAACACGGGAAGAAAAAATGGTCTCTGTACATAGAAACGATGTTCTTACTACTGGAACTTCCTTACGTGGTTTACTCTACTCCAATAAGACCGTATTCAATACTAAACTGGTAAAGGAAATACATTTTCCACTTAACATAAAAGTAACTGTATCCAAGTCGATTTTTATGTCGATCTGATTGAGGTTAAAGCGTTGGAGTAGTAAATGAAATAAATGACGCCTAAGATGGAGAAAAGAAGAAAATAAAAAAGTATAAGAAAAAGAGAACATATTTCTTTTGAAAGAAGAAATCATCACCAAAAAGCCTCCATTTACAAATATTTCATTTTTATATTTCAATTTGGCTTGGGATTCGCCTGTTTATTTAGAACCAATATTGATGCGAGAAAGATGACATGTATTTGTACAATATATCAATCCGCAAATATCTAGCCAGATTGACACGTATACACACTCCGATTATTGAGGTTGATATATATATATATATATATAAATATATATATATATATATATATATATATATTGTTTACCATGCGTTTACTAGCCAGCCATTCTTTCCTTGAAGAAACACTGTCTATTTGCTTAGCCAAACATGGTAAATCGCTAAGTAAATGTTATACATGCAATGCAATAAAAATAATTTGAAAAATAATTTCAAAAATAATCTGATGCCGCTGTTGTGTCGAACGTGAAACTCAAACTAAAATACACTTTCCTTGGCCTTCGAGATAGGATCAACGTATAGTATCTGTTCTGTCCAAAGACGGTACAAATGTATTGTGGGGTATGCGATCGCACAAGACGTCAATAGAAGGGAAATAGGACACTTGGGGCAATTCTACTTGACGACTGTGGATTTCTAACATTCGTCAGCGTAATTTTCGTCGCACTTACTTTTGGTCTTCTGTTTACATGTCCTCTGACGAGACCTGCTTCCTTATTACTTACTTACCAAATTCAATAAGTTAGGCCAGAGTATAGATCCATGGGGCAATACATTTAAACTTCTCATTATCCTTCTGGAACCTTTATCTTGCGAAGATTGACCCCTGGAAACCGTTTAGAGACATGCAATTAAACGAATACACTTGCTTTCCTGAGATTGGATTCAAAGAAGCTCCGACGTCTAGAAACTGACATAGTAAACACCCACAATAAACATTAACCCCTAACGTCAACAATAAACTGGAATAACATGTTGATCTGTATGTGGACATGCCTACAAAGTCAGAACACAGCACAGTGTCCATTTTTTCTCACTAAGACTTGCTGATACACGGAAGTATCTACCTACAACAGTCGTTGACTGCTGAGATACCGCATCCTTTAAAACCTTTTTATTTCCGAAATTCGTCAAAACTACATCTCTTCTATACACATGCATACATGTACATGCACTTTTGATAATGCAGCTTCAGTACTAGCAGTCCTGACCAGGCACTGTCCGGGATAATTTATACTTAAATGTTTGTTTTGCATTGCTCGTAAAAATGAATATTATTGATTTTAATTCTTTAGGGCATGTTACGCATAGGTGAAAATCGCATATTTACCTTCGAATGTATTCTTTTTAACTCTTAACTTTAAAAATAAAAAGTAAAGCTGAACGATCTGTTTAATATTTTGATTATCGTTGATAAATCCCAGAAACTGCCTCCAGGCCCTGAACTCTATACTCCTTTTTTACTTTGTAAGCCAGACGTATTTTATTTGGTATCACATTTTTTAAAAACATATTTTACCCCAAACAAGGCAGGCCGCCACTGTAGACGTAAAGGGTTACTGAGAATTAGGGTGTAGCTTTTGAGTGTCACCCAATGTTTGGAGCAGTGTAGCGAGATGTCCGTTTCCATTAGTTTTAAACCTCTACATGACGGAGAAACAGATAGGAGGGAGGGAGTTTCAGAGGTCAGCAGCACGAGGAAAGAAGCTATTGAAGTAGAAGGCTCTGCGGCATCTGGGAACCTCCACAGTGAATGGATAGGAATTAGGTGATTGTCGAGTTGGTCTAGTCAATTTACGCCAGGAGGGCACCAGAGCAGCCACTTCATCGGAGCACAATCCATTGAAGTATTTGTAAAACAAGCACAACGATGAAACAGTGCGACCATGAGACAGGGGCTGGGACTTCGTTGATAGTAAGGGACCTATTAAGTTGGCCACTCTTTTTTTGGATCTTTTCTAGGAGGGAGAGACTAGTGGATGATGCACCAGCCTAGATGTTGCAACAATATTCCATGCATGAGCGGATTGTGGCTTTGTAGATGTTGTGGACCCGTTTAGGGGTATCAACAATGAAATAAAAGAACAACAGGTTTAGAGATAATAATAACGAATTGTATTGAACAGGTACTCCAGCTTAACTCCGATGCCCGTATGCGTGAAATCTGATGTATCCAGCTTCATGGCGACCTTCGCTGTTGGGAGCAGCAAATCCAACGACGCATATTCTTTTGCGGCAGATGTAAGTTGCTGGGATTTTCGAATCCCCAAAGAGTTCTGTCATTTTGTCTCTGAGAACCCCAGTCAGTCCGTTCTTCTTGGCATCAGTTGTCACGAATGTCAAGATCCTTTTTTGTAGGGCCTCCACAGAACCTGTGGTGGTTTTTATGATGTTGCCCCTGACTGCTCATGTCTTTGCTGGAGACGCTGGTGTTGCTGGCACTGGTGTCTCTTGTCCGTCCGAGATATACTTGTCAATAGTTGGCATCGGTTTTTGTGACGGTGCCAGTCTCGTCTGAGTCAGGGAGAGGGAGTCGGATTGTGACGACACCGGTGGAAGTATCTTCGCCACACTTCCATGAGTGCTGGAGGCACCAACTACTCCTTTCAATTTCTTTATCGAAATAGCACTCCATTTATTACCTCTTGGCCTAGAAGGTTGTAAGCCGGAAACGGCGAGATCTCCTCGTCACTACTGCTACTGCAGTAGAAGTTTCTCTGTAGCAGCCCCCCTATCAAAGGATTCTGCCGCCTGTGGCATCTGGTCCAGGAGGGTGGCCTGCTGTTTGTTCAGGTCCAACGACCTAGCGTTTCTTATCCATTTCGGGGGAAGTGCTTTCCTCACTCCGGAAGGGAGGGCTGGCAGTTAAAGCCCGTCTTCTTGTGGTTGTTTTGACTGGGTCGGTGACGATGCCATCCCACATCCTTGGACCACTCCTAGCAACTGAAGTAACCTTGCTTCGGGGTACAGCAGCTGAACTAGTCGGGGTACCACTTAAGGCAGCACACCCGTAAAAATGTCCTTGCTCACTTCAGCTTTCAGGCGTCCGAGTGCCGAAGCCCAGGTTGAGCGAAGCAGAAGAACCTGGACTTTTGGTGTTTGGGCCTGGACCAGCCTCCATACAAGAATGGAAACCAACCCCCGGGCTAGGCAATTCAATGGAGCTTGGCCCGATCCTCCCCTCTGCCGTTGTGAACACCAATTGAAGCCCGCCAATTCGGAATCTACTGAACGTCTGTTAGATGTGACTCTAACTATTCAGTAGAAACCTGCCAGCTGCTTAAGCCGAATCTGAGTTCAGAACCTTCCTGTAAAAAAATATAAATATAAAAACAATAAATGTCCCAAATGGGCTACAAAACGATCACACAAAAAGGACGGAAGAACAACAGGGGCTAGACAAAGGGGACAAAGAGAGCCCCCCGAAAGAAAAGTGAAACATACTGTTAACTTGATCCTAAAATAGATAGGGTGAGCGGGACAAGTGACTACCTACGAGTGGCCTGTTAAGATCAAAAGCCAGGAGGCCGAGAAAGAAATTCAAAATATTACTGTTATAAAGAAAAATCATTTATAGTAACAAGTTTGAAGTGTCAACGCTAAGCTGGCAATATATTTCCCGACTTATTTAGTAACGAAAAAACAGGGATATTTTTCTTATAAAGTTTTGTTTATTTTTCTTATAAAGTTTTGTTTATTTTTTTTTTATCTCGAATTAAATTGTTTTAACGCTAATCTGTAGTTCAAGGTTAATATTAAAAAAAATGAGTTTGAAATAAAAACGCTGTCTGCGTGTGTTTGTTCAACAGAGAGAGAAAGAGAGAGAAAGAGGGGGGACCAAAGCCTCGTACTCAATGTTTCACTATTTACTTATAATTGAAATTTATTTTCATTTTCTGTAATTAATACCAACGTTAAAAACCGCAAATTAAAAAGAAAAAATGTATATCTCATTATATCTCATAATTTAAAAATAGGAAGAAAAGCATTTCTTCAGCCGTAAATATCTGAATCATAATGTGTTTCATTATCTTTGGCAGTTTAGCTCAGTTGGTAGAGCGACGTCAAGACATCAAAGTTACGAGTTCGAATCGCGCTCGCGGCGTCAAATTGATTTACTTTTTATGTATTATTTAGTGGTTTAGATGTGCCCTAATATATTTCTTACGTTTACAAAAATTCTCGGCAACAGACAGACAGAAATACTGACATCGCGACAGATAATCTCTTCATATTATAAATAGATGATTAATTTTTCTGTAGAAATACATCATAATTTATTAAAATAACTTCTTTCATAAAACATTATCGCCATTCTTTAAAACCATCTCTTATAATCTATCTATCTATCTATATATATGTCTCTCTGTCTCTGTCTATTTCTATGTCTGTCTTTCTCTCTATATATGTATATATATTTCACTTTTGAATCCAATTATTTTAGTTTTCCATAAAAATAAATATACGTTTGAATGGACAACCCATTTCCAAAACATATGCACACAAGGAAAAGGTATATTTTTTGGTGTTTAATCTTTCGGAGCATTATTATAAAATATTAATTTTGTCATGAATTTTGTATTTTACTAAGTTATAATATATATATATATATATATATATATATATATATATATATATATATATATAGCAATATGAAAATATATTTGTGGCAAGTTAGCTACACAATAGCGTCTATGTTTCATTCCTGCATGAAATCATCAGGCTTAATTTGCGGATTTATTGTTAGCGATTGCAGTTATAGCTAAGTAATCCATTCGTTGTTCTTACTCCCTCTCTGACTATTATTTTGATGGACCAATAAGCGAACTCGTTTTTTTAAAAAAACTGGCTGCCCTTAGGTTTCACACATTTTTCTTTGTATTGGGTGTCGGTTTGGCACACCTCAATTTTAGTGTGTTAAATCAATAGACTACCGTTTATTTAACACGCGGGGACTGACATAATGTATTTTCTTTATTTATTGTGTTACTTGTCGCTACTTTATATACTTATTTAATTTAGTTTTCTATTTATTAATTAATTTGATTTAATTCATTCATTATTTTCAATAATTATCTTAAAGTGAAGTGTATTCTATGTGTCCAGTTAGTTGCTATTTCGCTTCTACGATTTACAAAGTCTTAGATTTTAGTATTTATTAATTTATAACTTCTCATTCAAACATAATCTACGCAGGTCGTTTAAATATCTTCATGCACTGGCCCATCGTAACACTTTTCATTCAATTGTTAGCGAGCGACCGCATTCTATGGGCTCCCAGTAATGGTTCACCAGTTATGTTTTAAATCAGTATTTTTATTATTGAATGTGATTTTGTGTTTATTATACCAAGTTTCAAATTCTAGGGAGATTTCTCCTACATAGTATTTGGCTTGGTATACAATGCTTTTGTTTTAACAGTTACTTTATATATATATATATATATATATATATATATATATATATATATATATATATATATATATATATATATATATGTATATATATATGTATATATATATGTATATATATGTATATATATATATATATATATATATATATATATATATATATATATATAGTAGGATCAAAATAAACCAAAGTGATAACTTATAGTATATGGAACCTATTGTGAAAAGGATTAGCTCAATATACGAGATAGAGCATTTTTTCAACGGAAATTTACCACCCGGACATTTTTGCTTATCTTTTCACGGAACTTTTCTCTTCATTCAATACGTTTTTTTAATAACAACTCTCATAATTTTCAAATGTTTGAACTTTGTTTTTTTCGAAAGCCAACTTATCCATCTGTATTTCTCCTCTGATGATAAGATTTCGATCTTTGAAAAGCCTTGGCTTAAGGAAAGAAAAATAAACACTAGTTTATTACTGGTTACACCTTGCATTGAACAATTGAAATTTGAAATAAATTTAGACAATCGTCGCATATTTATCACTCTTTTTTCTTCTCTCTCTCTCTCTCTCTCTCTCTCTCTCTCTCTCTCTCTATATATATATATATATATATATTAGTCCTTATATACATTTGCCTATTACAAAGTAACTGTTAAACCAAAAGCATTTGATGTGTGCTATAAAGGCAAGTTTTTTTTACTAAAGATAATACCAACCTACTTTTATTGTTCAGCTAAAGTTATTATATCCCTTCTATAATTCAGGTCGTTCTATATATTTTTGATGTTGACGAAAGTTTATACGTTTAGTTTTGTCATGAGAAAATGTAAATCCGTTAGCTTTAGCCAATTTTTCAATATTCTTATAACTGCTTTTATATTGTGTTTATATATTTCGCACTATAGCATATGATTAAATGGTCCACATATATGGCAAATTCGGTTCCAGTATTGACCATTTTACCTATATTGTTTACCATTATATTAAATAATATCAGCTATAGTAGTATACCTTATGGCCCACTCATTTATTGCTCTTTCTATATTAAGAGGGTATCTTCACGTCTCACTCTGAAGCTTCTACTGCACATAATATCTTTTATCAGTGTTGCACTCTGCCATTCAGTCACATTTATTATCCCGTATTTCCATGCTGTATCGTAAGCCTACTCCAGGTCTAAAAATACTGTTACATTCATTTTTTGATGAAGGGCTCTTGTATTTATGTTTCTAATTCGATTATATGATCAATAGGACGCCTCCTGTTTTTGAATGCCGTCTGATTATTTTGGTTTCTTGATACCATATTAATCTGTCGTTCAGTATATTTCGAATGTCTTGTATACACAGCTGGTAAGAGAGATTGGACTGTATTTTGTTGGGTCTGTAAAGTCTTTTGAGGGTTTGAGTATAGGGATTATTGTGGCTTGTTTTCATATATTCCGAACATTTCCGTGAGTTCAAATGTCATTATATATTTTGAGTAAGTATTCTTTGTTATACTGAGAAATTGCTTTAGAAATACACCGTGAATTGAATAAGGGCCGACGGCTGTGCTATGCAGTCTTGTAAGTATGTTTTGTAGTTCTGTTATCAGGAATTGTTTATTGTAGGTTTTAAAGTTGTCTGAATGAGAGTTGATTTACTTTTCCCCTCGTGCTGTTTGATAATTTGAAATTATTTCTCTCGATTGCTTGAGGAGGAGTTTTTAGCGAAGTTTTCACTAGGTGTTCAACTATGTCTTTTTATTCATAATTTTGATGCTATTTTGAATGATATGTTTATATGATTGTTTATTGTTTTCCCTACAATGTTATTGACCATATCTCATAATTTTTCGGCCAGGTATTTGAATTTATTTTATTAACGTATTATTGCGATGCTCTCCTGTTGGCCAATACAATAGTCCTGTGTGATTTCGCTATTTTAAAAAATAAGTCTCCAAGTTTTCATTTGTTGTGTGGGTTTGACATTTCCTAAGGGTTACTGATCGGCCTCTCACATCTTTTTTACATTGTTTATTAAACCAGTGATTATTTAATTCAGCAGAGTATGAGCTTTTCGGATATTTTGTTATGCAATTGTTTTCAATGAGTTTGTGAAATATATATCTTCTTCTCTATTTGTTTCTGGTATTAGTTTTGTTTAACATACATTCCGGAAACCTTGTCAATCTGCCATTTTAAGAGTCCATTGAGGTATTTCATAATTCTTCCTCGGGTTCTGACGTTCGGGAATAACGGGGAAATGGTCGCTTCTGCATGTTTCGTCATCTACTCTCTGGTAATAATCCGGATAAGTATGTTCTAGTTGCTAGATGAAGATAAGTGTTAGTCGCGTTGTTATAAAGGCATAACTGACTTTAATCCGAAAGTTCTCCTATTATTACCACCTACTTTTAGCATCTTTACAGCCCTACATTTCGTTGTGGCTATCAAAATTTCCAATCAACATGAATGGTTTTTGTAGTTGTTGAATCAATCCGTTCAATTTTGTCTTGTCTAGTTTGTTACTAGGTGGTACGTATAGTGAGCAAATAGTCATTGTTTTCTTCAGTGTTACTGATACTGTAATTGCTTGTAGCTTTGCTTTTAATTTGATTTCCCTTTGAATGATGTTAATCTTTACTACAATTGATGAGCCATCTGAGGCGGCTCTATTTCCTCCACCATTTTGGTAATTATATGATGTGTGTTGTTTTAATGTGGAATGCATAATCTGCTTACTGGTATGTTTCCTGTAAACATATAATTACTAAGTAGAATGTGGTGATGATGATATTTAATTCACAGCTGTTGGACTTTTCGCCTCTTATACCCTGGATAATTCTTTGAAGTTTGAAAGTGAGAATACAAAATGGTAGGGGTTTTCGTGTTTGTTAAATCAGTCTTTTTGTTGGGGCATCTTGAGAGCAATTGATGGTCAGGCTTTGTTCGATTGTTAATAGAGTCAGATTGTATTTTACTTTGTGGCTACAGCAATTTATTTGGATTATTTTAGTATTTTAATATTTACATATTTACATTTCTTTTGAGTAGTCATCAGGTTTTAATTTCTTCTGAGACGCGATTCATGTAGATTTCTTTTTTGTTTGAATTTAATTTATATGTGGAATCACAACCCCCGTTCCCATCATTTTTAGATCTTCTTTTTATTTAGGGTAATTTTGTTCTTGAGGTAAGTCTTGATCTATTTTTATTATGACCTTGCCTAGTGCCCATTGGTCGAAAATTCTTTTACATCTACCTTACTGGGTCATTAGTGTCCGAGTCATTAGGTCCATTTAATAAGGGTAAGCATTTGAGTTTTATTTTTGTTTGTGTATTTTGATTAGTAAACTGACATTTGGGGAATACTTATTAATGGATGTCTAATACATATTGTTCAAATTTCACAACAATCGGAAGTATATGAATTTTCATGAAGGGCTCTCACTTAGTTTGGCCTTTCGAATAAAGCTAAACTAAACTAGATATAGACCACGTCACGATCCCTTACGCCTATGTTATGGTACTTTACCTATAACGGACTACTTGAAGTCTTTCACTCACCATAAATACTGGGAGCAGCGGCTTCTCAGTGTGTGAACCACACCAGTCTTTACTGGCAGTCAAGACTGACGTACAACCATTATTGTTCTCAGTTGTATTATGCTTTTGTACAATATACTTGTTTTCTCTAAACTCTGAGTTCGTGTCTTCCTTCCGGCCCTTTTACAGGGTGACAACGGCCTACCATCTGTGTTTCAAAATTCCTAATGATCGGTTAATTAGTTTAGGAGCGAATATTGTACATACACATTTATAAACTCATACACATATATAACTGTATATGAATATTCATATATAGTTACAGATCGGCAGATTTATTAAATATTTAAAATTGCCACAGAAAAAAATTGTACAGGCTGTTTTCGCGGTACGAAATAAAAATCTATATGAAATCCACTAATATATTTCTATATAAAAGCTTCAACTCATTTAATTGATGAGCAACTAAGCTTAAAGCATTTGCGCGATTTGGGACATTTCACAGGAAAAGCAAACAAACATACAAAAAGAAAACTCACTCAGGTGAATTTTCTTTTTCTATGCGATCCAGAATTAATGTGTTTCATAAATCAAAATAATTATTTAATCTCTCTCTCTCTCTCTCTCTCTCTCTCTCTCTCTCTCTCTCTCTCTATATATATATATATATATATATATATATATATATATATTTAATGATAAATATTTTTAAATTATTATGAACATACGTACACGTTTCATGCTGATTGAACCATCCGTGTGGAGAATAACTGTTAAGCTGATCGCATGATCAAACGAGTCACTTTTAACCCATATCAGAACGGTCTAACCAGCTATGCAACACGCCGAGGAATAAACCCTATTGATATCATATAAATCGGTTGTCTTAACAGTGTTCCAAAGATACCGTAGACAGGAAGTTCGCATTTAGCTTTGTTTTAACAGCTAATATCGTTTCTCCTAAAAGTGTCCATCTGAAAAGGGGATATAAATAATTATTTAATAACAAATATTTTTTAATTATCATCCACATATGTACAAATTTCATCCTTATATATATATATATATATATATATATATATATATATATATATATATATATATATATTCGACGTATGAGGGGCTGCCGGCGCGTGAATTTGTAATTGCAAGGGTTGCGCAATCCACAACAACTGCTCCCCTGAGTCGGCATTGCTTGATTCCAATGGCAAGTAGTAATACAAGACGACTGGAAACAATGCCGAGATAAGCAGAGAGCACATACAGCACCTGGTATTCCCAAATGGTCACTCATTTAGTACTGGCCAGGCTGAACGCCGCTTAACTTCGGTGATCTAACGGGAACCGTGTGTGTGTATGTGTGTATATATATATATACATGATATATATATATATACATGATATATATATATATATATGATATATATATATACATATACATATATATATATACATGATATATATATATATATATATACATGATATATATATATATATACATATACATATATATATATATATATATATATCCTGTATATAAATGAAACAGTAAACAAAATGATAATATATATATATATATATATATATATATATATATATATATATATATATATATATATATATATTATCATTTTATTTACTGTTTCATTTATATACAGGATGGGGAAGCAACATTTACAATATCTTAGGGATGGAAAGATAGTGTATGGACAAGTAGTTTATTGAAATCCTGAGAATTTATTTGCCACAAGAAAATTCCCATAATAGAAAATGTTTCTCTTCTATATGTCCTCCTTATTTCTCAATAACTGCCTTCACACGCTTCCTGAAATTGCACAAGTGTTCTCTCAAGTATTCGAGAGACAACTCCTCTCACTCTGTTTTAATAGTATCTTTCAGAGAGTCAACATTGCTTTGTAATGTTTTATTGGTAGCATGTTCTAAAACGCCCCAAATAACATAGTACAGAGGGGTTTAGATCTGGGCTAGAAGGCGCCTATAAACATGATTCTCAAAAATGGCTAAAGTTGAATTTGCAGAAATCTTGTATTTTTCTATCTGTGTGGGCTGGAGGACAATTCTGTATTAATATATAATTCCCATCCGGGTAGTTTGCTTTAAGCCATGACAATACCTAGTATCTCGAAGTCTTGTAATAAGTATTAACATTACATTTTTTAATCAGACACCATCGGACACCACAACACCATCATCCATTATACGCGCAGGGTGTTTTGTTGTGAATGCTCCTATTTTTTAGAATGAATATTTTCAGCATTTACTTCAACATACGTGAGCAGATACATCTCAATACGTGAGCAGAGCTTAGTAGTGGTATGCAAATATATTTATGGCAAGCAAGTAAGTTAGACAAGTTTATTTCTTTGAGGGTATATTTCCCATTTACTCACACAAAATACATTTTAAATCATTCCTCTGTTTCATTCTGGCAATTAGCTATTCGTTGGTGTTGCAAGCGGCAACGTTGGTGTTTTCTTTACTGCGTCCCAGATATTGAAAATGGTGAAGTCGTAGAAGTTCTCTTACAGCTATTTTAGGGTATTTCGGACGTTTTACATAGAACTATGTTCATCTGCCAAATGTATGGCGTTTCTACAGCCTACCTTTACTCATAAGTCTTGACAACTGAAAATAACCATATGAATTGAGTCTGAGTCCTTTTCCAAAGATGTGGGGCAGCATGACATGGGCTTTGCTGGAAATACACATAAAGATCATCACAGTTTAAATGAACTTGATCTTCATGATATGTGGGAATTTGTCCGAACGGTAGACTACCCCCCCCCCCCTCGCCCCTGTGGTTCTGTGAGTTGGGCAACTGGTCTTAAGAAAAACAAAATCATCATTGTATGTTTGCCCCTATTCACGTTCTTTTTAGCTTTTGTAAGGCGTTTCTCCTGGATCTTACCAGTGAGTAGTTGACTTTTTCAACTCTTGTAACGAAGGTCATTGTTCATTGCTTTCTCACTTCGACGCCAATCTCTTTTGCCAAGTCCCGCACTGCCTTGTCCGCACCCCTTTTAGGAGATTCTCGACTAATTTCGTTGTAGTCACACAGAATGCATGCTATCATCCTTCCTGTTAGCCACTGATTTCACATCTTCGTCACAATTCTCCAGTTCATATCTCACAGCCTTTCAGGGAACACGGAGATGCAGCTAAGATTTTGAAATTTCGAAGCTAGCAGATCACCCTTTTCGAACATTCCGGTACTTTTCCAGCCGTCAATCGTATCCTGCTCTCAAACCCGTCAATAAATACTTATCCGTTACACTTTATCACTATTAAATACTTGAAATCGTTCTGAAATGAAATACATCTTAAAAATGATCAAATTTTCTCGTATGCCAAGTGTTTTTCTAAGTCAATGTATTTATTAATTATGTTTACTAATTAATAATTAGATTTTGTGAAAGTTGAGAGCATTTAAATATATGTTGTGTTTCAACCTTGTGTCAGACATGGAAGTTCCTAATCTTACCGTGTGCTGTGCTCATGCAAGACTGAGGAAACGCCGCCTGCAATTAAGTTCTTTTATACCTCGAGAAAAAGGACGAGTCAAAATAAAACTGTTGAAGACATGAAGTATTTTTTGTTCCAAATCACTTACCAGTGGGACGATAGGGGGCGACAGAGAGAGAGAGAGAGAGAGAGAGAGAGAGAGAGAGAGAGAGAGAGAGAGAGAGAGAGAGAGGGGGGTCAATAATTACTGTTTAATCATATCTTATCAGGACATTTTCAAATAAGATGTTCGCACTTCCAACCTCTTCCACTCGAACTGACAACTTCGCTCCAAACTCTCTGTTTAAGCCATGTTACGTCTCATCTGTTTCTATCAGTCGAATCGATGCAAACCTCTATGTCAGATTGATCCAGAGTAAAAGTCATTTTTTGTTATTTTCAACTACAAAAGTATATACTAGCGGTTCTACTCGCTTAGTATTTGACATATGTATGTTTAATTTGTAGTTGCAGAATATGTTTTTGTTGCCTTATGTATATATCTGTTCGCAAGCGACAGAAAACAAGCAGTAACTAACTTGAACTATTAGTATTGTTCATAAGCAAGTGACTTCATATGTACAGGCTAATCTCCCAAAACTAATTAACTAATGAACTTTAAAATATGTTTTAAGCAACACGGTGTGTTACATGGTGTAATGTAGTTGCTAATTGGGTTATCCCCCTTTGCAGATTGGTTGTTTGGAGTCTCTAACCGCTAGATCGCCCTGGTTGGGAGTCACTTTGCATAGATGGTGGCTTGATCAGTATAATAATTGTACTCTTTGGATTGAAGAAGTGCGTTGCTCAGTGAGCAGAGTGAAGTGCAGAGAGAAAGAGGTTAAGTTGGCAGTTGGCAGTTGGTGGAGCATCAGACTTTTATTTTTCAAAAAGCTTTCTTTTGAGGATAGACGAGACATAGTAACATTATTTTTGTAAATGTTGAGATATACATGGGGCATATATATATATATATATATATATATATATATATATATATATTAATAGACAATTAAAAGATGAGAATAAATATAGCACAAATACAAAATCTATTAGGTCTTCAGTTGTGCAAAACAAGGGATTTATTTTGCCTTCCTAAAACCATGGCTTTTCTAAAGAATGAAATTCCTATCTTCAGAGGAATACAAAGCGATAAGTTGGTAAGAGAATTTTAGGCAATAGGCTTAGTAACGTTGGAACATTGTTTGTGTTATTTTGTTAAAGTTAGCCATTTCGGGGATACCACCGAAACCACAACATATCCCAGTAAAAAAGAAAAAAAAAACATTAACATTTTTAACGAATGCCATATTTATTGCATAAACTCGTCCTGAGGCGGGTATTCTACTAGTATATATATATATATATATAAGTTACTTATATATGCTCTGTGTTATGGATTGACAATCATCGAGCGAAATATTTTAAAGAGACTGATAATTAAAAGGAACTCATAGTATATGCTAAAACATATGTTGTAATACTTAATATATATATATATATATATATATATATATATATATATATATATATATATATATATATAACTGCTTTTCGTAAATTTTTATTTGGTAGTTAAAGACACCTGCAAATCTATCGACTGGGCAAGTTTTCGTTCCGCCACAAGCACAGCATAATTGCCTGTTGGCCCGTCCTGCTGACAGTACACATCGTCTGAATTATCCCGCTGTTGTAATAACGACAAAAGGCATAGACAGAATATTTGTGCAGTCAATATATAGTTACTTTGTTCTAAAAAATAATAAAAAAACGAATGAATTTATTAAAAAAACTATGAGTA
Source organism: Sepiola atlantica (assembly GCA_963556195.1). Taxonomy (NCBI): domain Eukaryota; kingdom Metazoa; phylum Mollusca; class Cephalopoda; order Sepiida; family Sepiolidae; genus Sepiola; species Sepiola atlantica. Next base: position 62,893,304 of record OY744528.1, read on the forward strand.
ACAGTGCTCTGCAATTTTATTTCGTTATTTATTTTCTTAGAATAGTACACACATGTATATGCACGCACACACACACATACACACACACATATATATATATATATATATTGATATACACGCAAACATACATATATTGTTTTAAACACATATATGCATACACAAACACATGCGCATAGGCAGCATTTTTTCTGTAATACAAATGTTGTTGAATATGACAGATAACTTATGTCTGGATATACTTGTGTGGATCATTTCCATTTTCCGAATAAGGGTCTTTGTTTCGATGGGGAATTGGCCGATGAATCTGCCATAACTCTAGGTGTCCTAAGTACTTTCAAGCCCATCCGGGTCCATCTTCAGAGGAATCAGGTAATGACCATGGTGCTAATGTTGATATTTATAGGACTTTTTGGCGGGAATAATATTATTAATACGGAACTAAAATTAGAACTATGAACATTTTCAAATGATATCACTAATGTTAAAGTAAATTCTGTTAAGGCTGTTATTTTTGGTTTTGATGTATTAGGCTTCTTATACCACCACTTGGCAATACAGATACGGCCCCGTGACTAGACAGATAATAATCAGCAAAAATCATCATAAAATTCTCCAAATCGATGCACAGAATATACTTACAAAACTGAAAACCTCCTTTACTCCAGTACACTTACAAAGAGTCGAATACCGACTAGCACAAATTAATAGTAAAAAAGAATCACAACAACTCAAACTACAAAAAAACTTTACAACCTTTACAGAGGTTCCATATTACTTCCAAACTAAAAAGATACATTCATTAACCTCTACCATGCTGAAATAACTCAACAACAGAAATATTTTCTTAACCAAGAGCCTAACAGCCATCTATTCCAAGGATACTAAAATTTACACAAAAAACTGAAATCGAAATACTTTATTAAAATATGCTTAAACTCGAGGAGAAAAATAAACTTATAATAAAACCCGAACTTCCTGACTTACAAAAAGTTGAATCAAGTAAAAATAGACACACCATAAAATTAAAACCCATTTCTATTAACAAAACACCTCAAATAACCAGTTGCGAAATCACACATATATTATCATAAAAGAGCTGATTAAACCAATATTTACGTAATACTTAAAACACCAGATTACTAGTCTAAATTAGAAAACATTCTTGAAGATCGTAACAAATTCAAAAGAATAAACCACAATCCGACGCACCTCCTCAAAACAAAAATAATAATGAATTAACGCTGACATTGATTATGAAAAACTACCAACAATTATAGGCGACTTTAAACTCGGATACATTTATGGAACTGTTAGAACGCATGAGGCAAACTTTCCGCTCCGTCCTATTCTCTCTCAAATCCTTACATCCACTTACTAACTGTCAAAGACAATCAACGATTTGATATCCCCATATATTCTTAACTTTTATAGTATTAAATCGGCAAATAAATTAACCATAATAAATAAAAAAAAAACGAAAAATGGTAAAATTGACTCTTTAGATGTTGAAAGACTTGTTTACTAAAGTGCCCATTAAAGAAACTACTGCCATAATCATTAATAATATATATAACAACCCCAATAACCGACCCGTCTAAATTAACCCTGACACCTTGCGTAAAATGCTGTTGGCCTGCACTACTGAATTTCCCTTCTATGGTCATCGCGACAATATTTATATTCAAAAAGATGGCGTTGCGCTTCTCCTAAAAATACGCTGGACGAATATTCAATATAATTAGATTTTTCTTAACCAAAATAAAGATACAGGTTGTCATCGATTGCCGTTCATCTAAGCAACATGCCACAAATGCTGGTGTACCCATGGGATCTATCCTTGGATCTTTATTGTTCCTGATTTTCATAAACGACCTCCCTGATGACATTTAGTCTGAGATTGGTATATTTGCTGAAGACACCACGCTTTACTCTAGTCATGTGTGCAAAACGGATGCGATCATATCCGAGGCAATGGCTGAATCCTTAGAAAATGACCTCCAGGCTGTAGTGGATTGGGGTCATAAATGGTTGGTAACTTTTAATGCTGCAAATACAAAGCTCATTTCCTTCAATAACTACAAGAAACCTCTTTACCACCAATTGTCATGACAAATAACACCCTACCTCAGAGTTCAATATTCAAATTCCTCGGCCTAACTTTCACAGGCAACATGAATTGGAACAAATGCATTGAAGACATTGCCAAAGCTGCAGCAAAAAGGGTGGGCTCCCTCTACTGTGCTAGTAAACTCCTCACACCTGACATTATCCTGTATCTCTACAAAGCCACGATCCGTCCATGCATGGAGTATTGTTGCCACATCTGGGCTGGTGCATCATCCACTAGTCTCTCGCTCTTAGACAAGGTAAATAAAACTTAATAGGTCCCTCACTATCAACCAAGCTCCAGTTCCTGTCCCATCGCCGCAAAAATATTATTAATAAAAACGTACTTTCTTACTGATCAACATAAAACAAACTTATCATTTACTACAGTATTAATTTACTGTAGTAAATGATAAGTTTTATTTTTTTAGTGAGAAAGTACGTTTTTATTAATAATATTTTTTAATACCTGTTCATCAATTGTATAATTATGATGAAACTGGTTACGGAAGAATAATTTTATATATGTGTTAAGTGGAGGATTGGATGTATTAATATTGTTGTGGGGAGTATTTCTAAAATGTCTAACCTTATCATTACTAATAATTCTTTCTCACTAACCGGAGTTTTAGATAGGACGTACCTCGAATATGAGTTTAAATGCCCATCAGAAGACTACGTCTGCGATAACAAAAAAATAATACGTCGGCTTGACTACTACAACTTGGTCGAGGAGGTTAACAATGCATTAATCCCCTACCAGCGCCATGGCTCAGCAGTTTACTAATCAGCATTTTTGCCCCCGCTCAGAATTTCGAAAACTGTGAGTAGAAAACTACACAATATTAGAACATACCAATAATAAATAAAAACTCTACACGTTAGAAACCTTATACATAAAAAACAGCCATTAACAGAATTAACTTTAACACTAGTGATATCATTTTAAAATATTTATAGTTCTAACTTTAGTTCCGTACTAATAATATAATTCTCGCCAACAGTACCGAATAATATTAACATTGAAACCATAGTATTTACATGATTCCCTTGAAGATTGACCCGAATGGGCCTGAAAGTACTTGGGACACCTACAGTTATGGTACATTCATCGGCTAATTCCCCATCGAAACAAAGCCCCTTATTCGGCAAATAGAAATGATCCACACAAGGATATCCAGACATAAGTTATCTGTCATATGCAACAACATTTATATATATATATATATATATATATATATATATATATATATATATATATATATATATATATATATATATATATATATATATTGTTTAATATAAGAGACAACTCATGTCTAGATATCCCTTGGTAGATCCTCTCAATAGTCCGAATCAGGATCTTAGTTTCGGAGGGGAATTGGCTGATGAATTTGCCATAGTTTGGATTTGTCTCCCAAGTATGGCTGTGAGCCAGAAACACGTGTCAATGGATTACTTTTATGTACGTATAAAATGAATAAATAAAAAGAATATATACATATTTCAAGATTTTTATTATTATATCATCTTATAATAATTTACATCCAAAACAACTCCACCGATTTGCCAATTGTTTTTAGCAATACTGCACAGTGCACAAATTATCCAGATAGTTTACCATAAGAGACAGATACCTTTCTTCAGAATTCTTAGTTTAAAGCATTAACATAGAAAAGTGGGATTCATCGCACGGCGAAAATACGAGAAAAAACAACAGGATTCAAACTATGTTTTCAGTAATTCCAGACGAAAAAATAGTAACGAACGTCAAGAATTTTTAAAGGATAAAAACATGTATTTGTAAACTTATTCGTATACGTATTCAAGAGAAGCATATCACCACAGAATGATCGTCCACCTCGCCGTCAATTCCAAATCATTAAAGTCAAATACCTGAATAATTTATTTACTGTGTAGTTTTTCTGGAAACAATTGTAAATCCGTTGAGTTGTTTTGGATTAAATAGACTATAAGTTGATAAAACAATTAAGATTTAAAAATAATACCCTTATAAGCTTTATTTAATTGCTAATTGATTAAGAATGACTTATTTCTAACTGTTCTTTCTGGTATATGTTCCCAGGGCTTACTGCTAAATTGGATATTCAACTTTTTACAGATAATCCAGTGGAGATATTTACACATTACATTATTTGCATTGTATTGTAGTCGTCTTTAGCATAACCTTACAATTGGATGTCAGGTGTCTCACGCTCTGTACTTCTGTGTGGCAGAACCATCACTTGTTATCATTGCTGAGACCACTCATCTTCTTAAAAGCATTGGTCATCAGGCCTTGATCTTGGATAGCTATCATCATCCTCTCCTGATCATAGTCAAGCGATCCTTATTCAGCCAGTTTACAGAGCCTTCATTATCTATATATTCCTTAGTTAGTTGATCCATAAAATTTTTGGCACGTTGTTGGTTGGTCCATACTTCCCAGGCCTTACCTACCCTCTTTGAAGAGGAATAAGTTTATTGCTTACTGCCTGATGTGCCCTCACCAGGGAATGGGGACGGAGTTGCCTAGGCCATTTTTGCTAGGCCAGAATGCTCCTCCTTTTAGGGGCGCTGGCTTGATTTTTCCTAACCTTCCCGACCTTGTGTCACATATTGCTGCGGTGGAAAGCAATTACATACCGTTAATCAAACCGCAGATCGTTCAGTCTCTTATTAACTTCGGCATCGGCTAAGGTGATACGAGTCGAGGATACGTTCATGACAATCAGTCCGGCAGAAACTTGGGTGGATTTTTATCTGTCGGGCTAAGGTATTTTAGCCTTTCATTATAAATTTGGAGTGGAGCAAGCTTATAGCTTACTTCATGAAAGACCCTGATCGGGAAATGCCGACGGGGTCGCCCAGGCTATTTTTGCTAGGCCAGAGTGCTCTTCATTTAGGGGGCTGGCTTGATTCTTCCCCAACCTTCCAGACCTTTTATAACATATAGCTGCAATGGGAAGCAATTAAATACCTTTGATCGAACCACAACCAGTTCAGTCTCTTATCGATTTCGTTTGATTGAAGACTTTGGGATGGGGTAAGGTGATAGCAGTCGAGCATTCACTCTTGACAATCAGTCTTGCAAGAACTGACCTATTTCGGTGGCATTTTATCTGTCCGGCTGAGATATTTGGTCTTAGAGTGTCCTAAAAAGTGCACACTCACAGGCCTTGCCTCAACTCTTAGTGGTTAAGTAAATTCATTGCTTACTGCTTAAGGCGTGCTGACCAGGGTACGCCGACGGGGTTGCCCAGGCTTATTTTTGCAGACCCAGAGTTCTCCTCATTTAGGGGCGCTGGTTTGATATTTCCCGAACTTTCCCAACTTTGTGTCACCGATTGCTGCGATGGGAAGCAATTAAATACCGTTGGTCGAAACTTCGGTCGATTGAGAAATTCGAGATGATACCAGTCGAGGATTCGTACTCGACAATCAGTCCGACAGGAACTGGGCCATTTCAGTGGCCTTTTATCTGCCAGGCTGAGATATTCGGTCCTGGGTCATCCTAGAAGGTGCACTTTCCCAAGGTTAGCGTCCTCTCTTTGGGGTTAAGAAAGTTTGTTGCTTACTGCCTGATGTGCACTGACTGGGGAATGCCGACGGGGATGCCCAGGATATTTTTGTAAGGCTAGAGTGCTCATCGTTTAGGGGCGCTGGCTTGATTCTTCCCTGACCTTCTTGTCTTGTGTCACATATTGCTGCGGTGGGAAGCAATTAAATACCGTTCAGTCTTTCATTAACTTTAGTTGATTGAGAACTTCGTGATACCAGTCGAGCATTCGTTCTCGACAATCAGTCTGACAGGAACTTTACAATTTCGGTGGCCTTATATCAGTCGGGCTATGGTATTCGGCCATGTGCCCTCTTTAGGGTAGAGTAAGTTTATTGCTTACTGCCTAGGGCGCCCTGACCAGGGAATACCGCTCGGGTTTCATAGGATGTTGTTGATTGTCAATAGTGCTCCTTCTTTAGGAGTGTCAGCTTGACTCTTCCCAACCTTCCGGCCTTGTGTCACATATTCGTGCGGTGGGAATAAATTTAATACTATTAAATACTATTGATTCAACCCCAGTCCTATAAACAATGATTGCGTGCCCTCAACCTGTATTCGCTGAAACGTAGACGGTTGCGTTGGGAACTCATCACCGACTTTAACATTATGTGCAGCAACTACAATGTCACTCGTGCACACCATCTCTACATCCCCAAGGGTTTCGTGGACACGCAAAGTTGTACCTGACCCTCTTTCGGCTACATCTTCGGAAAGCGTTATTTCGGTTCGTGGAACAGGTTACCAGAAGCCATGATCAACTTACAGACGACCAAACAATTTAAATGCATAATGGCCGCTGAGCTTTGGATACATATTCGATACGAGAGCAGCGTCGGATGCGTTTATGGCGTAAAGCATTAACTAGATTTAGAATGTACATTTCAGGAAGTGTTTTTACCCCAGATACATGGTCCGTATGCCCCCCCCCTCCAAAAAAAAAGTGCCATAGTAGCTTTCGTCTCGTTAGAAAAAATGTCTATTATGTCTAAGATTGACAAAACATCGAGGAGGTGTTTAGATTTACACAAGTTCAAACTGTCTATTTACATGGATTGTTGCACTTCGCTATTTTTTGCCAATAAATTTATTTTATTTTATTTTATTGAAACAGACAAACACCTTGCTGGTCGACACGGTCGATTGACACGAAAACACCCAGGACAATAAAACACCTGAGTATTCGATGCAGAAATACTTACAAAAGTCACATACAAAGCTTATCTGAATACGGGAATACACTCGTCACTAAATAAACGTCCTGGGAGCATTGCTACATTTATAGCTAAGGCGACATCCTATAATGGACGTTTACAGGTTGATGCGTGGGTGTCCAAAAATGTTATATAAATTGATATCACAGAATCGACTGGCTATCGAGTTCGACATATCAACTTTTGTCTATTCCCGAGTTTTCTCTAATCTTCTCTCTCTTTCGCTTAACTAGTTAGCTACTACGACAAAAATAACAACACAAGCAATATTAGATGATTATTTAAAAAGAACTGAGAAGTAATTATACTTTTATACATCAGTATTTGTCATCATCCTGTTAAGCAGTAAGGCAACATAAACGAAACACATCTTAAGATTTGTTTCCGCTGTGATTAGAACTATACCATTTTGGCTCTGCCAAGGAAAAAATATACCGGCGATGTGCCTCCTTATTTTTTAATTTTTTACTAATTCTCACAAGATTTACCCACTTGTATTCCTTCTGCTGAGTTACTATTTGCCAACTTGAATTCCTGTTATATATTTAGACGGAATGTTTTCACTATTCGGACTTTCAAAGACATTCTGCTATTCACACTACATTTGCTTAACATTTATAATTTCCTGCATTTGCTCTTTTGGACATGTTTACATTTTGTATCGAAGATGATTCTCTTTGCTCAAAACCACTCTATAATTTTATATATTTTTATCTTTTCATATTTTTACATCTGTTCTAGACAGTAATACAATTTTTCTATTCTATCCCTTTGTTCTCCTCCGATGATAAAAGCATACTTTCTTTTTGAAAATCCATGGTGTTAGGAAAGAAAAAAAAGTTTATTTATATATTCCTTGTTTGAACTATTTGATGATTTAATAAATATTGTACTTTTTCTAATTTTTATTCTTATCACACATTTCCTTATATATATATATCCTTATATATATATATATATATATATATATATATATATATATATATATATATATATATATATATATATATATATATTTCATGGGACTCTTGTAATTTGAATTTAGTTTCCCTTGTGTTTTCGTTGTCTTTTCCAAATTATTAATTCAACTAAATTGTTGTAAATGTCCTTTTAATATCTATTTATAAAAATATTGTATGTAAATAGCTTCCAATACTTAAATTGTTTTTTAACATTTCATGATTTTTACGTCAGAAAAAAATTATATTCGACAGCTTAATTTTTTTCGAAATTCCTTTCAAAATTGGAAAAGTGGTTTAAATATATTTTTAAGCGTAATAATAATCTCGAACCCGAATTGAATTGATAATTTATTAAATGAAGTAAATGAATTAGCTGCTTATATGTTTTCTAAGCGTAATTATAATAATCTTCAACCAGAATTTAGTTTATAATTTTCTTTTTATTAAGTGGAGTTAATGTAGCTATCTTGCACACAATAATAGATTAAGTATTCTATCGAAACTCTATAAGTGAATATTGAAAATAAATCTTATTAAACAATATCTTGAGGAAAGTGAGAGTACATCCGGGTTAAAGGGTAAAATGTCCGCCTCCTTTACATATGGCTAACGATAAATCAAATATTGATTAGGATTAAATATTAAAATCGGTGAAATCGATTAAAATTTATGTTTGTGTTTAAGAACACGGATCACGGATATTTAGCCGAAATGACTGATTGAACAGTTATTGTGTATCTTTTCTTAAGAAAGCTGTTAACATCAACGAAACATGGAAAACACTGTATTTACTTCGTGTATAAGAAGAACACACACACACACATATATATATGTGTGTGTATGTATATATGTAAATACTCGGCAAACACCAGATTAGCCAGCTAGTTTCCAAATAAAATAGATTTCCTCTACTTGAGTATACGTATGCAGACCTAACGTGTGATATAACAAGTTATACAATTAACTAATCGACAAAAATTTAACATCAACACACAAACATAAAACAAAATGCAAAAACTCAAGATAACAATCAAAACTTGCGAGAAAAGATGGATTTTAAGACTCTTTTTCTCTTGAAAGACAATGAATACATTCTAATGAATGTGTGCGCGAAGCAGAGGTTGTGCTATCTCTAACGACACTTATTCTGGCCTGGCATTACTTAAGTCCAGTAGCAAGATGAAATCTTAGATGACCAGAGACAACTTAGGTACGAGTGGAAAAATACTAAACTAGTTGTACCCCCAGTCTACACTACTGCCTTATTCATAGCTATGCGAAGAGAAGTCTGATGTGTGCTCTGCCTTAGCATATTAGTAGAAAGTGAATAACAGCCACTTCAAATTCCAGACTTACGGCTCCTCGTATTCCCAAATGGTCACCCATCCAAGTATTAACTTTGCTTAACTTCGGTAGTTCGACGTCATATAGACGTAACTTTATAGCAATTTTTAGCCAGATTGAAGTTTTTAACAACCACCTTCAACAAGACGATCACAGCCACATTTGGTACCAAGAAATCATCCCAAAAACAGTCATCCAAAAAACAGCCACCTCGACCCGGAACAACCAGCAAAACATCAACAGAAGAAAACAACAGAACACACCGTAAAAAATAGAAAGCTAAGGTAGGTGACAATGTTTCTTTGCTCTTATTTACTCTGCACGAATTGTTGGTTTAAATAATTCATAAAAACTATTGGTGGATAGAGATTTTGGTTAACGTCTGCTGCTGAAAAAAAAGTAGACAAAATGACTAACACTTACCCAACCCCATTAAACAGAGTATTTACAGGGAAATCAAATATCGCAATCTTTACTTGGAAACCGCCCGACTTAAGGCCATCGCTCGCTGTTCTGGAAAAGAAAAGCAGATCTACAATTTAACAGATTCTAAGCTAATAAATCTAGCATACGACTTTTAGGAAGGTCTAGCATGGGAATAAATAAGGGAATATCTCGACGATCATCCAAATAGCACCAATAAGAACCTGATCGATTAATTAATGGCACAATACGGCGAGATTACAAATGTCGCCTAGATAGCTAGAGCTTTAATTAAAATAAAACAGAATCGAGGTGAGGTACTCGCGGACTTAGCAAATAGGATGAACCGACTTGCTAAGGTAACATACACTGACACCGAGTTGAGAGAAGGTTAAACTGTGCAAAGAACAATTAGAACTGTGAATTGAGAGCATCATTGACTTTCTCTTACACTTCCTTTCTTTTCATTGTGCGCCTTTCTATCTATCTCTATCTCTTTCTCCTTTTCTTTCTCGATTTTATTGCAGTGAGAGAGATTTTGAAACAGTTTGGTGTTTGCTTTGGTACGAGAACGGTCGTGTTAGACCCAACTCATCAACTCGGAATCTTAAGTTTCTATTTTAAATGTTTCTTCGAAATGCAAATATTAATATATTATTTTTATAAGATGCTCGTCTGTTCCCTTATTACAAGCCTTCAATTCGCAGTGTGTCGCAATCCCAACTCAGCCGAGCTTCGAGTTTAAATGTTTCATATGAAGCTGAAATGTAATAAAAATATTTTTATATATAAAGTATGTTTCATGGCCCCTCATTACAAGCCTTCAATTCCAGCTGATGATCCCAGCCAGATATTTAATTATGAAGAGAGATTAAATAACGCAAAATGCCGCCGTGTACCCAGACAAAATACGAAACCGGGTATCAACCCTTTTATTAAAGGGGTGTGACTATCTTTCATCCGGGAGATAGTGTTGTACCGTACCAGGACTAAAAGAGTCCTTTCAGAAAAGTCCTCAAGGCGCACACACATCAAGTTATACTCCCCGCGGTAAACGATCGTGTTACAGGAGATATGATGTGTTTTCACTTCTTTTCAAGGTGATCCGAAGTTGACGTATGTGTCATGATACTTTCTCTCGGAGAGGTAGCTGAAACTCATGGAAGAAGGATAACTTAGAAAAGTCGTCTTAAATTAAAATATATATTTTATTTGTTTCATCATCTATGAGTTGCTTTTATTATATTATCTCTATAAGAGTCTAAATCCCCTATCTAGAATACCCCATCACAAATTTAATTTATAACTACTGATCACAAAATTATCTATTTATAAAGTGAAGGGAACTAATGAGTTTCTTAGGGGAGGTGGCGCGATCTTTGCCAATGATAGAATGAGTGTTTAACCGAATACCGTTACTAGAAAATATCGAGAATGTATCTTATTTTCTTTTTCCCGGTAATCATGAGGAGGGTGGGGGCACATATGAGTTGGAGAGTAAAAACTCTGCCGCATTCCTGTAAATGGAACTAATAAAAATGAAATATTGATTAAAGTTAAATATTAAAATCGATGGAATCTATTGAAAATAAATATATTTTAAGAACACACACAAATATTGGGCAATAATAACTAACGAAACATAATTCATGCGTATATTATTTTAAGAAGCTGTTAATGTCAATGGAATAGGGACAATATGTATTTTCTTACTAACTTTTGACACCTGTTCAGACTTCAAATCTTTCTATTCCATATGATAAAATAAACTAATCAGCTATCGTTTTTCCATGCAAAGAGATACAAAACAAACCTTATTATCATACATACATAAGTATTTACATTTGGCAATCATATCTACACTAAACATTAACAACATATTACTGCTAAGCATTGTCTTGGTTATGACATTAATTTGCACTCGGTAGTATGGCCCACCTTTGGGATCTTTGCAGTGTGCAGTTCCCTTTTATTTGCCATTACTCTTCGGTCTGGTCTGATCTGTAGTGGTAGTACATCTCATGGTCGTATCTGATGATGGTAAAATGGATTATTTATTTTCGGAATATACGCCTACAATTAACAACAAGAATATAAGTTAATCGTAAGACGGCATATCTCCGTTTAAAAACGTAAGAATATGCCAAAGTGTTACAAAGTACGAAGACTCACCCAAATTATACCATGGAAACGTTGAGTACTCAAAAAGTATTACCAAAGGTCAGGCTGAAATTCTGCATGGTGGGTACTATTATTAAAGCATTAGAGTATCAGACCCATACATCGAATTTGGTAAAAATCGGACGTTGAAATTCCGTCAAAATTTCGATCGTGTCCGAACATTTCAAGGTTTATGTCAAAATAAGATACGGGACGTCATTGTGTACACAATTGCCCAAGTAGCGAGTCGCTACAATTGTACAACCATCGTTTGCTTGGAGAGCATAACTTGGTAGTCCAGGCCATCAGGACGTCTTTGGATAGGGCTGTTAACGTCTTGGCACGTACCACATTCATCCTGGAGAAACGATAGTCACATTCCATTAATATATAATATACACCCGGTTTCGTGGTTGACAGGACTTAGTGGTCCGGAGCGTCATTAGGTGTTATTAATTTTCTCGTGAGAATGACTTATCTGGACTGGGTCCATCTTCTTGCTGAAACCGAACGTTTGTATAGAGGAACGGACAAACCATATAAGAGAGTATAATTCCTTTATTCATTTCAGATTCCAAAAAGACAATTAAAACTCGAAAGTTGGGGTTGGTTTACGCACGACTCGTTATGTAAAAGAAATAGATTCCAACTGCGACAAAAACGAGAGAGATAGAGAGAGAAATAAAAACACAAAAGGGAGAAAAAAGTATGCATATCAAATATAAAAAGACAGCGAGAAAATACAGTCACCGATGTTTTTAATTCACAAGTCTTGGCGACATTTAAACCCATCCAATGTACCCATCGACAGGATTTATTGATACTGCCTAAACAACCTGGTCTTCTGCCGCAGTCTGCCATTTGATGTGCAATGTTTTCGATTTTACGCGTCACCCAAAATGGAAGCCAGGTACAAGGCTTTTAAATGTTGGGAACTCGAGCTTCCCCAAAAGGGTCACGATCGTTGTGCCATACTCGCCTCCTCGTTTTGTGACCTTTGCTCTAGTTAGCAAATGTCATGATGCCCTATGTTTTCCTGGCACAACGCTATAATTTGTGCAGTCTTCACTTTGACTTGTTATCATTAATAGTCGTTTTAACTTTCGACTTTATTAGTTCTTTCTTTTTTACTCCCGTTTTCTCTCCTGAAAAGGAAGATAATTTAAATTCGTTTCTCCCTCTTTTTTATAATAATTTACTTGAATATATTGTTACATCATTTTTTTTTTATTAAATGTCATTAATTTCAATTTTGTCGGTCTTGACCAGTGGTTATTCAGTGACCTTTTCTCTGCACCCCTAGTGCACTCTTGTACGAATTTCTCGACCGTTTCAAATACACTTTCCGTTTTCTAGCTTACTACTGGTAATTTAATATTGTGTATGTGTGTGTGTGTGTGTGTGTGTTGTAATTTCGGAAATATTTTACATCGGTATTTTCCCAGATGTTCTATCCGGGTTTGGGAATTATTGCCCTTTTATGAGGGGGATTGGTAATTTTAAGCTTCTTCTTGGTCTGATGGTCCGGGGAAAAAGGTGACAGTGTTTCTGAGGCTCCTTTGGTCCACATGCGTTTGTGGTGTGGGTCTGTGGGGGAAACCTTAACTGCCTCTATCACAGAGTTTTTTTGGACTGGGGTTTTATGACGGGGTGGATTCTTTCTCGACAGTTTGTTAGAAGCCGATCTGACAGTGTTAGAAGTTGCGATGCATGGCGCCAACTCCACTTTCTCAACTGAAGATTCGTCTATTTTAACACTAATATTAATACCAAGTAGTATATTCATCACTGTTACCTTGAATTGGCTAGTGTTACATGTTATTTGGGCTAGCTTCTTTCTTAACCATTCTGCGTCTAATATCAAGTCCCTACCTAAGTTTGGAGTTATATACAAACTTGATGAAGCTTTTATTTTCCTTACTTAAACGGATAAATGGACCATGCTATCTTGTACCATGTTTTGCCCTTTTCCAGGGTAACTGTTAGATAAGAATCCTTCAGTTCTTCTTTTTACGTTTTTAACTCTTCAAAAACTGATGTTTTTAGGAGTGATACATCCGATCCAGTATCGATCAGTCCCTCTATTGGTTGACCACTTATTTCAACGATAAAACCCATACCGGGGCTGTGCTGACTCTGGACTCTTCTACGTTTTCGAGTTTCTTTTTTCGATTTACTCTTCATTTGCTGGGCCTGTTTCGGACCGCTGTGGCCACCTCGCTGACATCCATGTTTTCCAGAGTTCATATTTCCCTGTGGTACTATCTTCAAGGACTTAACATGGTTACATATCCGGGTAACGGCATCTGATTAATCCGGTGGTAGTGAGTGGATTTCAAGGGTACCCTGGTCTTTTCTTTCTCCTAGGGCGAAGTCATTTACGTTTTCCACAGGTGACTATGGCTAAAATGCCCTCGCTGCGATCTTCTAGATCTTGCCGAAATGTACCCATAAAACTTACTTGTTACAGCGTTAGTCGATTTAATACAACTGTATCAACTGTGGCCCTTCTCCGACCATTTCCCGCTGTAGAATGCGATTTAGGGTACCTTAAATCTAGGATAGGCTTCCCATGGTCACTGGTGTCAGAGGATGCTGTTTAATGTGCTATCATTAAGCATAGTCTGTTTCCTCTTGTGGCCCTCGGAGTAGCTAATATGGCCTGTAGCTTTGTCTCGCAGCAGACACAGCCCAGATAACGTTGCCAGATTTGATCTAGCTACATCTTCCTTAACAAAAGTGTTAATTATAGCATCTATGAAACCTAGTTAACTGTACTTGCACAGTTGAACCCTATCTCAATTAGGTGTCTCTATACGCTAACTTAAGAAGTCGGTTCATCTTATTTGATGAGTACGCGAGTACTTCACCTAGATTCTGCTTTATTTTAATTAAAGCTCTAGCACCGTCAGCAGCATCTGTGAACTTGCCGTGATCGGGCAGGTCTTTACTAGTGCTATTTGTATGAGCGTCCAGATATTTCCCGATCCATTCCGATGCTAGACTGTCCGAAAAGTCATATGCCAGATTTTATAGCTCCGGAGCCGCTCGCCATGGCATTAAATCGGACGTATCCTCAGTAAAGATTGTGATCTTTGATTTCCCTGTGAGTACTGTGGTTAGTGGGGTTGGATTTCTGTGAGGCATTTTTCTTGTAGTAGCAGTCATTTAACAGAAAGCTGTATCCACTAATCATTTTTATAAATTATTTAAATCAACAATTTTTGCTGAGTAAATAAAAGCAGAGGAAAATTGTCCCTTACTTCAGCTTTTTCGGGTTTACGATGTCTTCTTATTTCTTCTGTTCGATGCTTGTTAGGGTCCGGGTCGAAGTGGCTGTTCTTTGCATGCCTGCGTTTTTCTTCCTGAGTCGCGCTTTCGCCACTTGGGTCGTATCCTTAGTTCTAGGTACCACTGTGATACTATCGCTTGCCTTGGTTGATCCGAGTCGTGGGGGCGTCTTTGGAAGAGCTGTTAACGTGCTGGAACGGTACCACACTAATCTCGGAAAAGCGATTGGCACATCCATTCAATAAAAGGGTTAATCTCGTCTGTAGGCTTGACTGGTCTTTAGTCGGGTTTTAGGCGTCATTAATTCTCTCCAGCGAATTAATTATCTGGACTGCGACCATCGGCTTTCTGAAATCGAACGCTTGTATAAAGGAGCGGAGAAACCATTTCAAATATAGTCAAATATAATTTCTTTATGTATTATAGGCTTCGGGAAGAAAAATTAAAAAGTTGGTTACGTTATGTACGAAAAATAAATTCAAACTTTAAAACTTTACAAAAAGAGGAGAGAAAACACGTATGCATATCAAGTAGAAAGAGACAATACAGAAATATAATAGAAAGAGATAATACAGTCATCGATGTATTTAATTCACAAGTTCTGGCGACAGGTGATTTGATCTTTGACGCATCTGATGCACCCGTCATCCGGATTTCTTCAACACTACCTAAACAACCTGGCGGTCTGCCGCGAGCTGACATTTGAGTACAGTGTTGTTGATTTTACGATCACCCAAGAACAATAGAATCTATGGTCAAAGCTTTTAAATGTGGGGGAACTCCAGCTCTCTACAAAAGGGTCACTATCGTTGTGCCATACAACAAACAGGACGTAAGTTATCCCAAAACTGTGACTGCAACATTGTATGTGACCATGACATTGAACTTTGCTACGTCACAATTAATTAACTTCTATATTAGAGCATGACCGATATTTTGATCAAGTTTGGTGACGATTAGTCAAGAGATATGAACTATCTAGGCTGTACACAAACAAACATAGTGATAATTCCAACCAAATACATGATCTTCGTGAGGAGGCAATTCATCTACAATAATTTGTATAAAAAGTGCAGTGGTTTAGGCATAAAATGATTAGACATGGGCAGATATTCTGTGAAATAAAATCAACTGGCAAACTGCTAAGTAATAAGCAACCGAATTCCATTTTATCCCCACTCCACCCGCGCCGCTACTTTATGCTGCAACTTGTTGCATCAGCAAAAGCAACTGTTGCAGCCAAAAACTAAATTCATATCTAATAATATTATTTCATACAGATCTCGTTACGTTGCATGAACACACAAATCTAGAGAGGAAAAAAAAGAAAAACGGATATAAGACGATTCTTTAAAAATAACATCGTGTGTAGAATTGTTGGTTTGACGGAGTAAAAAAAATATATCAACGTTTACATTCATTGAGAAAAAAATTATAATTTAAAAAAGCTAAGTAATTTGGAAGGAACAAATTATTGCTGAAATGGGCATTTATCTTAAAGAAGAAAAATGTCTGAATGAAAAAAAAGATCGAATCAATGACTTTTTGGATGATGAGGCTGGGGAGGAGGGAGTGAAGGCACACGACATAGACGCCCCCTCCCCGAAATTGATAATGCTTTTATTTTATTTTATTTTAGTTAGGAAAAAGAGTGCGACGAGAGATAATTATGATGTATATGACTCATAGTGTGTCTTGATAGAAAGCTCACCATTTTAACCAATAAAGATTGTGATACGGTGGTCATTGCACGTAGCAACACAGAGAGCGACTAGAGTCAGTCTGCGTTGGTCGGACGGGAAGGATGGGAGGGAGATAGGGAACGGAGAAGATCAGAATGTGGAGGAAGAGGTGGTTGTTGTCTTTGTGGTAGCGGGAAGAGGATGGGGTTTAAAAGGAGAGGGAGAATATGAGAAGAAAGATGAGACTGACCTGCATCCCATTCTGATGCAGACGAGAAAATGAGGCCAATAATCGTGGAGACAGATAGGCAATCTTTTTATTTGCGGGTTGAGGGAGAAAAAGAGGAAAGAGATTGTCGAGTATATGATAGTGGCAGGAGAAAGAGACTGAAAGATTTGGATTGGGAAAAAGCAATAGCCAGTGAGGAAGAGAGGGGTACGTAGAGAAAGTTCGATAGATAGTTAGATAGATAAATAGAGAGAGAGAGGGAGATAGATAGATAGAGGGAACATATTGATATTGAGAGGGAGAAAGGGGGTAGAGTGAATCAGTGAGGAAAAGGGGCATACATACAGAAATTGAGATAGAGATATAAGCAAAGAGAAAGATATATATATATATATATATATATATATATATATATATATATATATATATATATATATATATATATGGGGAGAGAGACAGTGAGGAAGAGTGTCATATGTAGAGAACCTGAAATAGAAAGATAAGCAGATAGATAAATAGATAGATAGAGTGAGAGAGAGAGAGATAAAGAGAGAGAGAGACATATTCTGATAGAGAAAATAAGAAAGAAAAAGATGGATAGAAAATAATGAAATATAAGTGAGGAAGGAGAGTCCCAACACATGAGAGAGACGAAAGAGAGAGAGAGAGAGAGAGAGAGAGAGAGGGGGGGAGAGAAAAGTGGAAGAGGGAGAGAGGTAGAGAAGAGAGAAGAAACAGACAGACATATAGAAATACACACACACATATATACATGTATGTATATTTAAAATTAATTACTCAATATATATATATATATATATATATATTGAGAGAGAGAGAGAGAGAGAGTGAGAGAGAGAGAGAGAGAAACAGTGAGATAGAAAGAGGGATAAGGATGAGGAGACACGGTTAAGGTGAATGACGGAGGCTAGATAGGGGTAAGGGGAGCAGCTGAATCGATAAATTGACTTTAATATGTTAATGCATCTATCGCTACCTACGCACACACCTTCCTACGTGACGCTGAACAACTGACACCAATCGAACTGCTTACGTAACGTATAAATATCCCAACTGTATTGCTCCTTACGAGGTTCTAAACTGCGATCGAGGCACAGAGAGAAAGTGGGGAAAATAGGGGGATAGACAGAATTAGATATACAGATATATAGACAGAGCGAGAGGGGGGATAGATAGATAGATAGCTAGATAGAGAGAGAGAGAGAGAGAGAGAGAGAGAGAGCGAATATGGGATATATCAGACAGATATAGGTAGAAAGCAAACATAGATACATCAGAGAAGAAATGAGAGAGAGAGGTTGTTGACTTAGAAAAAAGAGAAGTGGGAGAAGAAAGAGGAGGAATTAAAGAAGAGAGGATGAGAAGTGGGAGAAAGAGAATAGAAAATATGAAAATAAGATATTAGACTGAAAGGATTAATGCGAGAGTTGGGGGAGAAAGGTAGAATGAAAGATAGAGAGAGGGGCGAGGATGTGTGTGAGAGAGAAGAGGAAAATGAAGGATAGCGAGGAAAGTGGAAAATGAGAATATAAATTTTTTTTCTCACTCTCACTATTCAATCCTCTGTTCTCTTTTTATGTCTCTCCCTTCTAATTTTCCACTTTCTTCTCTCAGTTTGTCATTTACATGTTAATTTACTCTCCATTTCTACGGCAATGCGTGGTGGACACATCGGTACAACTCCAACTACTGAGTCAAATATGACTTTCATATTGGGGTTCGAACCGTGTGACCGGTAGGGATTGGCTCTCCACTACTGATAGTGGCAGGTTTGACCTAAAACACATGTGTATATGGGTAAATCGAAAAAATATTATTTGTAAATTATTCCATATATATATATATATATATATATATATATATATATATATATATATATATATATATATATATAGAGAGAGAGAGAGAGAGAGAGAGAGAGAGAGAGAGAGAGACGAGAGACGAGATATAGACAGATATGAAGACAGTTATTGAGATAAATAAAAAAACAGAGAGAGAATAAATGCGCGAAAGAAAAAGCGAGAGAATTAAAGACAGAGGGAAGATGAAGAAACAGAAAAAGACTAATACAGGTAACAATAGAGTGTGTACTTGCCGGTACTTATTGTATAAAATATAAGACATCAAAAGTCAAAATTTTAGAGGAAGAAGGTGTAAACTAAAACGGCATTCAATAGAGCGCATACACCTCCGCCACGTTCTTGTTCATTTTAGTCAAATCTTCACCCGTCTATACTCATAAAAAGAACATTTAAATGTGTTTGACCAAAAATATTCATTGGATTCGCAACAACCTGCACATATGCATAAATCATTGTAGTCCGTCAATTATGAGTCGCCCGACACACATAAAGTACATCGTGCATTAAATGGAGAACACTGCCCACTCTTTCCACCAGGCAAGCAATGTTTGCACACATTCACGTCAAGGCTTGATATTCTAGACCAGCGGTTAAAACCTGTTGAATTTTAGGTACCACTAAATGTATACTTTTAAATTTGGCGGACTACTAATACAACTTTAGCAAAAACGGTCAACGCATTGATATAATATACATTGATATAATATACTCTATTCATATGAAATGCACCCATTAAATGCACGTACTTAAATAAAACTTGAAAAATTGAAGTTTATTGGAGCTAAAATTCCACAAACTGATTTTAAACAAACAAGAATGTGTAATATTTTTACACATTCCTGTTTGTTTAAAATCAGTTTGTGTAATTTTAGGTCCAATGACGCCTCTGCAAGACGGAGAGCTGTGCTTATTTCAAGTCGAGACCCGTACTTTTAATTTTGGGATTCCTTACGATTTCATAGTCCCAATGTTTTGCAACGCACTAGGTGGAAGTTGATAGTCGTGGCAACATTTTCGATGTCGCCATGATTCACTTTAATCCTATCCTTTTTCCTGGTGCTGTGTCATGTTTGTAGAATATTATACTAGTAAACCATCTAGTTATCCCGATAATGGTGAGAAAATAATTCAATCATAAGTATTGGACATGAGTTTACAAGTCATGTAAGGTTGTACTGTGGCTGGATGACGTCACATTTGCGTATTCGTGTTTATTTTGAAATTATATAAAGTCTTGAACATATATACCATTTACAATACGTTTTGATAGTCGTCATTTTTTAATCTGAAGTTTCATAACAAATAAAGTAATGCATCAATTCTTCTGTGGACCATGCAAAATGTTGCACGGAACACCAGGGGTCCAATGGTAACCTGAGTAGGGAGCTGGGCAGCAAGATTTTTGTTCAGATTGCATTTAAATTTCTCATCATGATTTTGCAATACGAAGATTCTAACATTTTTTATTTATGAATTGAAAAACTCTTAGATTAACCATTTAACTGTGATGCTGCGACACAAATTGAGATATGAAATATTTAGATGCACTAAGAAAATACCCGTTCGAGGATATAGTATTAGTTTTAAATTTAATGTTTTTCTTTTTTGGGGGTATTGCACGTTTTTTTGTGGTACCGCTCTAGATAGTAAAGTTACAAAATAATAATGTACCAACCTTACTCACCCTGTTGCAAAGAATACATATTCACTAAATCATAAGGATAACTTCAATAGTTAAGGATTTTACCAAGTACATACGTATTATTGACGCTTAAACGCGCGCCGATCCTTTTAAAATGTATTACTAAATATAATGTAAAAATTAATTTTACAGCAATTCCTATTCGCTATTAAATACGTTGTATCTAACTTATTTTAAAAGTTATTTTGCGAATTGGTGCGAGTTGCAGTTGGCGCATCGCCAAAATGATGAAGTTAAAAAAAATAATGGGCTAATGTTACTCCTCGTGTTGTTTATAATATATATTCAAAAATTAATAATGATCCTTTCATTTGTTTCGTAGATTAAAATACACATACCTAACTTCATAAATTGAAGTACCAAGTAAACTCGTATTCCCACCTCTGAACTCCATATAAAATATTTTTACTGGATGTTTAACTTAGCTGAAAATATTAATTGTAATGTTCTGTAATTATTAAATTTATAAGTAACATTTAAACGTTAATATTATTTTATAACTACGAAAAAGCACCAACAAGTCAATTTCCCCCGTCGACATTTTCTTAGGGATGATAGCGCATCAGGCGTCAAACCCATTTCCCTTCCTAAAGAAGAAACTAATGTCTGCGAGGTTGGTCTCCCCTTACCTTTGACGTTACTTTGAGGTAACACAAAACACCCTATGGTCATTCAATAGAAGATGTGAATTTGGCAATAAA
Source organism: Sepiola atlantica (assembly GCA_963556195.1). Classification (NCBI taxonomy): domain Eukaryota; kingdom Metazoa; phylum Mollusca; class Cephalopoda; order Sepiida; family Sepiolidae; genus Sepiola; species Sepiola atlantica. The sequence goes on from OY744528.1 coordinate 62,914,560, forward strand.
AACGAGTCACATTTCACATAGGAAACACATTTTGCGTTTATTGTTCTAATATATTCTCCGTCTTTTAAAACACATTTATCCCATCGAAAAACAAGCTTTTCTTCCTTTGTCTGTTGGCTGGGAAAGGTGCTGTGTCTGTTCTTAGGCAACACTTATTTTTTTCTGTCCTTGGTCGATGAAGCAGGGATCATTCTAGACAATTTTAATTTTATTCATAATCTAGAGTGATCCTTTGTTGTGAGCTGGGGTTTCCTCGCATTAAAAACTGACCTTGTGTAGGAACAACCTTTTTCAACATGAGAGTCTTTGAACTAATGTTTTTGACATTGACGGTACTCTTCACTTTATCATCGCTTGGAAACTTAGTTTCACATAAAAATTCTTTGAGGTGTCCAAACAACTGAAAATCAGAAGGATTTGATGGTAATGAGGATGTGACAGTTGTTTCTATTGTTGTCCCTGCAGTATGATATACACATATATATATATATATATATATATATATATATATATTCGGAGTATCTTAATAAACATAGCTTTAAGTATATTGAATAATGAAAAGTACTCAAAGCTATCTTTATTAAAACATAATATTACATATGAAACAAGAACAACATTTTATAATGTTTAATCTAAATGCAATGTATCACCTAATGCTAATTCTGCTGTCCCAGAATTAAAATTGTAGACTTTATTCTGGAACAACACCGGGTTGTTGTTGTGACGTCTATTTACGACTTCACATACGGTATTTTCGGTTCTGTTTTAGAATGTTCTTCTTTTCTCCAGCTTTTTGTTCATGTGTTTTTTATCACCTGAAAATGATTCGACGCAGAATCGAAACTCCTAGCGATAGTTCAGACACCAGAAAAAAAAACATGTATGAAGATTTTATATCATACTGAACATTCATGGAAAAAACAAAAAGGAGACAAAACTCACGCGAGATTACCCTTATAATAAGATGATAAAATTCTAAATCAAGCCGCCGTTATAAATTTATCGTACGGAGCTACGCTTTCAGATAATTATGATAAAACAATAACAGAGACAAAAAACCATAGAAGTTGAAACAGTAAGCAGTTAGTTAAAGTTTAAAATAAATGTGGGTTATTATTATTATAAGTATGATCATTGCGTAAGATCAAATCAGAAAACACAGTTTATGGTAGTGAATTCAACATTTGTCTTACATAAGTAAGGGTTTTTAATCAGAGTTTCTATATCGGTATATTTTGATCCTAACTAGATTACACACACACACACACACACACACACACACACACACACACACACACACACACACACACACACATATATATATATATATATATATATATATGATGGCTGCAACTACGTTTTGCAGCATTAACATTGCTAGACTAATAAAATAATTTATGCAATACTAGGCGTAAAGATTTGTAAAGTGACAAAGAGTAAGTCTACGTCGTTGGAATCTACAGTCGCCGCAGGTTTTATATCAGAGTTTTTCTTTCTTCCATAAGGCTAAGTTAACAAAGGCTGAAGTAAATATCACTTCCGCGCATTCGTTCACCTATCGAAGCATTAATAAAATCTACAATACTTTTTGCAAACCAACCATATTTAGTACGAGCAAAATTCAGTGTATGCCTGACCTGTCCACCAAATTTCAGTCATGAATGTCTGACAGTCTTATTTTTATCACCATTGAATGATTAGCACACCTGCATGCAACGTGCAAAAATGTCAACACCTCTGGCATGCTTCTTTCTTGACACGGCTCTCATCTTGGCCAATCTTCACTTCAACAATAGTTAGGGGATTTTCTTGATAGACATTACCTTTGAGATAACCCCACATATAAAAATGTGGCTGGGTTAAGGTTCAATAAAGCCCATTCAGGATCACATCTCTTACTGATGAGACGATCATCAAAGTGGCCTCCCATATCATTGAACAACGATAAAACTAAGACTGCATGATGTTCATAACTGAAAGGCAGAGACTAATTCAGGCAATAATAACTACGAATAACATCAAATTAGAACTTCTACTCGGTCATAGCTGATAGAATGAGAACTTACCCCCATGGATTAAATAAAAGGATTTAGTTAGAAAATTCCTCATCGTTTCGTGTGTTCGATATAAAAAATCCCAAGTTCGATTAGGACGTTGAAGTGCACCTGAAAAAGGTCGGATTGTACATCAGCCGAACCATTATTAATATAACAACAAAGAGTGTTAGATTGCAGAAGGGATTGTAAATTTTTTAAGCAGTGGCATTTCTTAGCGTTACATATATTAAAAGATTGCTCACACTTTTGAAGTGATACTCAAACATAATTTCAGTAGATGCCACAATTGTTCTATCCTGAATTCTCTCTGAGAACATAAAACTCGGAAACTTGTTCAAAAGGGGCAGATTGAAAGATATTCTAGATATGAAGGACGCTATGTTGTAGACATTAAATAAAATATGTTTCTCCTACAACTTTCTCTGTAAAAGTTTGCTAAGTCAAAATTGCTAACAAATGACCCTGCCATATGAAGCTTTTTATTAAACTGCTGAAAGGTAATCCCGTGTTCTTCTAAAATGGCCTCATGCGTAAAAGAGTTTCTTTACTAAAACATATTTTCTGTACACATCCTATATTGATCTGCAAATTTCAGTCAGAGTTCGTTATAAATATTCCCGAGTTCAACAAGACGAACCTGAATAAGATCAGAGGTTAAATCAGCCGAAAGGTTGTGAGAATAATATTGCTAAATGAGAACAGTAGTCCTAAGAGTCCAAATAATACAAAAAGCATATACTTTTTTACAACGCTATCGTTTTCTCTTCCGTATTTTTTCTTCTGTTTCTTTCATGTTCTGCCCGTTTCCCCCCTCTCACTTTCTATCTTTCAAAAATGCATTTATATGAAATGAATACGTAAAAGATAGCTATTTCGCTATCAGTCTATGATTGTTACGATAATTTAAAAGTTTGACGAGGATAGACAGCATAAACAGTTTTTATTTCAAGGTATGCCGATTCAAAAAATGTGTTAAAACAATTGTCAGAATTACGTCTTATTTCGATCCTAATTTTTTGCTACAACACTTTTCGCATTTGAAAACAAGTAACAGCACGCGGTATAAACTTACATACTCCAATCTGGTGCTGTGGCATAACCGTACGCATGAAATTTAGTCCATTATTCAGTTTAGAAGCACTTACAGTTTAAGATTGGAGCTCCTACCATTAACATGTGATATTCCTAAGCTGGTATCCAGAACAGCCGCAGCCCCCTCGACACTGTTTTTTATAGTGAGATACTACTGTAGGGGAGATACTACCCTTAAAAAGCACAATAGCTTGATTTTGGGACTCTAGGGGAGATACTACTCTTAAAAAGTCGTATATTACCATTTATAGCTCGCACAGAAAATAACGACATTAAAGTGATGTTAGGTGTGAAAAATAATATTAGTTCGATCCAAGGTCTATGTCCATCCTGTCTGACAATGACTCTAGCTCCGGAGTGAAGACAAGAGGCAGAGTATAGTAGGGATCAGCGTCGTTGCCACCGGTATATTTTTAGTTGTCAATATCTGAGCCACAAACTCGCTCGCGATCTGGAAAAAGGGTCCCAGATACTGGCGCACTATCAGATGCACCCTGACGACGTCGGGTACGCCTTTAAACCCTCTCTCTGTTGCCATGGAATAGTTGATTTGACAGTCTGACCTGTTGAGAAGAAAAGGTTCCGGACTGACGCGGGTTTATGTGACAGCGCTTGACAATGTAATTGTTAAAATTGCAGAATGCTTCACGTCTAGGGGAGTGCATAGGTGCATGCTGTAGAAAACATCTTGCCCACCCAAAATTTGATTTCTTCAAAATTATTGGTTATTTAAGGCGCAGTCTCATGCTGTGATTGTGAGCCATTTCAAATTTAATAAAAGTCATGTTTACCAGGTGGTGGGTCTCCATAGTAAATCAGACGTTATACCTATACATTAATAGCTGATAAATCTCAAGTTGTCTCGCAATGTTTTCCAATTGATAGCTATATATATTGCAACAAGATGGGAAACGAGGTCTGCTTAGTCTGGGAGAGAGAAAAAATGTTGGGTCTGTTGATGTTCGGTTTGGAAAAGTGGTTTTATTTTGATTGCTAGTCTGTCGTTCGGTAGAGAAATCAAGTATAATTGTAACAACTCAAAATAATACATCGTTATTTGTTTTAAACTTGAGTTGTGACTGGAATAGGAAATTCTTTTGCTACTGCAGTAACTGATACTACATTACGCCAAGTTTAAAATCAATCCCATACTAAGACAACAAGCGAACAATCACGGCATGTGAAAAATTGTTTACAAAAATGTGGCTTAATCAGATGTTGATGAAATAAGTTCAGTACAGTTAATGATTGTTGGACTACATATTTTACATCTGCATGCATAAAAAACTGCCCTGCCATCATAATAAAAAAAGGCGAATCCACCATCATTGACATTTTAAAATTATATTGACTTGTTAAACATTTGTCCACAAAATAAAACAAAATTCCTAAACGTAACTATTTGCTATTTTAAAATCAAAATAATCGTTAAATTAAAAGCATAATAACAATGTATTGTTAATTTTACACAATAATATGCAAATTAGTTCACTTTACTATGGAGATCACATGTACCTAAGTTGTGTATGGTAAACACACTAAATAATTAAACTCGTAACGAATGAAATTCTTGACCGAACTAGTCAATCCAACGGCAACAACAGCTGCCTACATTTGTTGGTCGCCATTGAACGTCAAGTATTGAAAAGACAAGCATTATAGACAAAAAATGTGAAATAAAATTTGATCTAAACGTGAAAACCTGTTTGGTTAGGTACAGAATTTCATTCTAACGGTATCACTTATATGTTGCTGGGGGTTCTACGAGTTATCGTGAGTTAAATATTCTGAACCATTACCGCAGTATATAAAACAGATAAGATGCTGTGATTGTGTAAAGTTGAATTAATTTGAAATAACGTGTTGTGACCTCACCGGTCTTGTCAGAAAAGAGCAACCCTTTTGCATTTGTTCATTTAGATAGTCAAAAATGACCAAAGTATCTACACCGGTCTGGTGTGTATACATCTATGTAATTATGAATCTCTCAATGTTATGAACGCATTAAGAGACACAAATGATGTAATGGATACAAATGCCGACTAGGAAATCGGCGAAAATCTTTACTTTTCTTCGATAAATGTCTATCTTGGGTATTTTCTTTACTTTTCTTCGATAAATGCCTATCTTGGGTATTTTCTTTACTTTTCTTCGATAAATGCCTATCTTGGGTATTTTCTTCAGAGTGAACCAGAAAAAAAGTTGCCGTCAAGGATTTTCAGGGTATTTATTATTCGAGGATTTTTGTTGTATTTCTCTAAAAATATTTAACTAATATTAATGGTACTAGTTTAGAAAATCGTACTTTTGAACATTTTAACTGACGATGTTTCGTGTCGGTAAATGTGTGTTTTTCTATTGCATATTACTACAGTATTACGTTATTTACTTAACCATAAAAAATATACGTAAGGACAAGTTGTTAATTGGTACATTTGCAGACTAACACTACCGCTGAATAACAACCTCTCTTCCACAAAATCAGATTCTACCTTTTTTTCGATAATTACGCGTCAACACCGTGAAAAAAACACACAATTATTTTAGAATCTAGATTCGGAGATTAGTTCCGTAAATAAATTAAACGTCAAATGATTCCTCATTTCCGGGGTATTCTAGCGTTTTATGGAAGTTAACAACATTTTTCATCACTAACTCTAAGTTCGAGTGGCTGCTTATGAGAGTAAAGTAAGAGTTAGGTTTACGATTAGGTTAAAAGACCGTAACAAATATCAAAAAAATATTGAGGAGAAATAAAAACAAGGAATCTAAAAAAATAACGTCTATGAATGAATTTAAAATATCTAGTACAAATCAGTGCTCTTAAAAAGTTTATAATAGGATACAAAAATGACTTAACATCGGTAAGGAGAGACAATACAAAGCGTAGATTAACCAAAACAAAATTACTATAGTAAAGAAAGGTTAATAGCAACCCAAAATTATTGAGGTTTGTTTACGTTACAAACTTGCATATTTTTCTACGAAAACTGCGTTGATATGTTGACAAAGAATTGTTTTCGTGTTCCAAATGAACGTTATTATTAATAGCAAGAATCGGAGTTTTGGGTGGAAAATCAAAGAATAATACAATAACAAATAATTCAAGCCGATGAAATATTAGAGCGTATCTTTACGCCACATATTACTTTATCAGATTTTTCTAATAGAGCAATATACTTCTGAAAACATTCCCTAACAAGGTTTTAAAAATCCTAATGTAAATTTGAAGAATTAATTAGATGACGAGAGAAAATATTGTAAACATGAATTCACAGTGAATGATGAAATATTGATGAGAATTTAATCAGTGTACTCATATTATTTATTCTGTATGTCCAAAGAGACATGATAAATAAATAAATAAATATAATAATACGCTAAGGCAATTACATGTATGTATTACGTTATCATCCTCTACCACTTTAAAAAAAATATCGGATCGCCGATCGTCGATCGTCGAAGATGCAATGCGAAAAAAGTAATATTTTAAATATCATGTGATGCTATTGTTGTATCAAACGTGAAACTCAGATTATAACACCCTTTCTTGGTCTGTGGGCTAGGATCAAAATGTAGTATCTATTCTATCCAAAAATTGTACATAAATATCTAGGTATTTGCGTTTTCGCCATACATCCATAATATAGAACTATGTCACAAACTCCTACAAGGGATTTTGAAGTAGACCACAGAACACTTATATTCTGTAAGTACATTAAACAGAGTAGGTAGATAAGTATGTGTCAGCTTGAATAATATCATGGGGTTTACGTTCGTGCCGGACGTCCACAGAATGGAAATATTTCACAAACTCCTATAAATCATTTTGAAGTTGACCACAGTAACAGTTATATTCTGTAAGTAGATTAAACAGAATAGGTAGATAAGTATGTGTCAGCTTGAATAATATTGGACGTCTATGGAATAGAAAATATGTCACAAACTCCTACAAAAATACAAGTGTAGAATTTCCATGGCGTCTTGCTAGTAAATAAATAAATACTATGCGAGATTAAGAAGAGTAATAGCATAGAATGGAACAAACTAAAATAAAAGGAATAAAAAAGCAGACTGAACTGGGTTGGGAAGGTAGTCCACAGGAAAATGTGAAAGCGACTGCACTTTGAACATACATACAAATCGTACAAAATAGTAAATGTAGACCTTGTCGACGAAGAGACCAAACGGTAAACTACTTCATAAGTGAATTCGGTAAAGTAGCCCAAAAGTTAGACAAAAGCAGACCTGCCTGGGCTGGGAAGGTAGTCCACTGGGAACTATGCCAGTGACTGCACTTCTTATCAATGGTACGGGAACAAACGGGAGCGGAAGCAGTATTTGAAATTGAAAGGCGTTAAATCCTCTGAGACATGGAAATACAAACTAAAACACCTGTCTAAGCAAACGGACGAAACTAGATAATAGTTAACACGAACGAAAACAACTTGCCAGGTAGTAGAGCACGTTGTCTTAGCAGATCACAAGATGATGATCGCGGATGCAGAAAAGTAAGCAAATACGTAGAGCTTGCCAGAGACCGAAAGGAAAATGGAACATGAATAAAATCATTGTAATTCCAATAATAGCAGAGGTAATAGAACAAATAAAAACAATTCAAATAAAAAAGTCTCCGAGTGCGAAAACTAACACATATAATCAAATGACACCGACTAATCACAGATAATCTCAAATAGAATAACGCTGTGTAAAAACAAGACACATATAAAGAACGTTACAGGAAATGAAAAGAACTGCAACTGCTAAACAAGATATGTAAAAAAACATTTGCTGACTAACCGCCATACGCCTACCGTAAAAAAAGCGATGACACCAGCCTCGACTGGTACCACACAAAATGCGCATGATGGGTAAACGATAATGGAAGGACCGAGGAATGAAAACATCATCCAGACCCCCACTGGAATCTAACGAGATCTGTACTGCTACTGAAATTTCAAAGAAATCAAATAAGCGTTGTCATCGAGAAATCAATTGTAAACGGCTGTTGCGATCAGACAAAGTTATGTTCAATGTTTATCGAAAAAGGCAGAGAATGCTGGAAATCTGAGAGACCTTTTGTCACGCAGACTCCAGGGAGCACCAGTGAGCACTCACTGACAATAATTCGTGTAAGAACTCCTAGTTAGTAAATACTAAAATATCAAAATAGACTTTAGTGGTTTAGGATGCTAACTGACCTCTCTTCTAAAAATGTCAAGACGATCGATTTTCCTCTTCCTCTTCTCTACCCTTCTACCTGCTCCATATCTCCCCCTCAATCTAAATGACTTGATATTATCTCTCGCTTCCATGAATTTATCCATGTCCGACAGCAAGACCACAAATCTATGACGGCAATGGTTCGCCGATGTCTGCATGGCTAGGACTATTCTACTGGCCATTTCTCAAACATTCAAATGCTTACATTAATGTTATTTCGTTTATATAATTCCCCAAGAACTTATGCTTATATTAAGTCAATTTTTATTTCTTGTAGATCATCATGAAGTATACATTACATAGGAGAGCGGTATATATATATATATATATATATATATATATATATATATATATATATATATATATATATATATGTATATATATATATATATATATATATAATTCACACATGGCAGTGTGTGAATAATATGCTTACATTCAACATTTACGCATTCGTGACCAATTCTTGGGCTTGTCATTAATTCAGTTTCCATCCAAATTTGATGCGTTTTTTTGCACTAGAATTGATTCGTCCCAAGTCTTTTTTTAACATAAAGAAATTAAAATTTTGGCCCAGTAGAAAAAAATTATTCAAAATATGTGTGGTCATCAATGTGTAGAATAACGCACCCATTGACTTTGAATAACCATAACTTTTATATAAAATACATATTTCTTTTGTTTATACCAAAAATGTAGCAAACAGTACAAGGAATCTAAAAATATAGATATCTCGAAAAGAGTTCAAGATATGGAAGGGTTGAGCAGCTTAAACTGACAAAAATGCCAATTGAGTAACTCAACATTCCTTTTTAAATTATAAATATAATTTAATCATGGAATAATAGAAATATAGAGTTCGATGAGTTGATTCGAAATAGGTAAGTATTAAAAAGATTCTGGCCATTGAAACTGACCTGTGTGACTTTTAATAGAAAAATAAAAAAAGTGATAATTGATTTTTAAAACCAAATTGTTCAGAGGGAAAAAAGCGAAAAAAGGCCAAATTGAAAACGAAAGCCACACTTTTAGAAGAAAGAAAGCCCCCCAAAAATGCCAAATTGAAAATTCTGTTTATTAATTTAGAAATAAAGAAAAATTGGCTATATTGAAGATATTAACTCTTGGGTATGTTGAAGATGTTAACTTTCGATTCTTTCGTTCACCAGAAGCGCGTACATTAACGTCCGACCCTTTTGTTTCAATTCTCTTGTACAACAGAGGTGCGTCTCTGAACTTTCGATTCTTTTGTACACCAGAGGCGAGTGCGTAAACTTTTGATTCTTTTGTACACAAGATGCGCGTCTATAAACTTTCGATTATTTGTACACCAGAGATGCGTCCGTAAACCTTTGATTCTTTTTTTTCACCAGGGGTACGTCCAGAAAAATTTCGATTCTTTTGTATACTAGAGGCGCCTCCGTAAAATTTCGATTATTTTGTGCCCCAGAGACGCGGTTGTTAACTTTCGATTCTTTTGTACACCAGAGGCGCATTTGTAACTTTCGATTCTTTTGTACACCAGAGGCGCATTTGTAACTTTCGATTCTTTTGTACACCAGACGCGCATTTGTAACTTTTCGATTCTTTTGAACACCAAAGGCGCATTTGTAACTTTTCGATTCTTTTGTACACCAGAGGCGCATTTGTAACTTTTCGATTCTTTTGTACACCAGAAGCGCGTCCATAAACTTTTGATTAAACTTCTGATTCTTTTGTATAACAGTGGCGCATCTCTTATCTTTCGATTCTTTTGTACACCAGAGCTTGTCTATAAACTTTCGATTCTTTTGTATACCAGAGGCGCGTCCGTAAACCTTCGAATTTTTGACACCAGAGGGATGACTCTTAACTTTCGATTCTTTTGTACACCAAGGGCGCGCTCGTAAACTTTTAATTCTTTTGTACACCAGAAGCACTGTCGTAAACTTTCGATTCGTTTGTACACTAGAGGCTCTGTCGTAAACTTTCGATTCTTTTCTACACCAGAGGCGCATACTTAAACTTTCGATTCTTTTCTACACCAGAGGCGTATACTTAAACTTTCGATTCTTTTCTACACCAGACGCGTACCCGTAAACTTTCGATTATTTTTGTAACCAGAGGCGCGTATGTAAACTTCTGATTCTTTTTGTACACTAGAAGCGCGTCCATAAACTTTCGATTTATTTGTACAATAGAGGCGCTTCTCTAAACTTTCGATTACTTTTTACAACAGGGGCGTGTCCGTAAACTCTCGATTCTTCTGTATACTGTAACTTTTCAATTCAATTGTAGACCAGAGGCATGTACTTAAACTTTCGATTCTTTGTACACTTTTGAAATAAAAGAATATTATATATAAAATCCTATTAGTTGCACACAGCGATTTAAATATTTACTTTTAACAATACCTACTTTGATTAAATACTGTGACACTTCTTCAAAAAATACTGAGCATCAGTTTACTTCAATAATTGAATTCACTAATGATACTAAATATCAAGTCATCTTAATTAATAGATTCCTGATTAACTTACTTGAAACCCAGAAATTGAAATTTATTCCTAATATTCTGGAACTTATTCTGCACTTATTCTAAAAATATTCTGAAGATCAAAGTTTTCTAAATTTATTGAATATTAAATATTAAACATATTTTTATCTTATTTTACTTCATTCTGAAAATGACAATTCTAAAATAGAATTTATACTGAATGCAATACAAAATGACTTACAATATTTGAATTTATCCTGAAATAATTAAAAATCTTTTGAACGTATTTAATACTTTGAAATTGGCATTTATTCTTATTATTCTGAATTTATTCTGAAAATGTAAGATTTTCTGAATTTATTAATATTTGAATTTTAAATATTAAACATATTTTTGTCTTATTTTATTTTATTTTGAAAATCACAATTCTGAAGATAGAATTTATATTTAAGTCAATGATAATAGATTCGTGATATTTCTATCCATTTTGAAATAATTACCAGTCTATTTGAACTTATTTAAACTAAGCAATTAAAATATATTCTTATTATTCTGAAAATTATTTTGAAAATCAAAGTTTTTCTGAATTTATTTATATTTGAATTTAAAATACTCAACATATGTTTATCTTATTTTACTTTAATCTAAAAATTACAATTCTGAAAATTAAAAAAAATGTTGATAATCATTTAATTTGAATTGGAATATGGAATTATTATTTAAAAAAAGCAAAACTGAAATCATCAAATATAACTAATAAGACAAATATTTTAAAAATATCATTTTTAAATAGAAGAAATATTATTATTTTTGATTATGCTTATAAATAATTGAATCTTTAATATTTGAAAAGAAGAAGAAATTTTATTTACAAGAGGAACAAAAAAACAACAAAACGAAGAATTACATTTTAATAAGAAGAACATTTTGTAGGATTCTTTGGAGGGTATAAGTTCTAAGCATGCCCATTATTTATTTCACTTGATAACTTATTTTTATAACTTCAATTATTTAAGTAAAACTCTAACTTAATTAATAGAATATTGTCCTTTGTACTAAATCATGTAGTAGTGTCGCCCAGAAAAGACTGATGTCCTTTTTGAAAATATTCTAAAAGTACTTTTTTAATAAATTAAATAAGTAACAATATTATTTATTGTTTTTCAATTCATTATCTCTACTTAACTTAATCTCTGAATGTATTACTAAAGTATAATCAATTGTGGTTTTGTCTCTATGGGGATTACTGAATCATGTAGTAGGGCTGTAAAGAAAAGGCAAATGTTTTAATTGAATATATTCGAATCATGTACTTTTATATTTATAAACTAAAACAGTGAAGTTATTTCAATTGCAATCTTTTAAAAGAAATTGACAATAATATCATTTAAATTTTTTAAATTTATATGATTGGGGTATAGTTATTTGTGCTTTGTCTTTATTGTGTCTTAATAAGATTGAACTTTTACCAATTGAACTTTTACCCATTGAACTTTTACCCATTGAACTTTTACCCTTACCCATAGGGCCTTAATGATTTGTTCGAAGCCGGATGAAGAAATTAAATTTATCACTGCAACAATGGTTATCCTTAAGACATTGGACAATCTACCATTAAAACCAAAATATAAAATTTTTACAAAAGCAAATCAGCTTCTGAAGATAGATTACCTTCTCCTACCTTAGCTTGGTAACATTAGCGATATATTCGCCAAACAAATCTCTTTGTCTGTACAACAATGTTATTTTGCTGCGAATACACGATTTTTTTTTCCTCCCGACCGATCTTGACTTCTAATCGAAAAGATGTCCTTCCCCCACATCACTATAATTCTATTATTTATTTATTTAAATGTAGTTGCAGTATGCACTACGTTGGGATGACGTCACAAAGATTAGACATCCGGGTCAAACAACACGTGCCCACCAACATTAACAATGCAAACTATTCATCAACGGACGTTTTACATAATACTTATGGTTCGTCGATAGTCGAACATCTTATAAATAACTCCACATGTGCCTTCAATTTCAGTGTCAACTTATTCTCCATTCTTAGTAAGTGGCACTCTCCCTATCATCTCAAGATCCTAGAAACAATCTATATTAAGTCCTTGAGACCTTCTCTTTGCAAGCAAAGAGAACATCTCTGGCTTAATGTTGTTTCTATTTGATTGAAATTAAAACAAAAAAGAAAGATTTTTACCCCTTTCCCTCGTTATAATTCTCATAGTATCTTTATTATATTTTTTACACGATACCTCGATATTTGGCTCTGTTGAGCGCGGTACGAAACCGGTCAGCTGCCCTTTCATCTTTTTAATTCTTAATTCATCATGATTAATAAATATTATCTCTTTCATGCCATTATATATATATATATATATATATATATATATATATATATATATATATATATATATATATATATATATATATATATATATATATATATATATATGTTAGAAAAGTAATCATCCCAGGACGGGTAACATTAAGTATAGTTCTTCCACCGCTTTTATGTAACGCTACTAAGATTAAAATCAAGATATACTGATACTAAACCTTGTGTCTAGTATCCTTACTTTAATTGTGATCAAAATTAATTCTAGAAATGGTCTAACATTTAAAACTAATTATTAAGCGGTCTTAATTCAATGAATATGGCCTTATTGCTGACTAATGTCTCGTGATCAAACACAAATCTGATATATTATAATTTTGAAATAGGCGGTTATGTCTATATCATGCATTCTAAGAAACCCTTTAAAATACTACAAAGAAACTGAAACTTGTGCAATATTTATTAATCACTATCTAATACCTATTTCTAAAATTTCACAAAGATAAGATTTATCTGAATTTTCACGATAAGCTTTTACCCACACTCTTACCCTATTTGCATAAAACTAAATTAAACTAAATATAGCCTACATTACGACATCTTACCCCTAGCAATCGGTTACTTAGTTTAGGAATAAATTATGTGTATACGTATACATAAACATATATACTAAACCAAACTTTATGTAAATACTAGAGAAATACCTGTCTCAGGACAAGTAAAATGAATTCTTCAAACGGATTTACAGTTTTGCACGACTGTTATGTCCCCTTACTAAGATTAAATTCAAGATATAATAATTCTACACTCTATATCTATAATCTTTATTAAAATTTTGATCAGAAGTCATTACATGATTTTTATTCTAGAAAATGTCTAAAATGTAAAAATATAAACATATACATATAAAGGTTCTTGTAAAGAAATTGAAATTCAGTGAATCTTGTTAACTTGGTATCTAATTACTATGGATCAAATTGAATGTTAAATCTAAATATTTGAATTTGTAAATGAAATGTTGTGTCCATATTATGCCCGGTAAAATCTTTCAAAATACACGAAAGAAAGCGAAATTTGGGGCATATTTATTAATTGATATGTCATACCTATAGTAAAATTGAAGACAAATCGGATGTATCTGCATTTTCGCCTACCGGTTGTATAAAACTAAATTAAGCTTATTATATACCACATTACCATCCCTTACACCCAGCACCTGTCTTCCAAAATTCATAATAATTGGTTAATTAACGTAGGAGTGAATCTTGTACATATAAAATATATAACGATACACATATACCTAACTTTACACACACCCACCCACCCATATATATATATATATATATATATATATATATAAAGAGACAGTGAGAAAGAGAAAGGTAGAGAGAGAAGGGGGTAGTGCGGTTCCAAGGACATAAAAGTATATATTAAAAAAGTGAGGCTACAAACATTTATAAATAATAATAAAAAATGTTTTTAATATTTATTATTCTATTATTTTACTTTATAACGCGTTTCGAGTATCTTGGTTCTCTCTATATATTCTTTTTGTTTGAAAAAATGTTTTTTTTAAACAGTTTGGCGTTCTAACGTATGCGTATGTGTGTGTGTGTGTTGATATCCTTTACTTCTCTGGGGCAAAGCTGTGTCCTTTTTAATCATGCGTGCGTGTTTCTGACCATCTCCTCGGGTGTGTAGCTTGAGTTCATTTTAGTCAATTACTCCGATGAAGGGTAGGATTGCCCTTGAAATTTACGAGTGTTGTCTATTTTTTATAGTTCCCGTATTTCATGTATCTGCGTGCGTGTGCGTGTGTGTGTATTAAGGTGTGTAAGTTCTGGGTTATGTACTATGTGCGTGCGCGCGTATATATGTTTTGTTTATACACACACACGCGAACCCACATCCAAGTTATATATATATATATATATATATATATGAAAATACATATACACACATATACGTGTGTTATGTATCTGTTTTATGTATGCGGATGCCTATATGCATATATATGTGTGTGTATATGAGTTCTTGTTTATACACACCTACATATACGCATCCACACTCGTTTTTATATGTATGTAGATATGTGTGATCTGTATGTTTTGTGAGTTGAGTTATGATCTGTTCAATGGGAATTTAGATATAAAGTTTTTTTTATGGTGTAAGCTGATAGGAATAATCTTGAGTTTGAAAGATAGGCATGACCTTGAATTCACCCCTGCCGCATGAGTGTATATGCTGTGAAACACATACATTTCTTTTTTCTGAGATTTGTATGTTACTTTTATGTAAAGTATATGTATTGGTAAGTGTTTAGGTGACACCTATATATGTTTTGTTGCATGTTATGCATTCTAGTATATACACCACATTTTTGGAGGTGAAGTTTAATCTTTTTTTATTTTGAATGTTTGTGTTAGGTTTTTTAATGTGTATGATTTTCTCTCTATTATTGTGCCACAAACTCCAATTCTTTCTTTAGTGCATTTTGTGACCCCTTGTATTATGTGTTGGTTGAGTTTGGATGAGGTTAAAATGTGGTTGAGGTTTTTTGGTTGACATTTTCTTTTTATTATTTTAGTTGTTTTTAGTATGTTGTTTAGTTTGTTGTTTTGGTTGAGTGGGGCATGGTTTCCTGTTATCTCTGTGAATAGTTCTGGATTTTTTGTGTGCTAGTATCTGTTCTTTGTTCCGTATTTTTTGGGTTTCGGAGTTGTTCTAATTGTATTTTCTCTGCTAGATCTATACCTTTGTGTATTAGTTGTCATGCATATCCACTTCTCGTAAAAAGCTTTTCGTAGTTCCTCCAGTCGGTCAATTTGGATGTGTTTGTCACTGACTATAGCGCAGATTCAGCGTGATAGGACATAGGATATAGATTCCAGGCGGCTTTTGGAGATATAGTTAGGTTTCCGTTGGTTAGTGGTAGATGTCTGTGATAAAATGATTGTATTCAATATTAACATGTATATCTAGGAAGGGTAGTTCTTCGTGACTATGTTCTATGGTGAATTTTATGTTCAGGGTGTAGGTTTTGGAGTATATTGTGTAATTCATTGATGTTGCCCCATGTAGGTTCCTAAAGGATGAAACAATCATCTAAATACCTTTTCCAAGATTTTATACAAAGAGTTATTATATTATCTCCATATATGTGTTCTATCTTTTCATATAAAATTTTGTCTCGTTAAGCCAGTGTTAGGTTAGCATATGTTGGTTTCATTTTAGTTCCCATTGCTGTACCTTATGTCTGAATGTAGTATTGTTAAGAATGATGTCTATACTGTCGATGATGAATTGTTTAGTAAATCTTCGATGTAATATTTGTGGGTGTTTGTCAATCCAGTATGATAGTGGCTGTTTGACTAAGTCATAAGGTATGTTGCTTTATAAGCTGCTAATGTCAAATGTAACTAACTCCGGGTTTACTGTTTATGGTAAGGAGCTTAGAAGGGGCATGTCGATGAATGGTTGTAATAAGATGTCCATTAAGTTGTTAAGTCTGCTTATTCGGTATGCTGGTCCTACCATTATGCGTCTAAATGTTAGGTCACTGGGATTCGGGACACTAATATATTCTGATTGCTATGTGTTGATTGTATTTCTTATCTCATTTGATTGGTGTATCTTAGGTAGTCCATAGAAAATGTTGGTTTTTATGTAGTCTGTTAGGGAATCTTTTACTTTCTTTGTTAGTATTTTATTGTATCTCGTGCAAAGTTTTGTGATTTTTGAAATGTTGGTATTGTCAATGTTGATACTAATTGGTTCGTAGTAGTCCTTATTTTCCAGTGCCTCTATGATTTTTATTTTGTAGTAATCTTTGTCCATGACGATTACAGCACTACCTTTGTCTGCTTCTTTTATAATTATGTTACAATCATTTCGGATGTAATCTAGTATTTGGTTTTATTTAAATGTTAGGTTACTGGTAGGCTTAGCTTTTCTCTTGGGCTTGATGTTCCAGACGTTTTCTAAAGAAAGGGTTTTGTTTTTTCGTATTGTTATGTTTATTAGAGAAATATGTTCATTTGGTTTTTGACTAATGGCTCATTGTTTACCTATATATATATATATATATATATATATATATATATATATATATATATATATATATATATATATATATAGGTAAACAATGCTATTTAAAATTCCAATGATTAAGTCTTTATTCTTATTTTTACTTTTGTCGGATAAAAAAATCCATGAAACTCTTCACAATTGTTACTCGCAGAAACCAACATGAATAGAACATATAATCACCAGAATATTTCACTCATGCATCTCATCAGAATATAGCCAAACAACTTCCGGGAAAAATCCTCAAGCGAAAAATCCTCTAAACCTTTTTATGCATTTTCCACAGAAAACCATTCTCCAAAGGAACAATAGGATCAATTAATAGACAACCAGCCATTTTGTATCCCCAATACGAAGCTACGATAAATACGGTCAACACCACCAACGATGCAAGCCAGAAAATCCAAAATCCTATAAAATGTATTAAAAATATTGTATTTATTTAAAAGATGTTGTAAATAAAATACACATTAAAGATATAAACTCATATACCGTATTAAAAAGAAAACAAATCACAAGGGAGTTAACTTATATAAGTCCCATAATTACTACGTTAATAATTATAGAGTACTCTCCCTTGCTTTAATTAAAAATCATGTGACAGATTCTATTGAATTAATATCTATAAACGAATTTTAAAAACATAATTAAGAAAACGTAAAGTGTATGATTATGCATAAATGTATATATATATATATATATATATATATATATATATATATATATATATGTTCGTCGAACACTCGATTGGTCTTCTGTATGATGCCTGCTTCTAGGTACATATAGATTTTAATTTCCCTTAAGTGCGTGACAGTTTCAGATGACCCCAAGAATAGGGAGACTGCTTGCAGATTCTAGGCTAACTTCTAGGTGAACCGGGTTCGCGCCTGACCCTCCTTTCCTGCACTGATGAGAGCTATAATCTTGAAACGCTATCGTCTTTAAGTAAAATAATTTAATATTTATTTATAACATGATATATATATATATATATATATATATATATATATAAACACACACGAATAGATCGCATGCAAACATACCCAATTTGTCTAAATTGAGACATCAAAGAATAAAGTGACGAATATTATCAAACAATAAATCATATATATAAATATATATATATATATATATATATATATATTTATATATATATATATATATATATATATATATATATATATATATATGTATATATGCAATTGTTAGCCATGTTTATGACGGCTGATAGCTAAAAACACGTGTCCATGTATTACGTTTATATACGTATAAAATTACTAAAAATATATATCAACGAAAGATACGTCCTATAACGTTTAGGGCGACTTATAATGCACTCGTCTGCATTACTCTTTATCACCTATAAAACCGATTACAAAAATACATTAAATACTTAGGTGATAAAAACCGTACGTATTTCCGGGCAAAACTTCATTGTCCGTAAGTAAAACTTCAGGCTATAAACATTGATATCGAAGGTTTGATCCTTGTCCAAGTTAGCTATACTCAGGACGGCATATAGCCAAAAAGACGTGTATATGGATTACTTTTATGTACGTATGAAATTAATATATATATATATATATATATATATATATATATATATATATATATATATATGATTTAAGGTGTGATATCTCTCTCTCTCTCTCTCTCTCTCTGTCTCTCTCTATCTCTCTCTCTCTCTATATATATATATTATTCGGTTCTCCACAAGATCATTCGAAAATCCGTTACTTTATTCCATTTCCTCAGTAAGATTAAGCAATAGATTAATAAATATTTTGGGCCAGCCACTGTGAAGTTCATATGCCAAAAGTAGCAAGCCTTTGAGGTCGGCATAATGATGGGATTTGTGATTTTATTCATTACTTTTCGTATTAAGCATGGACGTACGAAAATCAGCGAGTATCGCTAAAGGAGAAATAACTAAAGAACACTTAGTCATGTCCTCGATACAGAGCCTATATCGATTATGTCATTATTCTAGATAAGTCCAAAGTTGATGGCGATACGACAATACTACAGCCTCTTCATACGGTCAAGAATGAAAGTGAAACTTAAGAAGAGCCGAAACCTATCAATATGTAAAAGTTATGTCAAGAAGATACACTTTCAAATTTTTGGTACTGTAATCCCAACTGTCAAGTAAAAATCAGTAAAAAGACTCGACGACTTTATGACATTTCGTGGATTGATCGGCATCGACGCACAGAAGTATAGAAAATTGCACTGAAAGCACTTAAGGCGATTTATAAGACTTCCCCTCTGGGATTATCTATATCGTTTACTTTCCCGTTTTTTTTGTTGACATTGCAGGTAAATGAAATTGCACTCTCACGAATAGAGCGAATACAGCAACCTATTAATAAATATGTATGCCCTCACTGGTAGACTCTACACTCATGATGCCGTAGACCTGCAATCCCCTCTTCTCTCTAGTAGTAGAGGTCGAAAAGGAACGCCTTCACATGGTGCTCAGAGATTCATCCGATGACTTTATCCACAAAGCTGGCACTAAGTGCTCTGCCATAGAAGGAGTATAAGAAGCTGAACCCAATGTTCGAAGTAAGGAGATAATAGGAGTAACCCGAGCCAATCTAGCTGGCATGTGAATGTCGACGAATACCGTCTAATCTAAAGAATGCCCAAGAGGTAAAAAGAGTATATTGATAGCAGAAACCTTTCTCAAGCGAAGCAGTTTAATTGGACAACATGAAATCAATTGAGCAGTTTAGGATTACACGGAATGTTTTGATGTCTATGGAGTTTCGAACACTCTTATTTTCCCTGCGATCTACGTATGATCTCTTGCCAAGCGCAACTAACCTCAAGTTTTGGGGATACAGCGAATTTGATATTTGTAGTTTGTGCCAAACAGATCAAGGGACATTTCGTGATCTACTCTGTGTGCGTGTTACAATTCTCTATAGATATACACTTGGCGCCACAATTAAGTACTGAAAGTGGTCGCCGACATTATCGCTATTCAATGGGAAACTGTTTATTAGCAGCTACCTGTAGTAACCCAGAAGGTGTTTATCTGTTTCGCACGAAAGGTGTATCTTCACTCCGGAAAACCAGGAAAAACATTAACATGAAGTTGTTAAACCAAGCAAGTGACTGAAGGATGTCAGTAGATGCGTCCACACACCTAAACTGTCCAGTGCGCATCCTCCGGACCAATCAACGTCCTGACTTCGTGGTGTTTTCTAACTTGAATAAATGTTTCCTTCTGGCGGAGCTAACTGCCCCCTCGAAGAAAAACACACTGAGGAGGCACATGAGCGAAGGGCGAATCGAGAATTGGACATGACAAGCGGTACCAATAAAAGTCGGACGACGTGGTCTCATTGAACGGTCAACCACTTCCTTCCAATTCAGAATAGGTATGGATGACTGGTCGCTAAATGCAACCATCTAACAGATTAACTATGTTACTTAACAGACATCCAGTTTGATCTTGGTAAAGCCACAAATAAAATATCATGAAGTATCGTGAACGCTCTTGTGAGAAAGTGATAACATGCGAACGAGACAACCACGATAAAACGCTATAAAAAATTTTATCTACAGAAAAGATCAGAATAAAACAAATAATATCCTGTCCGGTTATCAAAGCTGTCGGTCGCGTCACAGAAACCGTGTTAGCACCCATACTTGTCGACTGACGAAGACAGGGTAAAGTACGTGCAATCGTACGTTGTATAGAGAAATACACAGACACACACATACACACACATACACACACACAATTCATATATATATATATTTTAATATAAATATAAATAAAAAATCTACTGCATTGTTTTGACTTATTATAACCGTCATATATTCAAATTCACAATGCTTTAACAAGAAACTAATTTTCAATACTTCGCGCTGTCAGACGCTTCTCTTGACCAAATATTACCTTGACGCCGTATCAACAGCATGGATATCCAACTTTTAGCAACGGTGCTAACTTTATTTTCTAAAAAATGTTACTTAAAAGAAAGAAGAGGAAAAAAGTTAAAATTTCTTTAAACTTTTGCTGATGCTAGTTTCAAATAAGTTTCAAAATAAATTTAGAAAATATATAAAAACTACCATATTTTTTCATAGGTGTTTATTAAGCATTAAATGCGATTGAACATTACGTACATGGAAGAATATACAATTTCCATATTATTTTAATTGGACACGTGGTTGAAAGAATAGAAATATCAGTGACTGTTAATAAAACTATAGATTTCTGAAAAATTCACTAAAATAAAGAAAACGATCGCTAAGTTCACAGCTAATTTTCACTAAAATAACAGAAACTTAAAACATATTTATCTTATTTTTATTATATGATTTAAAACATGTATACATCTAGAACAGAGTTGACTGTATGTATGTATGCGTGTAGCGGCATCACAGTCAACTGTTTAATCTATGAGCCAAACAAACCGCAAATTTGGAATCGACACCTTCGATTCGATGTTCTTATCGATGTCAGAATTTGTGAAATCTTTTTAAAACCTCATTATTCAAAATTAAAATTACATAAAAATAACATTAAAAACAAATGTTCCGACATGTTTAGCGTTCGCTTTTCAAGCTGACTGAAGAACAAACTTCTGAATCTTATTACCACCAGAAAGAAAATAAATAAACATAAAAATACGTCAAGATTGTGTTTTTTATCAAATCATCGTAAACAGTTGCCATTCATTTAAAAAAATTACAAATGAACCTTTTCTTTATGTTTTTTAAAAATTTATTTTTAACAAACTGACTATTTTAGATCTGTGCGAAATTTGTATCCCTACGTCGAACTCATAAACAATGTATGTAAGTTACAACTACAAAATATTTGCATTTGATCGGTAATCGTGTAGATAAAGCGTTCAACTTTATTTCCAATATGTTATGCCAAGTTCCAAGAATCAAATCTCACAGTAAAGAATTTATTATTTTTCTATAGCGTTCCAGATATTTCCTAGTCGATATCGATCATCACCATAAACCTGAATAATGCTCTACTTCATTATATCTTTGTCATTTTATTGCAATTTAAAATAACAAAAACATACTTTTTTCATTTGAACTGACGCGCAGAAGAGAAATAATTATGACACCTGACGTTGACGGGTATTTCGACTAGTACCATTATAATCTGGCGTGATACAGCTATACAGTCTGCTACTCTCACGTTCGAATGACACAGCGCAACAGAAAATATTTTTGTCGAGTAAGGAAGGTAATAAAGAATCACTGGTTTTAATGTTTACATTGATTTGAACTAATTAAGTATTGGAAATTGAAATATTGTTCAACGTTAGTTCATAACATTTTTAGTTGCATCATTTACAGGTTTTAAGTGGTTATGTTCGATGTAATGTTAGAGACGGTAATGGTTGGTAACAAAAAATACGAACACAACAACAACAGATTGCCGCTGGAAGTTGATGAATGTGCTGGTAATCTCTATCTATATATAGCTAGGTATGTATATATATTTGTATGTACAGGATTCACTCATTAACTAATGAAACAATCGTTACAAATTTCGGAACACCTGCAAGGCGTAAGGGATCTAAATCTGGTCTATTTTTAGTTTAATTAAGGTTTATGCTAATGGGTAAAAACAGTGTGGAAGCCCTTCGTGAAAATTCAGATACATCCGATTTTTGTGAAAATTTAAAAATAGGTATTAGATATTAATTAATGATTATTCCAAAATATCAGTTTCTTTAGAATATTTAAAAGGGGTATTAATGTGCATAATATGGACACATCATTCTATTTGAAAATACAAATATATCAGTTTTGCACTTAGTTTGATATACACTCATTTGACACCAATTAAGCAAGATTCTCAGAATTTCAATGTTTCTTAAAACCCCTTAAGCTAAAGTCTTAAATTTTCGACATTTTCCAGAATCAAAACCAATTAATAGAACTTGATCACAATTAGAATAAGGATTATAGACATATGGTTTGGAATGATTATATTTTAATTTTTATAAGGGAGAAGAAAAGGGGTTACGAAAGTGTTCTGTTCGAGTAATTAATTTTATTCCTTCTGGGATGGATATACTTCGAGTACTAATTATCATAATGATAATTCGTAATAACTATTACGATGACGAAAACTGATAGAAATAGGGTTGGATTTGGAATGTGGGTCAAAAAGCGTTTTTGATATTCGGGTATTAATTTCATAGATATAAGGTAACAGTCGATTTGAAACTTAAGCATTTTTCGTTTGGAATAAGGAATACCTAAAAAAATAATTTGGAAAATACGATCCGCAATTGAACAACGGCTAAATGCAGATTTTTACCGAGTCTCAAGGACTTCCCGTCCACTTACTTCTCATAAGAGGACAGAAGAGGCATCCAAAATTCACAGAGAGACGAGTGTAAGAAAAAATGTCCACATATTTCAACAATAAAAGTTAGCAATGAAAAATAGTTTTGGTGTTTTCAACTCTTCGTTTGTGAACACCCCCACGAGAGAAGATGCGTCGAAAAAGGCTTGGAGGATTCACCAACTGAAGATAGACAAGAATATGTTGCTTTTTCAGTTTATGTAACGTGGCATCCTAAACGAAGTTATTGGCTCTGTGACTTATGAGAAGCAACGTAACACCTAATCATTTTAGGAGCTTTACAGACCTTCATGTGTCACACCGAAAAGTACATTAGGGACCAATACATTGCACATAGCTCTATAAAAACATTAATATTTCTTTATTAACTGTTTTTACACGTTTATGTAATTATGTTCTTTCGTATATGTTTTACGATTGCGTACTCGAACGTCTTCAATTTAAGGATGGATAAAAGAGTCAGAAAGAATTCAGTGTCAGAGGCTGGATAAACTGAATTCGTCTTCACGTTTTGCGTTCTGGTGTTGTATCGCTCCCATAACTTCGTTTACTTTTTTTAACGTATCACAGCAACGCCTAGCGTGAAATGAGATGCATTCTGATATTGTAATTACACATCCTAGAATTGGTTTAGAATATCGTCGCATGATATATTATGTGACACGATGAGGTATTTTATTAGTGGGATATTAGTTGGTTAATTAAGTTTATTTAATTAGGGAATTCTATAGAAATAGGGGTCGACACACTTTTTAGTGAGAAATGTAGACAAATATCATTTCAGTTTTGCCATTTAAAACTGACGATTACATGCGTAAGTTATGTTTATACGGCGAAAAGGTTATATTTCCCGTTTTGAAATGAAATCCGGAAGGAACACCTATATGATTCTGGATATCTTGATTTAAATTATCAAAACAATAATTTTAGAAAAAGTTATACCAATCCTAAATAAAAAAAATGCGAAACGATCTGTGATTGGTTAGCCAATCAGAATAATCGCCTGAAGAAAATTCTTGATAAAAAACTAACTCTTTAGGGGTATTTCAGAGAGAGAGAGAGAGAGAGAGAGAGAGAGAGAGAGAGAGAGAGAGAGATTAGTCACACACAAAAATGTAAAAAGACTAAGTCATTCTACTTCAACCGCCTCTAAGGCAGAGGTGCGCAAAGAAAACATCCCAGTTCCTCAACCAAGACTTTGCACCAGTCAAATTTCTAAACTTATCTTTTCTCCCCAACAAGAGCGACACTACATTTTGTTTTATACATAACATTACACCACTGAGGCCAATAAATATTTCTTATTATCCTTGGCGAGTTCTTCTTGTTTCTGAGTTGCCGACCGGTGAAACCAATTACCCAAGTATCCAACTAAATTGTGTCCACATCAACTTTCTGTGCTTGTTTTAAACACAGATCATCCAGTCGAAACTCATGTGCTCATCGCAACGTCCTCTCTTTCTCACTGTGACGTCACAGTTACACGTGTTCTCATTAAAATCGCGGGAACCTTACATAAATACTTTGAATAACCATTTTTCAACTTTTATAAACGATCGCCGGTTACAACATGGCAACATAAAAATATGTTAGTATCAGATTGTTTTTCTTTCTTTTCAAAATATCTACTAATACCTGTCCGAAGAACAGCAGATTAATCCATTCCTCAATCTTAACATGGAAACAACAATAATAAAAAAAACACTAATTAACACATTTGCATCTACAGTAATCTTCTACCTTCTTCTCTATATAAAATTCAATGTTTGTTTCTATGTTATAGAAATCGATAGGTTAACAGTAGAAAATATTCAAATAAGTTTCAATAAAAGTTCATTTTTTCAGAAAATCTAGACACCATTGAATTTCTCCTTCCATTCCATCTAGATTCGCTAGAGGCGATTATCGGTTGTTCAGTCAATAACATAACTGAAATATATTAGAACGTAAAGAAACGAAATCAATTATTTAAAATAGATTTGTTCGTAGTATGAAACAAAAATAAAATGAAACAAAAATATCCGTGACAAATGTATTTAAAAATGTTTAAATATGTAAATGATTATTTTATTGGTATTTTAAAGATTTAAAATTATTAAAGAATTAAAGGAATTTGTTTCGATTCATTGCAGCTATTAAGAAACGGAAACGCAAAGAAACGCATCATCAAGAAGTAGTTTTTTAAGACCACCGCACTTCATATTAGAAATGTTATTTTCAACTATTCCTTTAAAGCAAAACTGGTAAACATGATATTTTAAACTACTTTTCCTAAGAAAACTTCTGATCCGCAACACACGTGGATATCGAATAAAACATCTTTTTGTTTCATAAAATAAATGCGATTGTTGAAAAATAGTGTCAACAGACATCTATTTAATGACTTGGAATTCAGAAAAAATACGCGGACTGATGGCCTGGGTGTGCCGAGTTCGAATCCAGTTCGTTCCACTTAAGCCCCCACCTGACCTTGTGTCTAACCTCCTGGAGATGAGGTAAATAAAATACTTACAGATTAAATCTATTTACAATTACTTTTATTCGGTTAAAGTTATTAACTATTTATTTTCTTCTGTTTAATATACTCATCCAAATAAAATTAACATATTAATAGAGCAGATGACATCAGTAAAAATATAATGGAATACAACCAAGGCGATACTTATACCAGGCCAGGTAAACGTACGGGGCCCACGACTTGAGGCGGACATATGAAGACCAAAATTACAACTAAATAATAATTACTTAGAAAAGTTTTAGTAATGAATTTATTAGTAACTAGCAGGATCCGTGCCCCGACGTTGCCCATGGAAAATATAAAAGAATGACTGAACTATAAACACATATCCGTAAAACAGGAATTAAAAAAGGAAATATTTTAGCTTTTAGAATGAAGATTACTTTCCTATATTAATTATACGTACAATGAGCACCAACTTCCGGGTCATTTAGCAGTAATATAGAGATGTAGAACAATTTTTATTTCAATATTTTAGAGAAATCAAAATGTGTGCTAGATGGAGGTATGTGTGTGTTAACTAAGCTTATATTTTTATTTTATTTCTTTTTTGGGAGGTGGGTGGAATTTTTCTTTCCTACAATAAAATAAAGAACATATATTGAATGGTTAAGGATACATTTCTTTTCTCCCCTCCCTATTTTTTGTGTGTGAATAGGGAAAGGGGAAAGTTAATTTTTTAGGTGCTTTTTAGGAATTGGTATCCGGAAATTTGCAGTCGCCGTCGTGACGTAACTAGTTCCGACTTTCTGGAGAAAGCCGAATCAAGTTCCGTTATTTCTGCACAATACGAACAAAATAAACCGACTTTTAAACCTCAAACTAAACATTAGTTTATGGTGAGATTAAGGTTCGTTAAGGGTTTGTTTGGTCGCTAATTTAAGAATTACCCCCCCCCAAAAAAAAACAATTTAAAAAACTTGAAAATTTTTGAAAAGTAAGTCCCCTTTATATTTAAAAAAAAAAAAATAATTTGGATGAGTAAAAAAATGCCCCCACCTCAATTTTCTCGTCCCAAAATTGAGAAACCATTCGGCTATATGTTTCGATTTGCCGCTAACGAGGTTGAAAGTGGGTGCCCATTTTACGTTAAATTTATATAGGAAATTGCTCTCTCACCATAAAATCTAAAAAAAAATTTTTTTTTATTTTCTATTTTGCGGAGTTTTTACAGATGTTTACATGTAATCGCTCCCTCCACCCCCAAAGATATTCGAATTTGAAGGTTTTTGTAGAGAAAAACTACGCTTGGTGTAATAGATTTACCGTAACTTTATTTACAACAATTTACACTCTACTTGATCACGTAAATTACTGACAGTGGATTACCATAAAATGTTTACAACAATTTAAATCCTATTTGACGCACGTAAATTACCGACAGTGAATTCCATTTTTAATACTTTTTCAGGAGTGATTCTCTAATATTTTAAAAAGTTAAATCACACAGGTCCTGCTAGTAAAAAAACCCACCGAAACACTAAATTGTGACCTATTTGCGCTCTGTTGCGATACTGCATGTCATCTGTTCTGTGCTTTGTCAGGGAAGCAGGACTCCTTTTAGATTGAGGCAATTATCAAAGCAGTGTATTTTAAAGAAAAGTGAAAAACAATATCGAGAAAAGTTCGAAGAAGACATTACTATTGTTATGTATACATTCTTTCAGTGTAGTAATATTTTTACTTGAGTGATTGAGGACAAAAAAGATGAAGAAAACTTAAAATAATCCTTAAAGTGGTAAAATACAGAAGAATTAAAATTAAAATCGAGGGCGGAGTTAGAGGCGTATTAGTATTACGTATGTAATCTAAAACTAAACACTTATGAAATGGATGAATATGCTAATGCCAATGTATCAGAAATTAAAATAAATTTAGGAAGTAAATTTAACAAAGAAATAGGCGAAAAAGTTTACCGAAGGAGGCATTTGAAATCGTAGCGGACATGTATTAGTTCTCAGAAATGCGAATTGGTATCGTTTAGTTTTGAATGAAATTCGCTGATTTTGTTTTCATTTTAATAAATCATAAATAAAAATGTTGATAGTGAAAAGAAGCATTTTTTCTTTGCAAAATGAATAAACTTACGTGTCAAAGGAAAACGTAGATGTAGTTATTTGAAAGTGTTTATGTGTTCTTTATTAAATATGGCCTACGACGATGTGTTCGTTAAAACATGATCCGATTACCTAAAACGTATAAGTTTCAAGCAGTTGGAATAACCGAATTATATTTGCTAAATATGGAATGTAGCGGTGGCTTAACAGAATTTCGTTTCAATACAGAAACCACACGGTGATTTAGACATCGGTTCTAATAGAATGTTAAGTAGGTAAAAATGTAGCAACGTTCTCTTTGAAATGTTTATTTGTGAGAGTCACATTTCATGGATTACATTTAATAGATATTGAAAGAATGGAACACTAATGCATAATTTCTGGAAAGACCCATGAGGACCTAGGCTAATTGCAT
Organism: Sepiola atlantica; assembly: GCA_963556195.1. Classification (NCBI taxonomy): domain Eukaryota; kingdom Metazoa; phylum Mollusca; class Cephalopoda; order Sepiida; family Sepiolidae; genus Sepiola; species Sepiola atlantica. The sequence goes on from OY744528.1 coordinate 62,943,189, forward strand.
AGTGGAACAGTTTATCATATGAAGTGGTCGGTTATTTTTCCATAATAACTGAAGTTGCACGGGAAAAATTGATATCATTTTATTACATAGATATATCTCGTAATAAGTTAATTATATATATATATATATATATATATATATATATATATATATATATATATATATATATAATAAAATTGAAAATATTATAACATTGAAAATATTATAAAATTGAAAATATTATAAAATTGAAAATATAAGCCTTTATCAATGCAAGATTAATCAATTTTATTTATTATTTTTTTACTTTAATATTATTAATTTCGGAATAAAATGACATCATCAGAGTTGACCAGTATTGTGTCATTTTTTTCTCTTTTCATCAAAAAACACAAAAACAAAAATAAACCAACTGTTTTTTTCTTTGTTTCTTTGATAAATGTCCTTGGTGTTACGTATCCACGCCGATGACGTTGGCGATTATGAATTCAAATTCTGGTTGTAGAACGAAGAAAGTATTGGCATGCTAGAGTTTAATAAAATGGGTTGTTCATTTAATGATGATAGAATTTTATTCCGAAATTAATAAGATTAAAGTAAAAAAAATAGAAATGATCAATCTTCATTGATAATGGCTTATATTTTCAATTTTATAATACTTACCCAGCAATGCTTTAAATCAGGGGCGGGCAACCTCCGGCCCGTGGGCCACATCCGATGCATGTATATTTCATTTTTCTTTGACTATTAATTTCAAATCCTTGGCCTGAGATAAAAATAGAAAAAGAAAAAGAGAAAGAGAGAGGCAAAGAGGAAACGAAAGACGAGGAAAGGGCATGAAACAGAACTTGCTGGATCAACTTGCTACTTCGTCGGCGCCTTTTATAACATCACATACAGAAGTCTCTTGAAAAAAATATATCAGATTTGTAGAGTGTTCAATGCAATTTTTATACAATTCATTCATGTAAACAAAATATAGTAATTCTGAGATTTCGTTTTTCACTCCGGCCCGCGATCTCCTTCCAAAAGTCTTATCTGGCCCTCACTCTGAAAAGGTGGCCCGCCCATGCTTTAAATGAACGACCCATTATATATATATATATATATATTATATCACGTAAGTATTAGGAAACAGCTTACAATTATTGATTTATTTACATAAAATCAAACCATCAGTTAAACCATTCAATATTTGTTCAATGGCTAAACCTGGAATACCTTTTTAATGATTTAATTCTTTTTTGCTTGATCTTCGTTTTTTCTGCCCCCCTTCCAAATTAAAATAAAATATAAGGTTTCCATTTTTAAAATCTGATATCACTTTTTCCATGAATCATTTTTCTTAATGTTGCCATAAATTGTTTTGACACTGACAATTTTCGAAAATGTCAATACCTTATCAATAACATTAACTGTTTGTGCAGTATCTGATTCATTTAATATTGTATGCAATTCAATTGCTGCTACAGTTTGATCACAGAAAAATAAAAATAAATGTGAAAGTTTTAGTCGTTCAACAGGTTTGGGGTAAACTTCCCCATTAGTTAGTTTTGATAATTTAACAAGTTTTCTCATGTTCGTAAAGACCTTTTACAACTTCCTATTTTTGTAAGATACAGGTGTGAACATTTAATATTCTAAAAAAATTAGTATCTCATATGTTTCGAGACATGGGGGTGATATAACGAAGGGTATTAATCTACAATAATACTGAACATTTCACGTTTTATTTATTGAACTAATAAAATAAAAGGGATAATATAATAATAATAATAATAATAATAATAATAATAATAATAATATTAATAATAATAATAATAATAATAATAATGATGATGATAATAATAATGATGATGATGATAATAATAATAGTCTATTTCATTAGCTATGATTTGAATTCATACCACGTCGAATAGTATTGAGTATAACTTTTTAACCAGTAATTTTGCCAAATAAATTTGGCAAAATTAATGTATTTTTCATTTCATTTCATTTCAAACTGTATGAAAACAAAAAAGCATCTTAGAAAAGTGTTTAATATAATTTACAATAATCTCTGAAATTATTATTATTAATTATTTTCTTTATTTTATTTGCACAAAAGAATAAAACATAAATTTTTCTTTAAAAATATGTTTGAACCTCTTAATTTTTGCTTTAAAAACTCGTTAAAACCGGTGTCTTTGTGTAATAAGAATGTTAAAAGTTCATTATTATGTCCAAGAAAAGCACAAAAAAGCAATGATCATCAGCGATTAAAACATTAAAGTTCGATACTCAACACTTCAAAATATGAATATGAATTTGATTTTATGAACAACAGTCAATTTTATCCTGATTTTTTAGCGAATACCAAGCTAAATGAACGAGAAAATCTAACACCCTCAATAGTATGATTGGAACATAGAAATGGATGGTGTTCTCCAATATATAATACAACAGTTATGGGGTAAAATATGTGTGGGGAGTAGGCATCGTTGGATGATCTTTAGTACCAACAAAATAAAACAGGGTCAGGACTCATTTACTCCACTAGCTAAGTTTCTTTAAATTTGAGGGGTCAGGTCCGCAGAACCCAGGACTGTGTGTGCAATACTTATGCAGGGAGCACGAACTCGTATCCAGCTCCCTGACAAACAAGTGTCACGCACCACTTTTCTATCGAACTCCATGCAATGTAATCTTCAATCGCATCTGATCTTAACTTAAAACTGATGTTTAAAGTAGACGACCAGATTCCGATCGGAAACAGATTCACCCCTATAAATCTTGTCAAAATGTGAAACCCACATCATCATTCTCGCTATGGTTAGGATGGCTAGGAAAAATAAAGATTCTTTTCTCTCTAGGCCACGGCGGGGCTACATTGTGGATGACCAATGCTTCATTTAGGACCATCGGGTGCTCGAAATCGATGCGAGCCATTACCTCGCTGACATACTCCCAGAGTTACCGAAGTTTAGTGCAAGTGAAAACAAGCGTGCTCGGTAAATCCCCTTTCGTTACCTTCGCCGCGCAGGCAGTAAGGATCCGTCCTCCTTTCATCTCGGGTCAGTTTGCCATTAAGGGGCAGCGCGTTCCGGACCAATCGCCAGGTGTAAGAGTACTCAAATTTGTTTATATAACTCCTAGCGTCCAACTCCACTGAGAACGAATCTCCTCCTCCGACCATCCCAGCCGCTCCTCAAGCGGACCCGAGACGGTACCCTCCACTAAATCTCGATATAGTCGCTTACTGGGCCGTACCAGGGTTTGTGCAGAAGCAATTCGAAGTGCAATTAATGTACTTTTCCATCGTTGTGATCGACTTGTGACACTGTCTATTGTCTTGGTGAAATAACACATTTTCTTCTTCAAATGAAATCCTTTTGGGCGATTTCGTTATTTAACCGCACCAATAATGCTATATAATATTCGCTATTGATGGCCCTTCCTTTCTCAAGGCAATCCAAAGAACCAACATACGAAGGCCAACACATTGACTGCTGATATTTGGGGGGATTTAATCTGCTGTAGCCCACTTAGCTGACTGCCAATTTAACTACTGAATAAAATGGTGGATCCATGTTTCATCCATTGTCACATATTGACGCAAAACCTTAAGTTTGTTGTTTTTGATCGATTTGATCAAGCGCCGCGCCCACTTTGAACACTGCTTTCTCATCGACAAATGTTCATGCAAAATGGTGAATACACTTCCTTCTGATATCTTCAACTCCTCTGCTATCTCACGCAACTTCAATTTACAATCAGCACAAACGAGTTTATCAGCTTTTTTATGTTTTCTAGAAAAACTGCTAAATTTGCGCGACCTGAGCGTTCAGCATCATTTGTGTCTGTACGACCGCGTGTACAGTTCGGATACCACCACTTAACCGTCGTTCCTGAAAGAGCAGAGTGCGAATAACACATATCAAACCATTGCTTTTATTGAATAGTATATTTCTTATAAGTAAGCAATGCTTTATACGAACACTAAATTCAGATTTTTTCATTGTTGTTTTTTAAATTTTCGACAGTAGCTTCACTCAAATAACTGTAATTTAAAAAAGCAATGAACTGATTGGGATCAACTTTTGGCACGCGCCATTTTAAAGTTAGTACCTTATAAAATTGTATGGACTTTTCATTAGTGGCACCAACTATATGTCGGACACCGGACTTAAGTGATTTTTTGTTGACACGAAGAAACCTGAACATCATTTTGTAATTGTGTCCCCCTACAATAGTGTAGTTATTTTCCATGGCCTTTATTTCGGCCAATTTCCGGTTGTTTTGGTTACAAAAGCATATTCCGTAGGCGTTTATCAACCGCTAATATTCCGAGCCTTCAGCTAAAACTGTTCTTGGAAACAGAGTTTTTCAGGATATATTCGTTCTATTTATAACATTTACTATCATCACAATGCACGAATTTGACCTTCTTTCAAATCCTACAGTGACCAGTGAAGTGATGCACGGCAAGCATCGGGATTTACATGATATTAAATGGAGATGACAAAGTCTGTGGATACAAAAGAATTCATATTAAAATAACATTATAGAATAACTTTTGCTTCCTATTTATCACAATGTCTCTTCATCCACATGCTTTCATTCGGTCAAACGTCATGCCACGAATGCGTCCGACGGCTTGTTCGTAGTTCTTAATTTCTACCTCCACCCATTCATTTGGAGCTCTCTCAAACATTCTTCCATTATGAACATGTGATACGAAACTTTTTGTTTTTGGACACTTGTTGATCCTGGCAAACTTGATTACAAATATGATATTAAAAATATTATATATATATATATATATATATATATATATATATATATATATATATATATATATATATATACGAGAAGAAGAATCGTCCTATGATGGGTAAAACTACTTCCCTGAACAGAACAGTACCCTTACCATAATTAAAATAAAGATATAATTCTACTAAACCTTATGTCTAGAATCCATTATTAAAATTTTGATCAAAGTCCATTACATGATTTTGATTCTAGAAAATTTCTCAATAGCTTAAAAATCTTATGAAGAAATTGAAATTGTGAAAATCTTGCTTCATTAAGTCTAAAGACTATGGATCAAATTCAATATCGAATCTGAAATATTTGAACTTTCAAATGGGATGCTGTGCCTATATGTTTTCCTTTAAAACACTGTAAAATACCACACTAAAATACCATTTAGGGAATATTCATTAATTAATGTCTAGTACCTATTGGTTAAATTAGACAAAACCGGAGGTGTTTGAAATTTCACGAAAGGCTTCCACTTCCTATTATCCCCTTTGCATAAAATAAAATAGAAATACATATAGCCGACATTATTACAATTTTAGCCTAACAGTTATGTTCCAACATTCATAATTCTCTGTTAATGTGTCTACAAATGAATTCTCTACATCTAAATATCTAACAAAATCGCAGTTTGTCTTATTCACATACCTAACTTGGATTTGGGTAGGTACATACCATATGTAAACGGCTAAGAATTATCCATGGGACATTATATAAATTATACATGTTATGTGAAACAATAAAGACCTAGATGTTTGTAAATAAAAACATATAATGTTTATTTCAATATTATAGTTCTTGATTGGCCATACTATACCGGTCGTTTTTTAAGGCAGGCGTGGCTAAAATCTCCAATGCTATGAAAACATTAGCTAAAAGCGGGATGGTGTTTCGGGAACAAAAAAAAACGAAGTGGGTGCTTAATATCTACAACCATTAAACACGATGTGAAAATACTTTTGTCCCATAAATAAAAACTAGTGTGTACAATTGATTAATGTTAGTACTCTCATTTTATTCCCACTTTCAACTCCCAATCATTTCCGTCTTATTAAGCCTTATCCTCGAGTGGCTATTAGCCTTGAACAGTGGTGACGCAATAGTGAAAAAAATTAAAATATTTGTAAAATTCTGAATTATTTAAACAAACTCAAAACTAGATTAGTGGAGTTATACGTCTGTAGTTTTGGTAAAAATATTCGCTGATTTTGGTTAAGCTCTGCGCACGGACGCTGTTGGAAACTGCCTTGTTTTTGTCTTAGAATAATTTTTATTAAAATAATATGCATCATGTGTATTGGAAGGGAATCTTCGAAAATTACCTGTATGGAGACACAAGAAGGAAGGTCATATTTGATAGGAATAAAAGGATTATTGGAGTCCTGCACGCTATGCTAATTCACACCAAAATGAAAATGATATTTTAACATTTTAGGCGATTATATATAAACAGTCTAGAAAAGTTAGCTGTAAAAATAAATAATAAAAATATTTAGACTGAGTGATCAGGTTTGCCTATAAATATAACGTAAAAGTAACACCAACTTTCGGACCAGATAGTATTTTAAGGACCTGCAACCAAATTATATTTTTAATGTTGGCCAAATATACGTTTTATTAGCTTCACCATTTACGTTAACTTCAGTTATCAATAACATAATTGTGCACTGTTATAGGGATAAATTGACTTTTCACGGGGCGATATACTATAAATTGCTTTTTACATTAATCTTATCTCACATATAAATTTCAATGTTTGTGTGTGTTTCATATAGAAAATAGGTAAGTGCATTCATATGTAAAATATTCATGGAAAACAATGGAAACAGACCCGACTATCAAAATGTAAGACATGCAAAGTTAACAATAAAATGTAATATAGTGTTATGGGTAAGAGAAGAAGGGCATATGATTCCTGATTAAATACCGAACAATGCTGACTCTTCCTGCTTGTTATGAAAATAAAGATAAGTCACCGATAGTTACAAATCAATACTTTATTTTCTCAGCTTTATTATTTTCGTCCCCGCCATAATCTTGAGTGTAAAGTTACTGCGTTTTTAAAAAAATTCAAACGCAAAAAGAAACTATGATGCCCCTATATTGAGATTTTAATAAAACGTTCAAATATTTATTGCAAATCACATGATCGAGCCGAGAAGGGAAATATTTTATCCAACTGGAAAATATGTGTTCGTTTTGATCGCTTTAATTAATGCTTACTTTTAACCGACTCTAGAGCTTCTCTAAACATAGTCATCTATACATGAACACAGAGGAATTTACACTCTCACACTCAGATTTACAACCACTGCCAATCATTACATCGATTAGTGTTCCTTATAGTATAATTTGTTTTCGTAGCACTCTCATTATTTTGTTTTTTCAACCGTCTGACCTGCTTTGTTTGCATCCCGTCCCGCGTAACCATTTAAAGCACGAAACTCTTTCTCTCTCCTCTTGTTCTGATAATTATTAATACTAACAACACCCGTGGACATTCCACGGTGCTTTCTATGTCAATCTGTATAATGTACATTTTGATGACAATGTTCCCGTAGAAATAATTGTCAGGGTCAATACTATTAAGAAAAAAAATTTTTTCGTCTTTAAGAATAATTGTCATTATCAATTAAATATTCTTTTAATACAAAAAAACGAATAAGTTTATTTAATTATTACAAATTTTAGTACTTTAATTGTTTTAAAACAATAAATATTCTCTACCTTCTTAATGTAAACAGAATTGTCAGCTAAATATTTTTGAAATCAATAAAACGAATGTCAATTTCTGAAATGCATTTATTTTAAATTGTTGTTTAAGTCGACAGGACGACATAATTTGATTCTGGAAGAATTTATTTTAAAATGGGTATATCGAACATTTTAAATTTGTGCAAAAAGTGATAACGTAGTGCGAACATGAAATAACTTGGGGTAATATTATATGGATGACAGAGGTAAGGGTCGTCAACCGGATAAAGTAGATAACCACTGTCTCATAAATTTACCATCCGTGTGTTATCCGGTCGCATATTTTTGTTAGCCTTTAAATGACTTAAAGAGGTTGATATACCCTACAATTGATTTTGGCATTAAATGAATAAAGAAAGAGTTCATATGGCGTAAATGTGTGGCTTGTGTAGTAAATGACTAAAGAAAGGGTTGGTATGCCATCATTCATCAGCCGTGTTTGATCCATGTAGTCGCTTAAGTTCAAATACAACTTACACAACTCTGAATACAAAACATAAGTTGTTTACTTCGAATTAAATGATATAAACAAACACCCCGTACAAAAAGTACAATTGTGAATAATAATCAGATCAACGCTATTGCGGTTGTTCAGAAATTTTGTTACCTTTATAATGCAATTGTAGCACAGGAAGGAGCTTGTATGATTGCAAGAAAAAGAAGTAGATAGAGTAAGTTCAGAGAACTTCTTCCATAACTAACTAGCACAACTTTACTAATGTCGACCAACAAGCGTGTATCATGCATGTATACGCAGTGTGATGATGTATGGAAGTGAAACTTGGACTGCGAAGGTTGGTAAATAATATGAGAATGATACGATGGATGTGTAACGGGAGTCTTAAAGGGAGATTGGTTTTGATTTTCTCAGAGGAAGATTAAATCTGGACATTATAAGGAAATACATGCAAAACAGGAGACATGGTATGGCCATATTGAAGGAATGCATGATACATTTTTGCTTACTAGATGATGAACAATTGGGGTAGCAGAGTCAGTTAGCAGGGGAAAAAAATATGGGAGGGATTGATAAATATTGACTTGAGAGAAAGAACGATAAATTAAGACTTGCCCAGAGAGAGGTTATTTTGGAAGTCAATTTCTAAAAGTCGTCCAACACATGCTAGCATGTAAAGAGGGCGTACACACGATGATGATGATGATGATGATTATGATGATCTGAATATTTCAGCAACAGATTAGTGAATATTTGTAATTTTTTCAGCCAACAATAAGTACTTTTAAATCTAAGTTTAATGAATGTAATTGGTTTCATAGGTCAATCGTATCAGAAAGCTTTCAAGAAAAAAAATGATCTATTTGTATGTGATGTATCATAAATGTAACCGGGTTGATGTCAGAAACAACTTATTTAAATCCAAACAAGAAATTACATGATTTTCTTTAAATTTAATCCCAATTAGGGTTAATGTACTTTCAAATTCTTCGCTGGGATACTCCACAACGCGGCTGTTCTTCGACCGTCTGATGAATTAAATGCTTTCAAAATATAGCCCTTTTGTGGTCTCTTCGACCTTGTGGAAAATGAAAAGACACATGGGGCAAGATTATGTGCATAAGGAAGGTTCAATTAGTTAATTAAGCTTTGAATGTAAATATTCTTTATTAGCCCCCTTTCGAGCTAAGATCAAAATGTAGTCTATGTTTTGTCCTCGGTCGGAGGATAGGACATCTTTCTTGAGAAAGGCGAAGGGAGAAAGTTAGATAGAGAGGGGGTAGAGAGGTAAACCGATACCATTTGAACACTTCTATTTTGTTGTATATGGACTGCGTAATAATTTGTTTTACGAATATGAATGTAAATCACTTGTTTGATAGACTAGATACCACATTGGCCAAATGAATTGTGAGTAATACTTAGTTTCCGATTAAGGTCAAATTCTAGAAAGCCATTATATAACTAGATTAAGTAAATAAGAATTTTCCATTAGAAGTTAAAAATTAGGAATTTAAGCCGACGTGTTCAGGAAGTTCCGCCATTAACAAGAAGTCTCGAATGAGACGTGACTTAATAAGCTGGTGAAATACTTCTCTTGGGAGTTGGATGTGATTGGACGTCTTTTTCAGTCTCTCCACACGGACATGGACACGAAAAAATAATGTCAATCGTGTAGATAAAATAAAAAAATGAAAAATAAATCAATATAAGAATATAGAAAGTCAATAAAAAATTATGGTTTCATTTTTAATTGCTATGACGACGGCTATTAGGAGAGAAAAAATAAATACTACTTAAGCTGCTGATAACAGCAAGAGACTAAGAGAGAAAGACCGACTTAACTAGGAGATAATACTTGAAACCTGTGGTAAATAGTTTACAAATTGAACAGCTTAATAACATACTAATATTTTTAAGCAATATGCTTAAAAATATTAGTATGTTATTAAGCTGTTTAATTTGTAAACTACATTCTCACTTTTCGAAAAAATAAATAAATAGCGTATGTGATGTTATTGTATAATTACTATAACTTCGACATATTTAAAAAAAAATAATGACCGAAATACCTAAATTGATCCCCTAACTATTAACGCCCATGGGAGGAATTAATTCACTACGTAATCATCTCTATCTCTCCGCCTATGTAACGCAAGCTTATTGGTGGGGTAATTGAGGAGGTGAGCTTCAACCGTCAGAGAGAACTTGGCTGGACTCTCAGGTCCACAAGTGGTCGGTTTTCCACGTTGAAATATTGATTGGATAACCATCGCTTGCGATCTTGAGAGGATCGGGCATGTGTGAACCGCCATCGTTAGGAACGTGGTGCATTGCGAAAGAAAAAACGGCTCAACTCGATTCTTGGTTGAGTTGAGAAAATTCTTAAAAAGGGAGACGCCTATGAGGCCACAGTAAACAACTTAAAAGAAAAACATGAAACTTTACGTTAGCTGTCTTCAAAAAGGTGACGGATTGTTTGTTACCGATGCACATTTGAATAAAAATGATGGGACTTCATGGATACTATTTCACACATATATATATCACGGTCAAATTTCTTTAGATTTGACAAGTGCTGCAATTAAACCTAACCGTTACCTGTTCAAGCACTGTATATCTAATACACAAAATACAGTCAGTCGGATTCTCGAAGTAAAACCGTTATTGCATTGTATCTGCTAAATCAAAGCCAGTGAATTATGGAAACTTTCAGTCTTTGTTCATCACATCGATAGAAGGAATTAAATTTCCTTGATTATTCTTTCCGACCCGATAATTCGTTCATTAATAGATACTTACAGATTTTTGTCATTCATTTTCATTAGATAATGAACAGGCATGATTACTCAACGAAGTCTCTCCGTTTGTTAAAATTTGATATTGCATATGGCGTACAAAATAATTTCATTGATAAGTGCATTTGTTTATTCAAGAGAGATAGTGAGAATAATAGTGATATCCATAAGCACATAGAAAGAGACAAAGAGAAAAGGATGCATTTCGTTTTTCGTACGACGCGTTCGCTTAACTGTGTCATAACTCTGTAGTAATTATATATAAGTTAACAATGCGTCTTTCAGCAATTGCTTAGCTTAAAGAAAATGTCAGTAATTTATAGTTGGCATTTGTAAATTAGTTAACAATTAAACATCATTCGTCTATGCGCTATTCAACATTCACTCTGCTACGATAAATTATGCATGATTCATATATAAAAACGAATTAGAAATTCAAAATTTGGCACATTGGTTCGGTGCCCAGCAAAAATGAGCCAAAGGCAATTAAAAAAAAGGAAATACATAACGAGTCCTATTTTTCTACTGATGAATATTGAGAAAAATATCTGTTATTAAATTAGTACCTAGTAATTTAGGCAGAAGTATTAGGACTTAGGACTGTGCGAGAGTTAGCTCCCCCGATTCTAAAATTAAATGCACACATCTTTAAAAGACGTCCGATGAATGAAAAGTAATTTGAACTAAGGTAATTCATGTTTTAACAAAAATCAAAATGACTTTTATAACGTGGCACTGCAACTACTGCTATTAATCTCTTACCTCTATTTATAGAAACTTAACCGATCATTATGGATTTTGATACACAGCTGTTAGACGTAATAGGTTGTCATGTGAGACATATTTAGTTATATTTCGTTTCATGCAAAGGGGACAAAAAGTGGAAGTTCTTTGTAAAAATTCAGATATTTGCAATTTTATGAAATTTAAAAACTTGCAAATATTTTTGTGTAGATTGGAGGATTATAGAATGATGAAAGAACTACACAAAATAAGTACTTAAAGCAAAATAAATTGTTTTGAATTATTAAAATAATTTCGAACACTATTGATATGTATCGATTTTTTTTATTTTTATTATCGCTTATGTTTGAATTCATGTTTTAAAATATGACGTAAATCATAAATCTATGACGTCACGCCAAAGTTATAATTATTTTGTTATGGTAATGTTTTAAGCTCTATACATAAGAAAGTCCACATAGGTCAGTTGGTAGAACCTCAGAGTTAACTTCGATTTCCGGTCATGGAATCTGCTTCATTTGTTGAGAATTTTTTATTTACTATTAATGCAATATTCTCCATTTCAGAAATGAGACAAATTCTGCAGTGAACTTATTACGCTAAAAATATGAGGGACAGACGGACAGAATCTTTATTTATATATGACTAGCGGGGCTACCCGGCGTTGCTCGGGGTAATAAAGACATATAATTGAAGAAAAATCGCGTGTGTAACATCTTTATATTCAAACTTCTATTTCTTCCCCTCCTCTATAGCCGTCTCTTTATCTTTCTACCTTTCTCTTCCCTGGTCGCCCCATTTCACCGCTACTTTCTAATTTCGCCTTTTGCGAAATCTGCTTCTTCCCCACCATTTCTCCTACGTTGCCCAGGGCAATAGTATGACATATTTCTATAAAAAGTACCACATCAATCTGCGCCTTCAATATAGGTACTTATCTCTGCCCCGGTGTTCATACTATATACATATCTATCGCCACCCCGGTGCACACACAATATACATACCTATCGCCGCCCCGGGGCAGATACTATATAAGTACCTATTGTCACCCCAGTATGCATACTACATAAGAACCTATCGCTGCCCCGGTGCATATGCTATATACGTACCTATCGCCGCCACAGTGCGAATGCTGCATACGTACCTATCGCCGCCCCGTCGCGAATGCTACATTAGTACCTATCGCCGCCCCGGTGCAAATTCTAAATACGTCCCTATCGCTGGCCTGATGCAAATGCTAAATATGTTCTTATCGCCGCCCCGGTGTGCGTGCTAAATACGTACCTATCGTCGCCCTGGTGTGTGTGCTATATACGTACTGATCGCCGTCCCGGAGCGCATGCTAAATATATAACTATCACCGCCCTGGTGCGCATCCTATATACATACTTACTGCCATCCCTGTGCACATGCTATATAGTACCTATCGCCACCTCTATGCACTACTATACACGTACCTATTGCCACCCTGGTGCACATACTATATATATGCCTATCGCCGCCCCGGTGCGCATACTATATTTGTATCTATCGCCGCCCCGGTGTGCATACTATATACTTGTCTACGAAATAGTTTAAGTTAAAAAAAACAAAAATAATTCGCCCGACCCCCTAAAAAGTTTGACCCGGCCCCTACAATTTTCCCCGACCCCTAATATCTCAAGCCGCAACCTCCAATTTTGTTTTACTCTCCCCCAACCCGGAGAAATATTTTTAGTTCAAAACAAAAATAAGAAAAAATTTGGTTTGACCCCTAAAAAGTTCGGCCTGACCCCTAAAATTTTCCCCAACCCCTCAATCTCTCCAGCGCCCTAATTTTTCACTCTCCCCCAACCCTGAGAAATATTTTAACTTCAAAACAAAAAAAAAACAAAAAAATTTAGCCTGACCCCTAAAAAGTTCGGCCTGACCTCTAAAATTTTCCCCGACCCCTCAATCTCTCCAGCTCCCTAATTTTTCACTCAACCCAAACCCTGAGAAATATTTTGACTTCAAAACAAAAAAAAACACAAAAATTTGGCCTGACCCCTAAAAAGTTAGGCCTGACCCTTTAAATTTTCCCCGACCCCTCATTCTCTCAAGCCCCACATCCCTACTAATTTTTAACTCTCCCCCAACCCTGAGAAATATTTTGACTTCAAAACAAACAAAAAACAAAAAAAATTGGCCTGACCCTAAAAAGTTCGGCCTGACCCTTAAAATTTTCCCGACCCCTCAATCTCTGCAGCTTCCTTAATTTTTCACTCTCCCCCAACCCTGAGAAATATTTTGACTTCAAAACAAAAAAAAAACAAAAAAATTTGGCCTGACCTTTAAAAAGTTCGGCCTGACCCCTAAAATTTTCCCCGACCCCTCAATCTATCCTGCCCTCTAATTTATCACTCTCCCTCAACCCTGAGAAATATTTTTAGTTCAAAACAAAAAAAAAGAAAAAAAGTTGGCCTGACCCCTAAAAAGTTTGGCCTGACCCCTAAAATTTTCCCCGACCCCTCAATCTCTCCAGCCTCCCATCCCAACTAATTTTTCACTCTCCCCCAACCCAGAGAAATATTTTGACTTCAAAACAAAAAAAAAACAAAAAAATTTGGCGTGACCCCTAAAAAGTTCGTCCTGAACCCTAAAATTTTCCCCGACACCTCAATCTCTACAGACCCTCCCAACTAAATTTTCACTCTCCCACAACCCTGAGAAATACTTTGACTTCAAAACAAAAAAAAACAAAAAAATTTGGCCTGACCACTTAAAAGTTCGGCATGACCCCTAAAATTTTCCCCGACCCCTCATTCTCTCCATCCCCCCATCCCAACTAATTTTTAACTCTGCCCCAACCATGAGAAACATTTTGTTTAAAAAAAAAAATTTGGCTTGACTGCTAAAATTTTCCCCGACCCTTTAATCTCTCCAGCCCCCTAATTTTATCACTCTCCCCCAACCTTGAGAAATATTTTAAGTTCAAAACAAAAAAAAACAAAAAAATTTGACTTGACCCCTAAAATTTTCCCCGACCCCTCAATCTCTCAAGCCCCCCATCCCAACTAATTTTTCACTCTCCCCCAACTCTGAGAAATATTTTCAAAACAAAAAAAAAGAAAAAATTTGGCCTGACCCCTAAAAATGTTCGGCCTCAACCCTAAAATTTTCCCCGATCCCTCATTCTCTCCAGCCCCCATCCCAACTAATTTTTAACTTTTCCCCAATCCTGAGAAATATATTTTGGTTCAAAACAAAAAAAAAAAAAATTTGGCCTGACCCGTAAAAAGTTTAGCACGACCCCTAAAATTTTCCCCGACCCCTCAATTTCTCCAGCCCCCTAATTTTTCACTCTCCCCCACCCCTGAGAAATATTTTGAGTTCAAAACAAAAAAAAGAAAAAAATTTGGCCTGACCCCTAAAAAGTTCGTCCTGACTCCTAAAATTTTCCCCGACCCCTCAATCTCTCCAGCCCCCTAATTTTTCACTCTCCCCCAACCCTGAGAAATATTTTGACTTCAAAACAAAAAAAAGAACAAAATTTTGCCTGACCCCCAAAAAGTTCGGCCTGACCCCTAAAATTTTCCCTGACCCCTCAATCTCTCCAGCCCCCTTATTTTTCATTCGTCCCTAACCCTGAGAAATATTAAGTTCAAAACAAAAAAAAAAGAAAAAAATTTGGCTTGACCCCTAAAACGTTCGACCTGACCCCTAAAATTTTCCCCGGCCCCTCAATCTTTCCAGCTCCCCTCCCAACTAAGTTTTCACTCTCCCACAACCCTGAGTAATATTTTGACTTCAAAACAAAAATCAACAAAAAAATTTGGCCTGGACCCTAAAAAGTTCGGCATGACCATTAAAATTTTCCCCGACATCTCATTCTCTCCAGCCCCCCATCCCAACTAATTATTAACTCTTCCCCAACCATGAGAAACATATTGTGTTAAAAAAAAAAAATTTAGCCTGACCCTTAAAATTTTCCCCGACCCCTCATCTCTCCAGCCTTTAATTTTTCACTCTCCCCCAACCCTGAGAAATATTTTGACTTCAAAACAAAAAAAACAAAAAAATTTGGCTAAACCCGTAAAAAGTTCGGCCTGACCCCTAAAATTTTCCCTGACCCCTCAATCTCTCCAGCCCCCTTATTTTTAACTCAACCCCAACCCTGAGAAATATTTTGACTTCAAAACAAAAAAACAAACAAAATAATTTGGCCTGACCCCTAAAAAGTTCGGCCTGAACCCTAAAAGTTTCCCCGACCCCTCATTCTCTCCAGCCCCCATCCCAACTAATTTTGAACTTTTCCCCAACCCTGAGAAATATTTTGGTTCAAAACAACAAAAAAAGAAAAAAATTTGGCCTAACCCGTAAAAAGTTGGGCCCGATCCCTAAAATTTTCCCCGACCCCTCAATTAATCCAGCCACCTAATTTTTCTACTCTCCCCAACCCTGAGAAATATTTTGAGTTCAAAACAAAAAAAAAACAAAAAATTTGGCCTGACCCCTAAAAAGATCGGCCTGACCCCTAAAATTTTCCCCGACTTCTCAATCTCTCCAGCTCCCTAATTTTTCACTCTCCCCGCAACCCTGAGAAATATTTTGACTTCAAAATAAACAAAAAAGAAAAAAATTTAGCCTGACCCCTAAAAAGTTCAGCCTGACAACCTATATTTTTTCCCGACCCATCATTCTCTCCAGCCCACCATCCCAACTAATTTTTAACTCTTCCCGAACACTGAGAAATATATTGAGTTCAAAACAACAAAAAAAAGAAAACATTCGGCCTGACCCCTAAAAAGTTCAGCCTGATCCTCTAAAATTTTCCCCGACTCCTCAATCTCTCCAGCCCCTAATTTTTCACTCTCCCCCAACCATGAGAAATATTTTGAGTTTAAAACAAAAAAAGAAAAAAATTTGGCCTGACCCCTAAAAAGTTCGGCCTGACCCCTAAAATTTTCCCCGACCCCTAAATCTCTCCAGCCCTCTAATTTTTAACTCTCCCCCAACCCTGAGAAATATTTTGACTTCCAAACAAAAAAAAAACAAAAAAATTTGGCCTTACCCCTAAAAAGTTCGGCCTGACCCCCAAAATTTTCTCCGACCCCTCATTCTCTCCAGCCACCCATTCCAACAAATGTTTAACTCTCCCCCAACCCTGAGAAATATTTTGACTTCAAAACAACAAAAAAAAGAAAAAATTTGGCCTTACCCCTAAAAAGTTCGGCCTGACCCCCCAAATTTTCCCCGACCCCTCAATCTCTCCAGCCACCCATCCCAACTAATTTTTCACTCTCCCCCACCCCTGAGAAATATTTTAAGTAAAAAAAAACCGAAAAACCAAATTTGGCCTGACCCCTAAAAAATTTGGCCTGACCCCTAAAATTTTCCCCGACCCCCTAATCTCTCCAGCCCGCCCCCGAACTTTTTTTCACTCTCCAACAACCCTGAGAAATATTTTAAGTTCAAAAAAAAAAAAAAAAAATTGGCCTGACCCCTAAAAAGTTCGGCCTGACTCCTAAAATTTTCCCCGACCCCCTAATCCCCTGAGAACCCCCCGAACATTTTTTCACTGTCCCACAACCCTGAAAAATATTTTAGGTACAAAAAAAGAAAAAAAAAAATTTGGCCCGACCCGTAAAAAATTTGGCCTAACCCCTAAAATTTTCCCCGACTCTAATCTCTCCAGCCCCCCCCTCCCCCGAACTTTTTTCAGTGTCCCACAACCCTGAGATATATTTTAAGTTCAAAAAAATAAAAAAATAAAAAATTTCGCCTGACCCCTACAATTTTCCCCGACTCCCTGATCCCTTCAGCCCCCCCAACTTTTTTTTCAGTGTCCCACAACCCTGAGAAATATTTTAAGTTAAAAAAAAATAAAAAATAAAAAATTTGGCCTGACCCCTAAAAAACTTGGCCAGACCCCTAAAATTTTCCCCAACCCTTAATTTCTCCAGCCTCCTTTTTTTACTGTCCAACAACCCTGAGAAATATTTTAACTTCAAAAATGAAAAAAAAAAAAAATTGGCCCGACTCCTAAAAAATTTTGCCTGACCCCTAAAATGTTCTCCGACCCCATAATCTCTCAAGCCCCCCAAACTTTTTTTTCAGTGTCCCACAACCCTTAGAAATATTTTAAGTTCAAAAAAAAAAAATAATTTTGCCTGACCCCTAAAAAATTTTGCCTGACCCCTAAAATTTTCCCCGACTCCCTAATCTCTCCAGCCTCCACCCCCAACTTTTTTTTCACTGTCCCACAAACCTGAGAAATATTTTAAGTTCAAAAAAAAAAAAAAAAATTGGCTTGACCCCTAAAAAATTTGGCCTACCCCCTAAAAATTTTCCCCGACACCCTAATCTCTCCAGCCCCCTCTCCCAACTTTTTTCACTGTCCCACAACCCTGAGAAATATTTTAAGTTAAAAAAAAAAAGTTTGCCCGAAACACCAATATTTCTTGGGACCGTTATACTTAAGAAGCACCAATATTTCTAGGGACCGTTATACTTAAGAAGCACCAACATTCGTTTGAAAATCAAGGAGGCCTCCTTAGCACTACTGAAATCACTGGCCAGGTGCGAATGTGATTTAGCAACCCTTATTTCACTACACACTCTTAACGTAGCCTTCCTATGATGTTATTGATTTATCCGGACAGAAGTTATGGGATGACCTGATACAACCGGACACAATTTAGGGCAAGACCGGGTACATCCGGCAAGGGATTATGGGACAGGTGCGGATGTGATTGAGCAACCCTTGTTTCACTACACACTCTTAACGTAGCCTTCCTATGATGTTATTGATTTATCCGGACAGAAGTTATGGGATGACCTGATAGAATAGGACACAATTTATGGCAAGACCGGGTACATCAGGCAAGGGATTATGGGATGTTTACAGTGACCTTGCATTTTTATCGGATTAGTACATAAATACATTAGATTATTTCGAATTTACTACATATTAACGTTGAAAAAGTCGTGTAAAATACGAAAAAACTGCTACCTTTTGTCGGAAAGTGGTCCGTTTGACCGTCAGCGAGTGAATCGTTTTTCGCGATTTTTAGATATTTTACATCCGGGATGTGTGCGGGCCTGTAGATGCCAACTTTTTGACATGTCGTCGCATAGTTTTTGAGGAGATACTGGACATACAAACAAACACACAAACAGACAACTGCCATTTATATAATAGAAGACTAGCGGGGCTACCCGGCGTTGCTCGGTGTCATAAAACATATAATTGAAGAGAAATCGCGTGTGTAACATCTTTATATTCAAACTTCTTTATCTTTATCTTCTACCTTTCTTTTCCCTGGTCGCCCCATTTCACCGCTACTTTCTAATTTTGCTATTTGTGAAAGCTGCTTCTATCCCACCATTTCTCCTACGTTGCCCAGGGCAATAGTATGACATATTTCTATAAAAAGTACCACCTCTATCTGCGCTTTCTATATAGGTACTTATCTCCGCTCCGGTATTAATACTATATACGT
This sequence comes from Sepiola atlantica, assembly GCA_963556195.1. Lineage (NCBI taxonomy): Eukaryota > Metazoa > Mollusca > Cephalopoda > Sepiida > Sepiolidae > Sepiola > Sepiola atlantica. The sequence goes on from OY744528.1 coordinate 62,962,184, forward strand.
ATGTATCGCCACCGTTGTGCGCAGACTATATACGTAGCTATCGTCGCCACAGTGCACATACTATATAAGTACCTATTGCCGCCCCGGTATGCATGCTATATACGTACCTATTGCCGCCCCGGTATGCATGTTATATACGTACCTACTGCTGCCCCGGTGTGAATGCTATATATGTACCTATCGCTGCCCGGGTGCAATGCTACATTTGTACCTATCGCAGCCCCGGTGCAAATGCGAAATACGTACCTATCACCGGCCCACTGCAAAATAGTCCAAAGGGGAACGAAGATGGCGTTAAAATATTTTAAAAACCTATCACTACAGTAGCTCTATCTAGGATATTGAGCAGTTTTCTCCCAGACAACGCCGAGTATTTAAAAAATCAAGGAGGCTTCTGGAGCACTAATGAAATCACTCTAACCGATCCCCCCCCGCTTTTCATCTGCAAAATAGTCCAAAGAAAAACGTAGATGCTGTTATTCAGCATTCCCCGGTAGGGGCGCCTCAGGCAGTAAGCAATAAACTTACTCCTCCCCAAAGAGGGGAGGCAAAGCCTGGGAGTGTGGACCTCCTGCACATGACAAACCCATAGACCGGCGGAATGAAGCCCCGAAGGCCAAGACGATACCAGTTTATGAGGTGCAGTATCCATCGGAACAGATACTACACCTTGATCTTAGCCAAAAGAAGTGAATTAATGTAATTTTCAGTTAAAAAAAATGACGTATAAAAGCTATGTTGAATTAGAGAAAAACGGCCTGGGGGAGTCTAAAATTATTTGTTGATATTCAAAACTCATGTAATAATTTGTTAAATAGTATTATACAATGTTTATTGAAAGTAAATCATAGTTATTATTACTTGTTAATTTATTAATGTAATTTGAACAGTGTATAGTGAATAGACCGCTGTACTGTCGTAGATTCGTTATAAATACTGATAGAAATATTTCTAAAAAATTCAATTTCGGATGCTTTCTGGCCTTTTGGCTTCTAGAGGCGGCTCGAGCGGCTAGCTGTGATGGCATGGTTACAGAGGGTGAGATCATTACTGCGTTGAAGCAGGTCGGCTTAAACAAATCTCCAGGACTCGATGGTCTGCCGTACGAAGTTTACTTGAGGCTGTCGCCCATGTTTGTTCCTCTTCTGAAGGATGTATTTAACCACTGGTTTGTTCAGGGTTTGGTCCCTGGACAGGTTACCAAAGGAGTGGTCACATTGTTGAAGAAGAGGAGCCAACCTGGTTGGGGGAATCTAGATGATTACAGGCCCATACCTCTGCTAAACACAGAGTTAAAGATTTTGGCCCGTGTTCTTGCGAATCGTTTGCAGGTTGTCATCGCTGATTTGATCGAGCCTGAGCAGAATTATGCTGTGAAGGGGAGGTCAATTCAAGACAACTTGCATCTGGTCCGTACGATACTAGAGAGTATAGAAGACGACACTGAAGCCGCGCTGATCAATTTATATCAGTCCAAAGCTTTTGATAGGGTCGACCATGGTTTTTTGGAATCTGTTTTAGAGGCTGCCGGTTTTAATCCGGACTTCCGCAAGTGGGTCTCGATTCTGTATCGTCTGCCGACGGTAGCGGTGCAAGTAAACGGTAGGCTTTTGCAGTCGTTCGTGGTTTCTCGTTCAGTGCGTCAGGGTTGTCCGCTGTCGCCCCTGCTTTATGTCCTGGCGTTGGAGCCCTTCCTTCGCAAATTAAGGGACGGGGCGGCTACACCAGTCCTGCGCGGAATCGCTATACCTCCTCACTATGTGCGAGTCAGGGTTTCCGCATATGCCGATGATATCACCGTTTTTGTGTCCAGCCGTGAAGACATAGAAGCGGTGATTAAGGCGCTCGCTCGTTACGAAGAGGTTACAGGGGCCATTGTCAACCGCAGCAAGTCCAACGGCCTGCGGTTGGCTGCCTGGAGCGGAGAGACCGCACTTCCAGGTGACTTCAACTGGACCGATGGCCCGGTTCGGATCCTTGGCGTTTGGTTCGGACCGGGTCTCCAGCTGGAGAAAAATTGGTCGGAAGTACAGGCAAAAGGCGAATCGTCTGTGAGGGCTTGGATTCGAAGGAAACTTTCCTTGAAGGGGAGAGCTGAGGCGTGCGCCACTTACGTCTTTCCTCTCATACTTTACCGACTGTCTGTACTCCCTCTGCCCGCGGACCGCTTTCTTGCTTTCACGCGCTTGCTCTTTTCACTTCTGTGGAAGGGGCGGAAAGCATACGTTCGCAGACAGGTCTGTACGTAACGTCCGTGCAGATGGAGGCTTGGGGATGCCTGACTTGGCAAGTCATCGACATGCCGAGAGACTGGCTTTCCTGAGTCGTACTCTGACGGAGGACGCTCCGTGGGTCCCTGCAGTTGAGGACGCCTTTCCCAACCTCATATCCGACCACTCGGTCGAAGGTCGACGTAGATCGAGAGGGGAGTCCATGTTTGTCGCCGAATGCCGAGCCGCGCTTAAGGCGTTGCCGGGGTCCAGTGACCTTGCCCGGTCTAGGAAGAGACTATATCGGGACTTAGTGGAGGGGTCCGCTTCGGATCCGCTTGGGAGGCGGCTTGGATTGTCGAGTGAGGAGGCTCGCTCCTAGTGGAGTTGGGCGCCAGGCCAGAGTTATCTCAACAATTCTGAGTATTCTCTGACCTGGCGACTTGTTCGGAACGCACTGCCCCTCTATGGCAGATTACGCAGGGATGGCATAAGGGACGTTCCCTTATGCCCGCGCTGTGAGGACAATGAGGAAGAAACGGCGAGCACGCCTTCTTCACTTGCAGCAAAGTTCGTCGTCTCTGGGAGTATGTCAGAGAGGTAACGGCTCGCATCGACGCCGAGCAGCCGATGGTACTTGATGTAGCATACGTTATCAACAACGTTGCACCGCCATGGTCTAGGGAGAAAAGAATGGTTTTTCTGGCGATCCTAGCCACAGCGAGATTAGTGACGTGGGTTACACGTCTATATGAGGTTTATGAGGTTGGGTCTGTTTCGGATCGTGATCTGGTTGTTTACTTTAAGCATCAGCTTAAAGTGAAAATCAGATGCGATTGGAAACGACTACATCGCATTGAGTTCAATAGAAGATGGGTGCACAACACTAGTTTGTGGATCCGACGAGGGTCCAGGTTTGAATACGTTTTCCCGCCTTAGCATGGCGCAGACGGTACTGGGTCCTACGGAACCCAGCCCAGTATAAAACAAAATATTTTTTATTAGCATAGCCGAACTATAAGCTAGTAGGAATAAATGATGTCCTGTCCCGATTTTGTTTTTTGCCGGCACTAGAGAGCTTCCAAAGATGCCCACTCCACATATTTATTTTGTCCCCGGCTGATGAAACCCTTGGCTTTATTATCTTGGAAGACGCCATCCATTCCCGTACCCAGATCCCGATTAATTTATTTTCAGAACGCCCCATTTTATTCCCACTCACAATTAGGGGTCGACCTGCTTGTTTTCGGCCTCGAGCCGGAAAACAGTGGGCGGTCCAAACTTAGCAAGAGGGTAGGGAGGGTCCTACTAACCACCCCTTATCATTTTATTTGGTTCTTTATTTTTCTTTTTTTTGGGGTGTTTTTAATGTGTCATCCCACTCCCACGTTATTTCATGTTTTCATGTATCATTTTAGGGATATTTTAAGTAGGGTTAAGCCATAGAGTGACTGCGAATTTTTTAGAGTGAATGTCTAGCTTAGGGTAGAGTAGGTTTTTGTCATTGTGCATTTTGTTCTTCTGTCAAATAAAAAATGTCTTTGTTTTGTCTTTTTTGAAAAACTTTTTGTCAAATAAAAATGTTTAAATAAGTTGTATAAATGTCACAATGACCCCCGACCCCCACCTTCCCCCTTCCACAGTGGGCTTTTATGCCTAAGGTGGTATGCATTCTGGGAATGTAATTTTAACTCTGGGAGTTAATGTTTTCCAGGATGCATCCATCTAAATAAATTTCTGGCCTTTTGGCTAAGATCAGAGTGTAGTATCTGTTCTCAGTTACGACATTCTCGTCTTCCCAAAGACCAGCATTCTGCTACCGTGCCACCGGCAAGGTTAAAGCACTCTTTTCACTTGTGACCGAGCCCCCTTTTGGGGCTTTTGTCACTTTTTTGCCCCCTCTTGGGACTTTTTCTTACTTTTTCTTCTTTTCCCTGACTGTTGGGCTTACTTAAGCAGCTGGCAGGTTTCGGGGAGACTGACGAACCCGTAAAACGGTGAAGGTCTCCTCGTCTCCGAATCGGCGGGTCTAGTCCTACAGTCAGGTGTGTTCGCCCCTCTTGGGCATTTAATTATTTTTTATTCTTTCTTTCAGCGTCTGTCTGAGGTGCGCACTTAAGCAGCTGGCAGGTTTCGGGGAGACTTACGTACCGGTCTTCGGTGACGGTCTCCTCGATTCCGAATCGGCGGGTGTCGTGCCTCCTTCAGACCCGTTTACAGATGGAAGCCACCCGGGCTTCAAAAAACTGGGTTGTTGCTGACGACAGCGAGGAAGGTGTGACCGCGGAGGGCACCTTATTAGCTTTGGTGAATCGTACTCCTTAGTACGACCCAATGATGTTGGGGAGAACCGTGCCGAGCGGTTCTCCGACCTGGAAGGGGGGTTGCACACCCGAGTGAACCCCAGTCGTATTGGAGGGGGGTTGCACACCCGAGTGCGCCCCAGTCGTATTGGAGGGGGGTTGCACACCCGAGTGCGACCCAGTCGTATTGGAGGGGGTTGCACACCCGAGTGCGCCCCAGTCGTATTGGAGGGGGGCTGCACACCCGAGTGCGCCCCAGGAGGTGTTGCCTCGCCGGGCACCTCAGATCCGTCAGTTAGGTCGGGGAGTGTCGTGCCGGGCGACACTCCAGTTGCGTACCTTGCACACTCGAGTGCGCCCAAGGAGGTGTGGCCACGCCGGGCACCTCAAGTACGTGGAGGAACGCCGCATCGAGTGGCACCCCAGATGTGGATAGGGTTAGCACACCCGAGTGCGCCTAGATTGGCTCGTCAGTTGATGTCTCAGTTCCGCGTTCCAGGCCGAGGGTTAGGTCTGCTGAAAACAAAGATCTCGTTTTTGGGGACTTCATAACGCCAGTCAAAACTAGTCGAGGTATAAGGACTAAGAAAGACCTCTTGGCGGTTATGGATGATGTTCCTTTCAATCACCCAAAAAGTCCAGAACCCTTAAGAAAATGCAATTCCCTGGATTTGGGGATGGCACAAAAACAAAACTATAGACCTAGTTTCATTTGGGGGTGCTCCTCATCGGGTTCAGATCGGGAATCCTCGGAAGACCGTGCTAAACAGCAAAGGCAAGCAAGGCCTAAGTTGAAACGGGGGGCATCCAGAAAGCAAGCAGAGTCATGGCCAGTGTTGGGTAGTGCTCCAATCCCTGCGGAAACAGAATCTCAGACCAAGGAAGTCACGCCGTCCCCAGGAAGTTCTCGGAATGTGGCAGCGTGGGGACCTACAGCGCAAAAAAACCCTGACGAGTATAAGCAGCTTTTTAAGGAAAAGTACGAAGCGTATACCCAGGGTAGCACAATAAAACTTATCCCTGGCACCCTTGAAAGCTTAAGGTTGAGGATTGTGTCGTTAGTAACGACGGACGCTAAAGCGAAGGGGTTGACCAGGGTTACAAAGGACAAAATGTTCGAGATGTTGGGGACTTGAACGTCCCAGCCACATACGTAGTTCAGCGATCTTATGCCATGTGGGATATCCTGCTTCCAACAGCGCAGGATGCCGAGAAAGTGGCAAGACAGGACCTGATATGGAAAGGGTTAAGAATCAAGCCAGAATATCAGGGGAAAAGAAGGACGACCATCACAATTCTCGGCGTCCCATGCTGTATTGGCTCCGACCATCTAGGAGCAGTTATGTCACAGTATGGTGACGTCGAGGCAATCTTTCCTGTCCGTGGCCCCAGGAACATACAAACAGGAGAGTACAAGTTAAGATGAGAGTAAGCCATAAAGGTTTTTTGGACATCCCCGCGCAATTACAGTGCGAATCCTGGGCAATGTCACTCATTGTGGATGGAAGGAGGCCGTATTGCTGGAGCTGTAAGACGCCGGGGCATATGGCAAAAGATTGCCCGAAAAGGATTCCAGCGAAGTCCCCGGCGTCTGTGCCTTCAACACAGAAAAAGACATCTGTGGTGCCTCAAGCAAACACAGTAGAGGCAGCCGGGACGGAGAACGATTCTCCCAAGTGGAGTACGGTAATGGGCAAAAAAGCAAAGAAGACCACCGTTACCTCCAAATCAGCTCCGGTTGACAAACCCCCTATTCAGGGGACGAAAACTCCTGTTGAACCAGTAAATACACCCACTCCGGCGGTGAAACGAAAATTGTCGACCCACTCGTCAGAGGAGGATGAGAAATCAAATGAGGACGAGACGGTAATGGTCGTTGAAGGAGTGGACTCAGAAAAGCCTAAGGAAAACAAAGCTAAGAAAATTAAAGAGGCAAAGGAAGCAGCAGAGGAAGAGATGGTGGAAGAAGAAGAGTCAAAAGACGAAATGATAGAAAGCAGTGGCACTGAACTTGCTCAACCCCCCAAAACCCAATCCCCGTCCCCTTCAAATGAGGTTGCGCAAAACACCCCTCTCCTTTTGGATACCCCCTCAAATAGGCCCAGAGATAGATCCCCGACTACCAGGACAGAGGTAGCAGAAAGAGCCCCTGTCGAGGAAGCTAAACCCCCGACTCCACCGGTAGTAAAATATGGAAAAAACAAGAAGTATCCTTTTTTTCCTGATGAAAGGATTTGCGAGGCCAATGCTACACAGACACAGGCGGATTTGAATGGCCGACAGAAAAAATACCTCAAAATGCTGGAGGCCTTCACCTATGTGAGAGGCAAACAGGTCCAGAATCCGCTGAACTTTATGGATGCCCCAATGTTAACAACATTTATTCGCCAGGAAAATGGGAGCAGGGCAAAGGCTCTGTGGAGGATGGTGGAGGCGGGTAAAAAGGTGATTCAGGGAATGAAGCTAATAGATGAGGAGCACCCGTCATTACGTATGCTGGCTGCCAGATGTATGGGGAGGGTCCCTGCTTATGTTCACCCCTCATTTTTTCGGGCACTCAAACTGACTTTCCCCCTGGATGTGGGGGGCCTGTCTAGAGACGGACGGATTTCGTCCGAACTGCTGACCGGCAGTCTCGGTCAGACCTTCGGCGTCCTCACTCCCGAAGACTTTAGTCCCGTTTGTAACACTGATTAGGAGTAATAATGGCTTTAAACTTGGCTACATTGAACGTGAGGGGCATCAGATCCCGAAGCAAGGCTGTTCGCGTGCTGAGGGATCTCGTGGCGCTTAAGGTAGATATTGCTGCGATCGAGGAGACCCACTTCTGTTCGTACGGGGATTGTGATGTGCTGACTGATGACTTTGAGTTGTTTTCAGCATATGGCAATGTTCGTAGTTGTGGTGTCTCTTTGCTAGTGAGACGCACTCTGTCCGCGACAGTGCGCGTTGTTCATACGGATGCGGAAGACCGGTTGGTCGTAGTCGATGTTGCCGTTGACAGCAGCAAGTTTCGGATCGTTGCGGTTTATGCGCCTAACACTGTTGGTGAGAGGGTTTCCTTTTTTCGACGGTTGGAGACGTTTCTCGGGGGTCCGGAGCGTGTAGTATTAATGGGGGATTGGAATGCCGTCCTTGACCGCAAGATAGATAAGGTCGGGGGTAATAGAGGGTCGGATAGGTGTGATAGCAGTCTGTCTGACCTGATCGCCTCATGCGATCTTGTCGACAGATTTCGCGTTGATCACCCAGGGCGGGAGATGTGGACGTGTCATACTAGCGCAGCCTTCTGTTCGAGTACTTACTTGGACAGAATGTTAGTTAGAAGAGGCGACATAGATTTCTTATCTTGCCCTACGTTCACTTGGTTAGGTCACTCGGACCATAAATTGGTTATGGCCCGTTTGAGTTTAAGCGATAGGCCTAGGTTAGCTGGGTACTTGAAGTTGAATACCTCCTTACTGGAGATACCCGACTTCCGGGACAAGCTAACGTTACTACTTGAGCGGGCTTTAGTGGGGGCGGTTATCGGGAGTAGTTGGTGGGTTAAAACTAAGGTTCATGTTAGACGCTTTTGTGTCCGCTATAGCCAGCGCCTCGCTCAAGATAGGGCTAGGACACAGAAGCGTGTAGATGATAAGATGACCCGGGCGGTGGCTGGGGGGGATCCCCTAGAGATAGCCTTAATTAAGGGGGACCTCAATCGCTTGGCTAGCGAGCGATATGAAGGTCAAGTAGTTCGAGCTAGGTTAAAGAAAGTCTCTAACGAAGCTGTGAACGTTGACGCTGTTGAGCGTAAGGCTGCTTTACGTCGTGGCTCGCATGGGTACATTTGGAAGGTGAATAACCTGGAAGGACATACCCTGGTATCTACTCGTGAGATTTGCGAGGGGTTCCGCAAGCATTTGGAGGATCGCTTCACCCAACTACCCAGACTCCGCGGCCAGGAGTTTGACAGCTATTTGGCTGACTCGCCCCGCCTAGAGGCGGCCCGAGCAGCTGGCTGTGATGGGGACGTTACAGAGGGTGAGATCATTACTGCGTTGAAGCAGGTCGGCTACAACAAATCTCCAGGACTCGATGGTCTGCCATACGAAGTTTACATGAGGCTGTCGCCCATGTTTGTTCCTCTTCTGAAGGATGTGTTTAACCACTGGTTTGCTCAGGGCTCGATCCCTGGGCAGGTTACCAAAGGAGTGGTCACATTGTTGAAGAAGGGGGGCCAACCTGGTGGGTGGAATTTAGATTATTACAGGCCCATAACTCTGCTAAACACAGAGTTAAAGATTTTGGCCCGTGTTCTTGGGAATCGTTTGCAGGTTGTTATCGCTGATTTGATCGAGCCTGAGCAGAACTATGCTGTGAAGTGGAGGTCAATTCAAAACAATTTGCATCTGGTTCGCACGATCCTAGAGGAAATAGAAGACGACACTGAAGCCGCGCTGATCAATTTAGATCAGTCCAAGGCTTTCGATAGGGTCGACCATGGTTTCTTGGAATCTGTTCTAGAGGCTGCCGGTTTTAATCCGGACTTCCGCAAGTGGGTCTCGATTCTGTACCGTCTGCAGACGGAAGCGGTGCAAGTAAACGGTAGGCTGTTGGAATCGTTCGTGATTTCTCGTTCAGTGCGTCAGGGTTGTCCGCTGTCGCCCCTGCTTTATGTCCTGGCGTTGGAGCCCTTCCTTCGCAAATTAAGGGACGGGGCGGCAACACCAGTCCTGCGTGGAATCGCTATACCTCCTCACTATGCGCGAGTCAGGGTTTCCGCGTATGCCGATGGTGTCACCGTTTTTGTGTCCAGCCGTAAAGACATAGAAGCGGTGATTAAGGCGCTCGCTCGGTACGAAGAAGTGACAGGGGCCATTGTCAACCGCAGCAAGTCTAACGGCCTGCGGTTGGCTGCCTGGAGCGGAGAGACCGCACTTCCAGGTGACTTCAACTGGACCGATGGCCCGGTTCGGATCCTTGGCGTTTGGTTCGGACCGGGTCTCCAGGTTGAGAAGAATTGGTCAGAAGTACAGGCAAAGGTCGAATCGTCTGTGAGGGCTTGGATTCGAAGGAAACTTTCCTTGAAGGGGAGAGCTGAGGCGTGCGCCACTTACGTCTTTCCTCTCATCCTTTACCGACTGTCTGTACTCCCGCTGCCTGCGGACCGCCATCTTGCTTTCACGCGCTTGCTCTTTTCACTTCTGTAGAAGGGGCGGAAAGCATACGTTCGCAGACAGGTCTGTACGCAACGTCCGTGTGATGGAGGCTTGGGGATGCCTGACTTTGCAAGTCATAGACATGCTGAGAGACTGGCTTTCCTGAGTCGTACTTTGACATGTGACGCTCCGTGGGTCCCTGCGGTTGAGGACGCCTTTCCCAACCTCATACCCGACCACTCGGTCGAAGGTCGACGTAGGCCAAGAGGAGAGTCGCTGTTCGTCACCGAATGCCGAGCTGCGCTTAAGGCGTTGCCGGGGTCCAGTGACCTTGCCCGGTCTAGGAAGAGACTATATCGGGATCTAGTGGAGGGGTCCGCTTCGGATCCGCTTGGGAGGCGGCTTGGATTGTCGACGGAGGAGGCTCGCTCCCAGTGGAGTTGGGCGCCAGGCCAGAGTTATCTCAACAATTCTGAGTATTCTCTGACCTGGCGACTTGTTCGGAACGCACTGCCCCTCTATGGCAGATTACGCAGGGATCGCATAAGGGACGTCCCCTTGTGCCCGCGCTGTGAGGACAATGAGGAAGAAACGGCCGAGCACGCCTTCTTCACTTGCAGCAAAGTTCGTCGTCTCTGGGAGTATGTCAGAGAGGTAACGGCTCGCATCGACGCCGAGCAGCCGATGGTACTTGATGTAGCATACGTTATCAACAACGTTGCACCGCCATGGTCTAGGGAGAAAAGAATGGTTTTTCTGGCGATCCTAGCCACAGCGAGATTAGTGACGTGGGTTACACGTCTATATGAGGTTTATGAGGTTGGGTCTGTTTCGGATCGTGATCTGGTTGTTTACTTTAAGCATCAGCTTAAAGTGAAAATCAGATGCGATTGGAAACGACTACATCGCATGGATTTCAATAGAAGATGGGTGCGCAACACTAGTTTGTGCATCCGACGAGGGGCCAAGTTTGAATACGTTTTTCCTCCTTAGCATGGAGCAGGCGGTACTGGGTCCTACGGAACCCAGCCCAATGTAAATTCAAAGTGTTAGCCTAGTTGAATCTTAGCTAGTAGGAATAAATGATGTCCTGTCCTGATTTTGTTTTTGCCGGCACTAGAGAGCTTCCAAAGATGCCCACTCCACATATTTATTTTGTCCCGGGCTGATGAAACCCTTGGCAATATTATCTCGGAAGAGGCCATCCATTCCCGTACCCAGATCCCGATTAATTTATTTTCAGAACACCCCACTTAATTCCCACTCCCATTTAGGGGTCGACCTGCTTGTTTTCGGCCTCGAGCCGGAAAACAGTGGGCGGTCCAGACTTAGCATGAGGGTAGGGAGGGTCCTACTAACCACCCCTTATCATTTTATTTGGTTCTTTATTTTTCTTTCTTTTTGGGTGTTTTTAATGTGTCATCCCACTCCCACGTTATTTCATGTTATTTATGTTTCATTTTGGGGATATTAAGCCATAGAGTGACTGTGAATTTTTTAGTGCAAACGTCTAGCTTAGGGTAGATTAGGTTTTTTCATTGTGCTTTTTTGTTTTTTGAAAAATAAAAAATGTCATTGTCTTTGTTTTTGCTAATGTGAAATAAAAAATGTTTTAAAAATGTGTCACAATGACCCCCGACCCCCCTTTTCCCCCTTACACAGCGGGCTTTTATGCCTAAGGGTTAATACATCTGGCAGGTGTAATTTTAACTCTAAGAGTTAATGTTTTGCGAGATGTATTTCTCTAAATACATTTCTGGCCTTTTGGCTAAGATCAAAGTGTAGTATCTGTTCTCGGCATTTTTGCCTTGAGATCAAGTGTATTATGTGTCGGTTTTACACTGTCGAATCAAAAATCATATTATAATTTTATTTTTTAATCCCTTTTCCTTTGGGGCATTTCTTTCTCCCCTAAAGTACAGGCTGATACGCTCCCAAGGTCAAGATCTCACCGATGATTACTCATACTCCCCCCCCTCCCGCGAATTTCACCTGAGACGTTCACACCGGCGAATACCGATACTCCCCCTCCCCAGAATTTCGCCTGAGGCGCCCCCACCGGCGAATACTGACATTCCCCCTTCCCCAAATTCGCCTGAGGCGCCAACACCCCATCTTCCCAAATTTTGCCTGAGGCGCCCCACCGGCGAATACCGATACTCCCCCATCCCCAGATTTGGCCTGAGGCGCTCATACCGGCGAATGCCGACACTCCCCCTCCCCAGATTTGTCCTGAGGCGCCCCACCGCCGAATGCCGACATTCCTCCTCCCCAGATTTGGCGTGAGGCGCTCATACCGGCGAATGCCGACACTCATCCTCCCCAGATTTAGCCTGCCGCGCTCATACCAACGAATGCCGACATTCCCCCTCCCCAGATTTGGTTTGAGGCGCTCATACGGGCGAATGCCGACACTCCCCCTCCCCAGATTATGCCTGAGGCGCCCCACCGCCGAATGCCGACACTCCTCCTCCCCAAATTTCGCCTGAGGCGCTCATACCGGCGAATGCCGACACTCCTCCCCAGATTTGGCCTGAGGCACTCATACCAACAGATGCCGACATTCCCCCTCCCCAGATTTGGCCTGAGGCGCCCCACCGGCGAATACCGATACTCCCCTCTCCCCCAAATTTGGCCTGAGGCGCTCACACCGGCGAATGTCGACACTCCCTCTCCCCTAATTTGGCCTGAGGCGCTCATACCGGCGAATGCCGACACTCCCCCTCCCCCAAATTTGGCCTGAGGAGCCCCGCCGCCGAATACCGACACTCCCTCTCCCCAGATTTGGCCTGTGGCGCTCACATAGGTGAATGCCGACATCCCCCCCATTTGGCCTGAAAGGAAGAGGTAATGCCTGGAAGTATTATATCAGGATAACAGAACGGCCATAGTGAGGAAGGGAGTGGGAAGGAATATTAGCGTCTATTAATAATAACGGGGCGGCGATAGGTACTTTAATAGTATCTGCACCGGGGCGGCGATAGGTACGTATATAGTATGTGCACTGGGGCGGCGATAGGTACGTATATATATGCGCACCGGGGTGATGATAGATACGTATATAGTATGAACACCGGGGTGGAGATAAGTACCTATATAGAAGGCGCAGATAGAGGTGTTACTTTTTATAGAAATATGTCATACTATTACCCTGGGCAATAGGAGAAATGGTGGGGAAGAAACAGCTTTTGCAAAAGGCAAAATTAGAAAGTAGCAACGAAATGGGGCGACCAGGGAAGAGAAAGGTAGCAGATAAAGAGACGGCTATAGAGAGAGGGGGCGGACATAGAAGTTTGAATATAAAGATGTTACACACACGATCTTTCTTCAAATATATGTTTTTATGACCCCGAGCAACGCCGGGTAGCCCTGCTAGTTTATTTATAAAATAAAGCCTGTGCTACCTTTACACTGACTGAAATATCGTTTAAAAGTTGTTGTTAATAAACAAGAGACATTGAAACGCAGGCTGTTAAACGCTAATCTCTATATAACATTATACATGTCTATATGTGTATATATTTGTATGTACGGGATTCACTCCTAAAATAACCAACCGATCATTAAGAAATTTTGAACCCAGCTGCTAAGGGTAAGATGTCGGAATGTGAGCTTCATTTAGTTTGATTTAGTTTTAGGCGAAGGGGATAAAAACGATAGAATTTGTTTGTGAAAATTCAAGTAGCTTCGATTTTTGTGAAATTTGAACAATAGATATTACACAACAATGGAGAAATATCCCCCAAATGCTAGTTTATTTGTATTTTATCGGATTTTAGTGGGCAGAATATGGGTACCCACTCTTATTTGAAAATTAAAATATTTCAGATTTGCATTGAATTTTTTTATAGTCATAAGACACCAATTTAGGAAGATTCCCTGAATTTTAATTTCTTTTGGAGAAGCATTACATTTTAGACATTTTTTAGAATTAAAATCATAGATTTTAATCATAATTGAAATAAGGATACTTGCCATAATGTTCATTTTTATTCGCACCATAATAACAAAGTAAAATCAGGTATTATAATTGGTTTCTACCTCAAAGAACTTAGAATATGTAGCAAAGAACATCTAAATGAAGAATATAAATACATTGAACACACCCTCAAAACACTACAGTACCCAATGTATTTTATACAAAACTCCAAAAGAAAAGCTCTGTAAATTCACTCAAATCTCAAACAAGACAACTCATCAACCATCCCTATAATAAATAGACATATAGCTCTACCGACTAACTCTAATAACAACTCCATTTACACAAAACTTAATAAACTAGGCATAAACATAACACAATTAACTTCAGTAAGTATTATAGATTTAATCAAAACATCTAAACTTAACACTACACCTAATGTCAAAGCTGGCATATACTCCATCCCTTGTCTAGATTGTAATAAGATCTACATAGGGTAGACGCAGCGTAGTCTCGACAAGCGGATTTATGAGCATAAAAGAGCGATTAAAACAAACAACACGCTTAACGCCTTATATGCTAACACTATGGAGTATGGGCATCGTTTTGACTTTGATAAATCTACTTTAATCAAGTTAATACATAATAAATGAACACGTCGACTAATTGTGTCTGCACTAATAGCCCTTTCCACAAATACAATTAAACAGAGAATGGGCTTCTACTTGATCTCCCCTAACCTATCAAAAGCAATTATTCAGACATATCTAGACACCGGTTGATTCCGTGAGTTTTGAATTGTCTTCCTTTGGACCCCTTTCTACTTTTTATTCTTTTCTTTTCTTTTCCGTTACTATTTTTTTTGCTATGTATTTATCTTTGACTCTATACATATTAACATATCTTCCCTCTCTACATGAACCCTACCACTATACATATTTCTCATAATTTATAGACTTTCTCGTCTTTTGTCCTTGAGTTTTTACGTCTTCCGCATATTCCATTTTAATTTCATATATATACATATATACATATATATATATATGTATATATATATATATATATATATATATATATATATATATATATATATATATATATATATATATATATATATTACTATTTCATGTATCCACATAACATTTTATAAGGAGATATCATTTTTTTATGTATCAATTTTCAGAATTTACTTCAACAGTGCTCTATACGTAAGTAAAGCTAGGTAGTAAGCTATGAAAATATATTTATGGCAATTAAGCTACACAGAGGCTCCCGCGTTTCATCCCCGGGGGAAATCTTCAGGCTAAAATGCATTTTAGCCTGAAGATTCCCCCGGGGATGAAACGCGGGAGCCTCTGTGTAGCTTAATTGCCATAAATATATTTTCATAGCTTACTATATATATATATATATATATATGTGTGTGTGTGTGTGTGTGTGTGCGTGCGTGCGTGTGTGTGTGACTGTGAGCGCATTTGTTTGTGTGTGTACGTGAGTATGTATGCGTATTATCCAGAAATCCTGTCTGAGTTTTCCCCTATTCTAAGATAAGCTAATCAATTCGTATTTCATGTCGTCATTTTATGAAGTAAAAATTGACTGACTAAAAGTGGCAGATGTTGAACTTTGACCTTCACTGGTAATAATGGCGGATGAAGTTATATTCTGTCTGAATCGATACAGGTTCTTTTTCAAAAGCCAGTTTCAGTCAGAAGAATACGAAATCCAATAAAAATAAAGCGGCTTGATTACCATAGATTTAGATTCATCTCCATAACTGTTGCTTCTTTGCACGTCATCAAATTTCTAGATTTCTCTCAAGTATGATTATTATTAAAAGGAGTCAATATATATATTTCATACTAACTTCATCATAGCATTCATTTTTCTCTTGCTCAAAAAGTATGTATGTATGTATGCATATATATATATATATATATATATATATATATGTGTGTATATAGTCCTTGTGTGTTTTTGTTCATAGGAGTTAATCCGGTAAGCCTACTGGGTTTATTCCAAATAACAAGTAAAGCTATATTTTTTAGTACATTTTTATTTATAAAAATATTCTGGCTACATATGTGCATACATGTGCGGCTACAACCTTATTCAAGTGTTTGTCCTCATGAGGCCCGTTCGACAGTGAAGCGGCGATCTTAAGGTATACATACTCCATTATTTTAAATATAGTAATAGTAAAGTTTAAGCTTTAGAGAGACATATACTAAATATCCATTATTAATTGAAGTAATAGTAGTTTGAATCAGAAAATAAACACGTTATGTTAGTTAAACGTATATAAATATTATTATTTCACATGCACTCCAGGATCGTCAGACCACAATTGAACATTTTTACCAATAAACCAAAATAAATAGAAAATTTGTTAAGATCCGGGGTAATCATTTTGGAAGGAGGGAATTAGGTTTTCTATTCTTTCAAACTGTACAGTTAGGATTCATAGTTGGGCTAATGGCTCTATTAAGCTTTATTTAAATCTAGTATACCGACGCACACTAATCACATATCCCCGTCCATCTCTTTCCCCAGCCTCACGTGCCCATCACAGGGTACATTTGCCTATATGGCACAACAGCCACCGACTTATCTATTTCGTCAACTAATGGCAGCTAACTAGCTCTGACCTAACGAGTCAATGTATCAGGCTCAATTTCGTGCAGTCTTTAAAAAGGTTTAACTTCCCGACTGTCGCCACTTTTCAAATTAACATTTCGTATATACATGCCCTTTTTGAGTTTAAGGATCAGGCTGATATAGATTATGTCTTTTCAATTAAAATCAGATAGTGATGTTATATGAAAGTAGTCCTAAATCTATATTATTTCTAATGCAACTTTCGGCATATCAATTGCAATGTGCCCCTAACACACGATGTATTTATTGGTATTTATATATATTATTTACTTTTTATGAGTCATATCTAACTTCATGTGTGTATTACAATCTTTATCTGGTATATATTATTATGTGTGTATTAATCTCTCTCTCTCTCTATATATATATGTATATATATATATATTTATATATATATATATATATATATATATATATTTATTTGCCCCTTTAAGAAATTAAAGTTGAGCACTCTCGCCCGTCTGAAATTGTTACTTTCCTGCACTGATGAGAGCAATAAGCTTGAAACTCTAGTGTCTGTAGGTATTAATGATTTAATATTTATTTATAAATATCATATATATATATATATATATATATATATATATTATTTACAAGTAATATCTAACAATATGCCTCTACATATAAGTCGTATATATACGTGTGTAAAACACATTTTATTGCACCAAATATACGCGTCATCTCGAGTTCGCATTACACAACTAACCCCCGATGTATGTAAATTAAATGTAATCATGGTATTGCTCATGTTCGTTCAAGTTATCTATTATTACCTTAATTGTATGGTAAATGGATACCAAAGGTTTGAGGAGATTGGTATAATTTAATTCCGTTTGAATTTTCCTTTCTATAGCATTTTAATAAAACTTAGTAAACTAATCTAATATTATTTTTGTAGTTTTAACTTCCGATGAGAGATTCTCAAATGCCCTAATCTGTTTGTTATTTTAAATTTCATTCTCTGCCTGTATCTAAAGCAAAACTCGCCTCTTTGATTTAGTATATTATTATGTTCGTACCTTAATATTCTGATCTTCTCCTCTAAGCATAGGTTGCATTTCTCCTCCAAGCATAGGTTGGATTTCTGCTTGATTCCTCCGGGAGTGTTAGATCTGCACAACATCGAGCAGGGGCCTACCGGTGTCAGAAGATTTTCCCGCAGTTACGAAAGATGTTTCGACACAGCTGTTTGTTTGTAGTACTGGATTTGAAAGATAATATTTCATATAATAAAAACGTTGTTTCCAGCTACCTGCGTAGATTCCGATGTATATTTTATTGCTGTTGATTTGCTCCTTCGGGAAAATATTTGAATTATTATACAATGTTAAGAAAGATGGGCAATGCCTGGGAGGATGTTATCATAACGAACGGACGTATACTACACTGTCTCCTCAAGGAAGAAGGTAATGCCTGGGAGTATGGTCTCATGACAACGGAACATATACTACACTACTCCAAAAAGAAAAGATAATGGCTGGGTGGATCGTATCATGACAACACAACAGATAGTAAACTACTCTTTTAATTGAGCATTAAACGAGAGTAATAGTATAATTTCAGATTTAGCGAGACAGATACCAAATCTCCATTACTAATACATATATAAGTTAAAATTTAAAAAACAACGACTTAAAACACCATTCAGTTAAAAGTAATAAGTTATTTCACTTACTCTCTAGGATCGTCAGACGTCAATTTAACATTTTCACCCAAAAATATAGATAAGAAGGATGGAGGAAATAAGCGTTTTCAATCTTTTAATATTTCAGGTCGTGCTGTGAGATTTTTTATTCAAGCCGAGTGTACCGACGCACACTTCTTACATATCCTCGTCTCTCTCCCTACCCGCTCTCAGGCACACATCACAGATCCCTCCCCCATTAGCACAACAGCCACCAAATTTATTTAATTTCTTATATATTGCTCATATTACTGATTATTATTTTTGGGAAATGAAATCCTCTGTATTTTAAATCAAACGTTGATATTATGGTTAATAGTAGACTTTAATTTGACCTTTAGTCATGTAAATTACTTACGTATTTATAATAGCAGCCAACCAGCTCTAACCTTACGAGTTAATGTATCAGGCTATGGCCAGTCTCTAAGCGGGTTTAACTTCGCCTTACAACGTAAGGATGCATCAGATCCATACATACATTTGGAAAAATCGGAAGTTTAAATTTTGTCCAAATTTCAACCTTGACCGAAATTTAAGTATTTTAAGTGCACATTAAGTGAATAGTAATATGCACATTAAAAAAATGGCCGACATAAACATATATCGAGTCGTGTATTTGACACACAGAAACATTACATTTTCGTCAGGCTTCGAACTACGATTAGGTTTGCTGGTTCTGTCCTATTCTCAGCATCTTAGACATTACCTCCTCCTTCAGAATGAGCGATTGGTTTATTGCAGTTTGCTATAGGGACCACTGCTGGAGGAAAGCCGACGGATTCGATCTAGGCTATTTTTTTACCCTTACAGATAACCCGAGATGGGGCGAGGGGTTCTTTCTCTCCACTTTAAGCAGACTTCATGCCTAAGCTTATTACAACGGAAAGCAAGTACACACGCATCATTTGGGAGTGGAATTGATCCATTGCAAGTTGCCTGAGGCGTTCCTACTGGTGAATGCTTGAGCTATTCTTGTAGGTAATTTTCTACGGATCATGGACTTCATTGTAATGTTCAGAAATCGGCACACCCGCATTAAGCTTAACATTGTCTCACAATCAGTCCTTGTAGGGAGGGAGTTAAATTAAAACTCACATTTTCGTCGGCCCTGACGCTACGATTTAATTTGTTGGTGATCAATAAGCCATTTTCCCAGGCATTACTTCCTCCTTTCAATGTTGTTGAGGGGGGTTACGCCCTCGTTTCCCTCATTTGGTGGTGAGTTGGTTTCTCGCCAATTTCCTGATGCGCACTACTGTGAAATGCCGCCGGGTCCGATTCAAGCACTTTTAATAGGTTATTCTATACCGGAGCTCACGACTTGTCATACATTGAAGCTATACCTTGTCTCACATCTGGCCTTCGTGAAGAGGTTGGCAAATAGGGATAAATAACATATAAATACAAGACTAACAGTGGTCTATATTGTTCGTAAAGTAAACGACATGAGACTTGTCATAAAGCATTTCTCCCCCTCTCTTTCTAGTTTGATGCATAACGTCATTATTTTATTAGATCGTTCACTATGCACGGTTAATACGACCTCTGTTTTAAATGATAATGCCACAAACTAATGACGTCATCTATGCGAACCTAGACAAAAGCAACAATCATATAGTTATACTAGTATATAGATTAAATATATGATCAAGGATTTTTTCTTCGAGAAATCTACTTTCTACTCTCTCGTTATTTTCATAGAAAATACTCGACTGAGCTTCACTCTCTGATTCCTCTCTGTAAGAGATGCACAACAAACGCATCTCTCTATCACTACTGCAAATAACTTTCCTTTCTTCCTACATGTGCCTAACATCAAACGAAATTTCCATGAACAGAGTTTCTTTCCAAGAACCTCTCATCTGACAAGCACATTAACACGTACTTGCTTTCCCGCAGATTAGAACATGGTCGTCTGCAAAACTAATGTCAACGAATACTAGTGATAAACATCGTCATTAGTAATGACATTTTTTCATCCCATTCATCAGTTTCGATCCTCTCATAATATTCTTCATCATTCAACTGACACTCCATTCAACCTTTATTCTCGAGTGGCTTGTGACTTTGATACTTGGTGACTTTTGTCTCAGTTAAATACTATTCATTTTTATCAGTTTCAATCCTTTCATAATATTCTTCATCATTCAACTGACACTCCATTCAACCCATATTCTCGAGTGGATTGTGGCCTTGATACTTGGTGACTCTTGTCTAAGTTAAATAGTATTCATTTCTGTTGTTGACTTTTCGTCATTATCAGCTGCCTTAGGACGAAAAAAAATATTGACTGTTATTATACACAGGTGGATATGATGTAAAAAAATAAGATTTTTTTTCATCAGATGGTGTTTATTTAATTAATGTTAAATTAAATGCTTGTCGTTCAGGTAAAACGTGGACAAAAGTTTTTACGAAAATTTGTACATTAATGCATTCCGCTGAATCTGCCACCACCCCTCCCACGAAAATGAGATCATACTCTTTTATGCATTTACGTTTAAACACCATTGAAAAACTGCGCAGAAAGAAGAAAAAAAACAAATAACAAATATTTTAAAATTTAGAGTATCGAATTCTTTTTCGTACATAAATTAACATAAACTGATCTCTTATTTCTGGGTCATTCTATCTTTTTAGGGCAGTTAACCGAATTTGTTTTTCACTAATCCAAAGTTTGAGTTGTAAGGTTTTAAAGCCGCACGTAATTACCTGAAATGTAGATAGCCCCCCCCCAATAAAAAAAGACGCAAAAAAGCTGAAAAATAGTAAAACTGGCCTAAAACGCTATAATGGACTGGACACGTGGAATCATTTTACGTTAAATTTATATGCGAAACTGATCACTTAGTCTAAATTCTAAAATAATGGATTTTTCTTCTTTCTTTTTTCCATCAAGCTTTTCAGAGTATTCACATGCAAACGCCTAAGAAAGTAGAATCTAATTCTTTTTTTTCGGGGCGGGGGGTGTTAATTTACAATAATGCCAATAATTTTTATTTATTTATCACAATCAATTTTATTTTAGTCGGCGTGGATGTCACCTCCGTTATGTTAGACGGTCGCGGTCTAAATGATGGCCGCCGCCGCCGCCGCCGCCGCCGCCGCCGCCGCCGCCGCCGCCACCGCCGCCGATACTATTGATGTTAAAATTTATGTTACAAACATAGTGATCACCGGTAACATCATATTTCTAAGTAATGTTATATTCTTAGCAGTTAGAGTCGTGGTATCTTAGTAAATAGGTATGCGAAACGAGTGTACATGAAACAGATAACATTTAACTCACATGTAAGTGTTAACTGGCGGATTTTCAACAAATGAAGGGGCTTTCACCTCGTCTGAAACGAATTCTCTTCGAGCCTATGTGAACTCGCTGGTTCCAATATAACAGCTGCTTGCTAACGAGAGAAGATTTTGCTGACACACCAACACTCCGGTAACACGTTGAGATGGAAATAATGACAACAACCAGCGCTCCAAAACACTGTAGGCGCACCCCAAAAACACGACTTATACTAAAAAATGAGGACATACACTAACAAGATGGAACTCTTATCAAATACATACACATTTCTAAGGCTGTCTTTTTTAGAAACGAGAACGTTGGACTTTTTAATACAGGTGAACAATTTTCTAACATAAAATATATTTTATACTATTGGAAATTTGTAAGTATATACATAGGTTTTCATCACTTTCATTCTCAGCAACCATTTGTGTCCATTTAAACTTTTAATTGTTATCGTGGGTCTTGGTACATCCGAAGACGCCACAACCGTCTATATCTAATCCAAACCAGGATTCTCTTAAACAAGTACTAAGACGAACGTAGCACTTTCTATCGTCGTCGTCGTCGTCGTCGTTGTGGTCATCATCATCATCGTCGTCGTCGTCGTCGTCGTCGTCGTCGTCGTCGTCATCATCATCATCATCATCATCATCATCATCATCATCATCATCATCATCATCATCGTCATCGTCGTTATCATCGTTGTCGTCGTCGTTGTCGTCGTAATAATCACGCTAACCATGTAAAGTTTCGTTTGAACCATTGTTCGAACTTACATAAAAATAAACTTACCCACAGAGTCGCTTTTATTCATATAGAAGTGGTCATTTAATGATTTGAACGGTTTTTTGTTATCTTTTCCATGTCTCCAGAAATAAACAGTCTCTGGTATTTGTTTTTACGACGCATGCAAATATTTTTGCAATTTGGCTGGGATAGCTAGAAAAAGTTTTGTCCGTCTAACCTTTCAGCGCAAACTCGGTGTCTCGATTCGGCCACTGGTCAAGGTGACCTAATGCCGGAATGACTCATCGAATCTCTTGTCGTCTCCGGCCAATTCAACCCGCTCCCCTCACCTCAGCTTAGCCGCACGTCTCAACTGGACGTTGCTATTTTGCCTTCTTTATTTTCTTTCTTTTTAAAAATGTTTATTTTATTTTCGCCGCTTTATGTGTCTGTTATACCTCCGCCCTCGGCGACGGCCATTGACGCCACGCCCCGATTGCCAGATGCTGAAAATCTGCAAGATAAGGTGGTAAAGATGAGATGAGAAATAAAGCTGGATGCGAAAATCGAAGACAAAAAGAAGAAAACAAAAACAGAAGAAAAGAAAAATAATAAATGATAGACAAATATCACTGCCTATGGGCTTGAAGGGAGCTGGTTGGACTGGGGGATTTATCGACAGCGATAAAGAAGAGGACAGAAATAGTGGCAACTCAGATAAATTAGTAGATAAATCAGTGCAACAGCAACAAAAATACCGGACTACGCACCAGTGGTTTTGGCTGTCTAGAATACTTGTTTATGCAATAAAATTTTGCCTTTGGCCAGACTTGATTATTTTTTGTGCTGCTTATTTAGAAAGTAGAAATAGATCATGATTATTCTGCATTCCCCGGTAGGGACGCCTTAGGCAGGTAGAGATGGGTCAACCCCAGTTCAAAGAGAGAAGCCTTGGGAGGGTGGACCTCTTATAACCATACCTCAGTCCGAGAGAAGTTATATCACCACTTATTGTCAAACACGTATCCTCGATTGGTATAAAAACAAAAACAAACGAACAGAATTTCACGACATTTCGACCGTGTAACCTTCAGTCTTCTTCAGATTCCTCGTTTCGAGTTTGGAAATCTTGATGTTAAACTCGACAACCAATTTCGCAATTTCGAATTTAACATTTGTTTATTCATATCCACGGGTGTCGTTTGTTCTCATTCCATCAGACAGGACCTTATAGAAGTGTTAATTGTTATATTATTCTTAGTAATTATCGCCTGTATTAAAGATTGAACCTTCAACCTCCAAAAGACCGCCACTTAGAACTTATTTTTAATGCCGTGCTACAGCAAGAGAACTGCACGAATTAAGCAGAGAAACTAAAATGGTAATTTATATTGAAGAGAGAAACACTTAGGCAAAACTCGCAAAACACGAAAGGATGAAGCCAGTAAATTGAGCATTTGCATTAGTTGTATTATTCATCTTTTTTTATTTTCAACTTAGTTCACCCCAAACAAGGCAAGTTGCCACTGTAGACGTTAGGTGCTACTGAGAATTAGGGTGCAAGTTTTGGGGAGCATCCTAAATTGGGAGCTTGCTTGTTAGTTTCACAACGTTTTGGTCGATGTAACATCCGACCTTCTTCGGGTGAATCTTTTTAAACTCAGCAATCTATACGGAATTTCGTGCTGAAATCTTTATGAGTGATTGTTCTCGTTCCGTCTGCCGTGACCAGGTAAAAGTGTAAAATAATTTTCATTTTAATCTTATTTTTAGTTATTACGCATGCAGTAAGGATTGAACCTTCAACCTTCAGAATAATACAAATTATTAATTCTTATCTAAAAAATTCCGAAACATATAATCGAGGTTCAAATAAAAAACGTGGACACACCCACAGATATACAGCCATACGCATGAACTGGCAATTATATCCCCATTTGCCCCGAGGTACACAAGTGGCGTAATAGATACGGACTATGAAGGTTCTATCCGATTTTCGGCTAGGATCAAAGTGTAGTATCTGTTCCGTCTAAGCAGGTCATCCTGTATTTTTTACATAAGGTTACATCAAGCAAAAATGTATAAAATTCTATTGGAAGTCAAAAATTAGAGTTAGAGGTACGTGTCAGGATATGACGTCACGAACAGGAAGTTTAAAATGAGACGTGGCGAAGAAGAGTAAAGGTTATTTCTCTTTGGCAGGTGAATTAAAAGGAGTCGGCCGCCATTTTCAGAGTATTGTCCTTGTCCGCTCCTACGAACTCATATAATGCTGTAATAAAACATCGAAGAACATATCGCCATTGAGAAAAATAATGTTGGCATTTTTTAATTGTTATCCATTATTACAGCAACCAGGGAATAGAGAAAGACGGCTGTTGCTATCATCACAAGCAGAGAAGAAGAAAACGAAGAACTCTTTAACTGCTGTTAAAGCACGACAGCGATAACGGCTACATCACCACTGCGATCATCTTTACAACAAAAAGTCATTAACCAATAAACCAACTCATTCCATGTCAAAGAGACGAATGGCTGTTTTTATCGACGAAGAAGAGGACAAGAGTCAATTCGTCAGGATCGAAAAAATCACCGATACTATACCACATATTTACTTTAAATGTTATGATTTTTATATTCAGGTATTACATCGGTTTCATCAGAAACAACGATTAAAAAGTGGTATGCTTACTTTGAACGCGATCCTATAGACACAGATCACACTGAACGTTCAGTTCGGCCAAATATTGCAATTGTCCTGGAAAACATAATCAAAGTCCATAGACTCGTTTTGGTCAATCTTAAATTGATGTTGTGTGAGTAGCAAAAGAGTTGAAGATATCAGAAGGCTGTGTATTCACAATTTTGCATAAACATTTGTCCATGAGCAGGATGTGTTCAAACTGGTTGCCGGGTTTGCGCACAGTCATTCAAAAACAAAAACGCGTTCACGTTATTTGCAACTGTTCTAATGCAACAAAATCAGTTTTTGTGCGTCAATATGTGGAAATGGATTAAACATGGAGCCACTACTTCATTCCGAGTGGACAGAAGCAGGTGAAATCGTCCATAACGACCAAATATGCAAACATCAGCAGGCTAAGTGTTTACCTCCATAGTTTGGGATGTGCACCGTATTTAGTCATAATTATCTTGAAAAAGGAAGGATTATCAATAGCGAATATTATATAGCATTGATGCTGCGTTTGAAGGAAGACATTGCTGAGAAACGGCTACGAATAAAGAAGAAATAAGTTCCATTTCAACAAGACAATGCATTGTGTCACAAGTCGAAGTTCCATAAGAATACTTTTATTAGGGATGTTGGCAACATTCACTTTGACCTTCCTTCGAGTACCTGATATTATCATTGAAACTAATAAAAACAAAACGGAATCCAGTGACTTAAAATCTTGCTCGAGCGTGCTGTGTTCACATCTGTTTCACTATCATTGGAGTTGTTGGCAAAATTCGCGTTGCCCTTTCCGTGTGTAACTGATAACATATCAGAGACCCCAAAGCTAACAAAACAGAATCCTGTGATGCAAAATATGGTAACTCGCCTATTTTTAAGCATTGTGTTTTGCGAAGGAGGATGATTGCCATCCATTATATTACTAAAGCGATAATAGATAGATAGATAGATAGAGAAAGAGAGAGAGAGAGAGACGGAGAGACAGAGAGACAGAGAGACAGAGATAGAGACAGATAGAGATAAGATAGAGACAGATATAGAGAGATAGAGAGAGATAGAGAGAGATAGAGATGGGGATAGAAAGAAGCAAACGGAGTAGGCTATGAAGTAGTAAGCCATCTGAACAGAGGCTAAGTACTGATCAGTTAAGATGCATGCTACCCTAAGATGCTTAACATCTCGCTTGAACACATTTAGGAGAGAGAAAAGCAATTGTAACATGTTTTTATGGCAGTTGTTCACGGCAAGTCTTTCGTCATCGTAGCGAAACGTGAATGACAAAATAAGTTTGCATAATGACCGGGTTAATCTGATCATGGACTTAAGTTTAGCTTCGGCTAATAAATAAATGTCTCTACACATTTCTATATTCTCTTAGGAAGTGAGAAAAGTCAATTAGATATTTGTTACGACAGTGTGTGTAAAGGGACTCAACTTATTTACACAACAGAACTGAAATGGATAGGTAGCGTGATGGGCCTTTAAGAAAACGGATGGAGGATTTACACGCAATGAATCCGAAAAAATAGTTTTCTGAAAGTTTATTTGTTCGTAGATTCCGTTATTTTTGTTGAATAAGTGTTCACATCGTCTTTGTAGAAAAACACACAAAAAGAAATGCAATTTTAAATGATTTTTTAAATTTATTTAAACCATTTCAGGCGCTTGTTGTGTCTATGATTCACTTTAGCGAACGTGTGCCCAATTTGTGTGTGTGTGTGTGTGTGTGTGTGTGCGTGCATGTCTGTGGTTATGCAGTCGATTGTAGTGGATTTGGTCCAAAGGCTTGAATGTGGTTGTCGCTTGGTTGTCTTGCTCGCAACAAAACTAAAACTACTCTCGCTGTCTCTGTAAGTTTCACTGTCTATCTATTTTCTTCCCGGTAGATTTCGCAGTCATTTTTCCTTTCTTTGCCAGCGAATTATTTTATTGCTATTAAAATCTAATAAAATAATAGTCCACCATCAACTTTACTGCATTCGGTTCATTCGTGACCAGTCAGAAATGTATTGTCGTTTACGATCCCTTTCTTATTTAGTTCCTTCCTGTCAATGTTCAAATTCCGGTAATAAAAGTACGTAGTTTTTAAATTGCAATTTCTTATCATAACCGTTGCATTTAAAATAGTTATCTTCATTTTTCTTGTTTGTCTGATCTGTAGGGAACCGATTATTGTCATGCATCGGCCCTGATCACCGTCGAGTTCTTGTGTAAACCGAGCATTGTCTCAGCTTTTGCTTCTAATGATAGATATGTATATGTTAACTTCATGAGCTGTGAAATAAA
This sequence comes from Sepiola atlantica, assembly GCA_963556195.1. Taxonomy (NCBI): domain Eukaryota; kingdom Metazoa; phylum Mollusca; class Cephalopoda; order Sepiida; family Sepiolidae; genus Sepiola; species Sepiola atlantica. The sequence continues at coordinate 62,989,101 of OY744528.1, forward strand.
ATAACAATATTCCAACACTGATGACCTTTTGCATAGCTAGGTAAATATCACGTAGATAAACTATTTACATTTTATAATTCCCACACTGATGACCTTTTGCATAGCTAGGTAAATATCACGTGGATAAACTATTTACATTTCATAATTCCAACACTGATGACCTTTTGCATAGCTAGGTAAATATCACGTAGATCAACTATTTACATTTTATAATTCCCACACTGATGACCTTTTGCATAGCTAGGTAAATATCACGTGGATAAACTATTTACATTTCATAATTCCAACACTGATGACCTTTTGTATTTTATAGAAAATACGTAAACATATAACATTAAATATTTCCATTGTTTTTTCGTACTTTTTATTTGTTATCCGTCGTTAAAATATGCGCAAATACTGTTTTGTATTAAACTTACATGATCGTTTTATTTTTCCAAAATAAAGAAAATATATCCTTCTTTAATTTGGTAGTTTCAATTAAACACAGCCTTTTAGTAAGGTTTTCGTTACGGAATTCTCAAATATACAGCTTTAAATATATTTCTTGTTAATTAGACAACATATATTCTTCAATCAAGTCTTCTCAATTCCCAACCGATAATACGTGCCCGACCTGTGAGTCGATGATTCAACCGTCTACGTCACGCAACCCCCTATAATTTGTCAGTAGCTACATCTCCTACTAGGAAGCGTTGTACAAGAATTTGTCCAGTTTGCTGCTAAATTTAACAAGATATGGCGTTGCAAACTTTTTGTTTTTAAACTCACCGGGTACGGGAGGACCCGTCATTATATTTTGCCCAACTAGATTTAGTTTTTAGACAAAAAAGCTACCTTTAGCCAGGCAGATAAGTTATGTAATGTTGTATCTCTCTTGCCACAAAGTTATTTCAAAGGTGGGGGATTTAATCAGCTCCCTCTCTCGTGGAGAAGTCATATGATATACTTTGTGCGAAGGTTATCACTTGGTGAAAGTCTGGACACACGAGCGTATTTCACAACTGTTAGAGCGGCAAACGCTGGAAGACAGCACACATTCATAATTCCTTAAGCGCTTACAACAGTTGGCAGAGGGTGCGATTGACAGAAGTATTGTCAATCATATTTTTCTCCAGCGAATACCAACGCAAAATAAGGTGGAAATCTCTGCAAAGGACAAGGTAAGACTAGTCGGTCAGTTTACGTCGATAACAAACCATATAGTTGACATACTATCCACACAGTCGTTAGCTGTAGCAAGTGTACGCACATCAAGCCATGATAATATGCTCACAAAACCGATGGAAGGACAACAAAGGTTGGAACCCCACATGAATAAGATGGCGGAAGAGTAAAACACATTAATCCTTAATGCAAAACAACGCTAAAGTCATAGTGTTCCCACAGTTACCACAGAAAACAGTGACAGAAAAAAGTTGAGTGTTCGAAACACAAGAGATTTGCGAGAGAAAATATTCTTATATTTCACTTAGTCACTATAAGGGGCCAGGAAAATTCAAAACCGACAGAATAAAACATCATAAACTTTCGGCGCATTCCACTCTGTTCGCTTACATTATATGGTAGATACAACTCTGGAACATCTTTCTTAGTAGAGAGTGGATCACAGGTGTATCTCATTCCAGTAACAGCCACCGACAATAACTTACATAACTGTAAATCTACGTAATGAGCCGTAAACGGTTCATTGATACATACATATGGAGAAAAGTGCATGGATATAGATTCGGACTTACATAGAACGTATCACTATTTTTTTTATAATAGCTTATGTGGAATTATTTTTTGCAAGACTTCGGTCTAGTGACATATACGAATGGCTGATTCTTAAGAGGTCAAGAAACACCTTAAAGCATATGGTACGTCAAGCCGGTGGCCTTATTATGTCTATTAGTCACTCATGCTAACCAGAATAATACATTTCTGATACTTTTAATAGTATATCCTTCAATCTATATTCCCTGTATTTATAAGTAAGTGTTGCCATGCTATATAATAGAGAAAATAACAGCTGCTAAAGCAGAATTCTAACACATAATAAAATCGTGCATTGTTCGCCCCTCAAATACAGAATGGTCTTAATCTCTTCAGCTAGTCAGTAAAATCCCTAACACATGGCTTGCACGTGGAGACTAACGAGCCTTGAACTCTGTTAACAAATCTAATAGGTATCCAGTACAACATATTCAGGAAATAACAACAAAATTGGACTAAATGTAGAATTTGAACATATCCTCAAAACGTCTATTACTACACGTTTCTGAATGTTTGAGTTTTTACGAGTTCCCATTTAAGTTGCGAAATTTAGCCCAACCATTTAATGGCTTCATAGACAAGATTTTGCGTCTGCACATACATAGACGACATACTCATTGCGAGCTAGAATTTACAAGCTCACATTGGTCACATATGGCAAGTATTTGAACGCCTGAAGCAAAATAATCTAGTGTTAAAGTATGTTTTCGGTTAGTCCCAGGTCACATTTTTGAGGGCACAATATTCCGATCGCCAGAGACAGTTAAATCCGTTCGAGATTTTTCCATCCCCACTACGAAGCGAAACTTACTCTAATTCTTAGGTTTAGTAATTCTTTATCGTAGATTCCTCCTCTACTGTGCCAAGATATGAATAAAAATAATCCCTAGTTCGAAAAGATACACATGAAAAAAAAAACGGAGGTTTCAGCAGCCAAAACGCTGTGAGAATAACACAAAAGATGAGAACAGTAGTAATAATCTAAATAAGCCAAATCATCAATCCTCATCTAAAAAATTCAGAAACATAATACCTTACAATTTTATAAATATATAAAGAGAGAGCGAAAGAGAGAGAGAGAGAGAGAGAGAGAGAGTTTTGCTTTCAAAACCCCTACTTGAACGTAATTATTGTATTATTACAATAATATCGCACTTTGTTTTTAATAAGCGAACCAAAGGAAAGTGATTGATCGTTTGCTTTCTGGATTAAAGGTTGACACAACTGGTTCCCTTTATCACAGGTACATTGTTAAGTAACCTCTGCTCTGGAAGGTGTAGGAGGATCTATAAAGAATAAGATTATTTTGGTCTTCGATATGAAACGGAAATAATTGTCATGACCACTAGCGCACTTCCCGAAATTCGAACATTTAAACTCCTCGGCCTGGCATTCTCAGGCGACATCAATAGAACAAGTATATAGAAAATGCTGCCAGGTTTGTCGTTAAAAATGTAGGCTTCTTCTACCGGGCTATAAACCTTCTCACACATGTCAGTATCTTATACTTCTGTAGAGCAACCATTCGGTGGAATATAATTGCCACATCTGTGCTTGTGCAACAACCATTAGCCTCTTTCTCTCTCTTTGACAAGGTGTGTAAAAGAGTTTCTACGTTAATAGCCCCCACACTGTCTGCAAAGATCCTGTGTTGCATCCCTGTACGTATTTTACAAGTACTTCCACGGAATGTTCTCCGATGAACTTATTGCATTTTTATTCCCTCAACATAAATACTCCCGAGCCACCCGACAAGCAGCCCAAAAAAAACAACAACACCTAAACTGTAAAAGTCCCTCGATGCAGGAAGATGTTCTACTTTAATAGCTTCTGAATTTCCTCACTTCCTCCTGTTTCCCCGACTGTACCAACATGCAGACATTTAAATGTAATGTGAGCAATCATCTTGCTACCCAACTCCCCTGTAATTCTGCCACTATAATAGTGTCCCTTTACACTTCAATGGTAATATGCGTTGCTTGGGCTGAACACATATATATATATATATATATATATATATATATATATATATATATATATATATATATATATATATATATATATATATATATATATATATATATATATATAAAAATAAAAAACGAATCAATAACAGTATATATATATATACTGTTATTGATTCGTTTTTTATTTTTATATATATTTATATATATATATAATATTTATAAATAAATATTTAATTATTAATAGCTACAGACGCTAGCGTTTCAAGCTTATTGCTCTCATCAGTGCAGGAAAGTAACAATTTCAGACGGGAGGCGCGAACCCGGTTCACAGAGTCAGCCTAAGATCTGCAAGCAGTCGCCATATCCACTCGACCAACGGAAACTGTCACGTAATAAAGGGACATTACGATCTATATGTACCTAGAAGCGGGCACAGATGGAAGACTAGTCGAGAGTGTTCGACGAACGTATTCGGAACTTTGCATTAGGGCTTTTTGACAGCCTATTTTTAACATCCCGGAGAATGCTCAACTTTAATTTCCTAATATATAAGTTAATTTCATATGTAATCCATCGACACGTGTTTCTGGTTCATAGCCGTCACAGCATAGCCAACTTAGACAAGGATCTGGCGTTTTACCCCCAGGCTATGGCGCCTTGCCAGGAAATATGTACGATTTTTATCAGCTTAATATTTAATCTATCTTATAATATATATATATATTTATATATATATATATATTTATATATATATATATATATATATATATATATATATATTATTAGCGAAGGCGTAAAAATACTTGATATAGTACCCAGGCGCGATGCTACATTACTCGGAGAGATAGGGCCGTATATTTTGTTAGATCACCCATCTAGGAGACAGAAACTCTATAAAACCTGCGCTCTACATCGTCTCTCAGTTATCTTGCGTCGGCTTGTCACTGAAACCAGGCTTTGTAGAAGGAGAGGGTACTCTGCGTGTCGTACAAGCGAACAGCATGGTGATCTACATGTATAGATATTTCTACATGACCCACGGCGTTAAGACCTGTAGAAATAAGTCGGGCCTGCTCGACAATCTGCATGACCACAACCGGACAATGCCATCGTGTAGTGGCAATCATGAAAAAATCATTCGTTTTAAATAATATTTCAGTGATTCAAATTTCATATGTTATAAATCATAATTCGTTTGTTTTGATTTTAAAATTCATGTATTTTAATTCGAGAGTAGTTACCTTGTTATATTTGTCTACTCATAATTTTTGTATGATACATGGTTTTATACATTTCACACGTGTTATTCTATGTATAACATTGAAGTAAATCCGGTAGTGAGGCCCGAATCTGAGAAGTCTGGGAGTGTGGTGTTTCCTCTTTGTTGTGATTATGCAAATGTTAACTCTGACCTGGAGTGGTAATACTTGCCATTGCCCCTTCAATGATTTTGATATAATTTGCATTAGCTACGATACGAAACAGTATCTGGTGGTTAGACCTATACTTATAATCTAAATAACATGTTATGGTAAAAACCATTAATACATATTTTAAGATATTAATAACTTCAAGCATGAATACTTTTACACAAAAAAACTGGATTAGGCAGGGTTAATATGCTGTAAGAATTAACTAACCTTAATTAATCTAATTCGATAAAATAGTTTTGATCGAACTTTTAAAGGTGTGAAATATGAAAAAATTGTATGCTTCTCTTTGTCTTCTAAAATAGTTTATTTTCCTTTATCAATTGTAGCAAAGAATGACCTCCCTTGTATTCTAAAATATTCCCATCTAATTGGGCAAGACGATACTCTTTGACCAATAACCAGACAGTTAATTTTGGTAGGGATGAAGGCGAAAGACCTTCTCTCACCCTTCTTTTATTAATGCTATTTTCGTCCACACAAGACACTAAAAGAGTTTCTTCTCTTTTTGAATTGGCTTTCACTTGAATCAGACACATGCAGAGAGACATCTAGGTGAGACGTTAAATAGACCCACTTTACAATAAGTTGATCTTTTAAGTGGGCCGCAACACACTTAGTTTTTCGAAGCTATTTCTTATATCATAATTTAATGCATATACAATCATTTATCGCTGTTTCTCGTGCTTTCTTCTGTACACTTTATTTCAGTCATTTTCCAAATGTTTGGAAAAAGACTAATAACTTCCAAAATCTTTTTGAGTCACAATTTAAATCACAAATCACTATCTTTTTTCTCCACTCTATTCCTTGAGTGCAGGTTCTTTTAAATGATGTCGATGTTGTTCTTTCTTGCCGTTGTTAAGCGAATCAGATTTCTGCATAGTGCTCACGAAGATCGTGCCTCAGGATTGTCTGGTCCTCATGAAGTCATTGTTGGGCGCAGCGGTTTGTTACTCTGCAAGATTTCAGGTTTTTACACCTGAGAACAGCAACGCTCAACGGTTGTATGCGAAGTCGGGGAATGTTTATCCGGAACACACAGGGCAATGATGCAGAAACAATGTTGTCACTCTCACCGCATTTATTTACTTTTCTCATTCTCACACGTCTTCGCTTGCTACACGTAGAGGCAGAGGCGACTAGAGGTGACGGACTCTGATGGCGATCCGCCCTTGATTTTCATCAGAGCTCTGTTAGACAACTAGCTCTGACACTATCACGTTGCCACTCTTCTTACGACGGTGATGAAGGGTTAGATTTTAGGGGTAAATAATAATCTCTCTCGAGCCATGTCGATCTATAGTTACCAAGAGAGGATGCCCTTTTCATAATGTGCCATGATCTCTCTACTCTAGTGACTGGAACCTCTTTAAATTGGTAATGTAATCCCGATGCAAAGTTTATGGTCACAATAAATAACAAAAACGACCACGAAACAACTGATGGTCCTGGTTAGTATTTAACACAGGGGATAAGAAGAGCAACTCGACAGAAGAGGAAGCACAAAAAAAAACTTTTGTCGAGTCACCGCTCCCTTAAACTAATTAGTGCCATTTGAGGAATTTACTTGACTACCCTTTGTATGTAAACCCTGATTTTATAAAACGTGAAACCCCTAAATTACCACTTGATGTATTCGTTAAGAAAATTTTAAATTCTTTTCTGCAATATATCATTATTCAGCACAAAAAAACTTCAGCTTTTCCTTGACTTTTCCACCAAGTATCAGTAATGAACATCCGACAGTATCTGTTTTTTTTTCACTGCTCAATGCTATGAGAGATATTCTAGTGATTCAGAATCACTCATCTAAAGATAAACACTCTTTATATGAGTGATCCTGATCAACTTAACACTCACCGGACTAGAACCGCCCAGATTTTATCTGTACGGTTATCTCAAATGTCTATCAAAACCATACCTCACTTCCTGAACTGAAAAGGGCAATCATAGCCAAAATATTTCACTGCCAAGAGATGTTTGTGTTAGTGTTATTGTCAATTTACAACACCGTACCCATGTGTGTTTTCATTGAACACCGATAAAATAAAGACTGGTAGACATTCACGATCGGAACTTGGTAGAGCAGTTAGGTATAGACTGACATTTGTTTGTACGAAATATAGTTGGATTGCAGAAAGGATTGTTAATTTTTTTAACGATTCTATGAGGGACATGGTTTTAGATGGAGAAGTCACTTGATATAGTGTTTGCTAAATCAACAGAAAAGATAACATACTTTTGTTTCGTTCTTCTTAAGTGAATTATAAAAATACGTGTAGCTTAAGTTAATTGAAATAAAGAAAGTATTATTTTAAGGATGGCGTCAACGATTGATAAATATAGAAAGGTTAATAGAAGTTATGACGTTCAAGATAAAGGGATGTTGAATCCGTTAGACCTATTCGTGGGAGTGAGACGAGAGCATCGTGTTAACACTCGAGCTGTTGACTGATTTGGGATAGGAAAACATTACCTATGGGATATGAACAGAAACATTACGAGAGAAACACATACAAGCAATTTAATCAGAACAGAAGCGAGGGAAGCAACCAGAAAAAACTTTACGACCGTCGAGTCGTGGCACGGAGCGTCGCCATGAATGAAAATGGCTAACTCATGAATATGCGTTTCCGGTTTCTCCTTTACAACTACTTAAGAATCATTTATTGTTGTTTCGAAGGGCAAGAAATAGAATCCAGTCTTTCTGGATTAAATTATCCCGCGTCGTTGGTTGTTTCAACGTCTAAATTCTTACTTCTTATCACATGTCTTACCAGGAGGGCATCTAATGTTTCCTTTGCACGAACTGTTGTAGAGTAAATTCCGATCCCAAACAGAACTTTATCCGAATCGTTTAAGGTGTTCAAACGTCATGCTGGCTAGAAAATAGCAGTCGCTTGTAAGCAGGGTTGGTGAGTTGGAGAAAAGGATTTAACACCATCTTCTATAAAGATATGTCGTTCTCTCTTTCATCTCTCTGTTTCTCTCTCTCTCCCTCTCTGTCTTTCTGTCTGACTCTCTTTCTCTCTCTCTCTCTATATATATGAATTTGTATTAATTTTCATTAATTTTATACGTGCATGAAAGTAATCCATGGACAAGTGTTTCTTGCTCACAGCCGTCATCAGCATTGCTAACTAAGACTAGGACCGAACAATCGATATAGAAATATGTACTATTTTTATCACCTAAATATTTAATGTATTTTTATGTAATTGTTTTTATTGGTGATTGCAACGTTCATTGTTTTTTTGCTCACTACTACTTTGATTGTCTCACTTCCCAAGTGATTAAGATGCAGAAGATTGTATAACTAGTTGCCCTTAACTTTATATAAAACATTTTTCGTTGATATATATATATATATATATATATATATATATATATATATATATATATATATATATATATATATATATTAATTTATTTTATACGTACATAAAAGTAATCCATGGACACGTGTTTCTGGCTCACCGTCGTCATCAGCATTGCTAACTTAGATTAGGACCGAACCTTCGATATTGATGTAAATAGTCTAGCGTTTTACCCTTGGACTGTGACGCCTTGTCTAGAAATATGTACGGTTTGTATCACCTAAATATTTTAAATGTATTTATATGCAATTGTTTTTGTAGGTGATTGCAGCGTTTGTTAGTTTGCATTTACTTCATTATAGTTGTTTACTTCCTAAGTGATACATATTAATGCAGAAGATTGCATTATTAGTCATGCTTAACTTTATAGGACGCTGTGTTCGTTAATATATATTTTTGTATTCATTTTTATTAATTTCATACGTACATAAAAGTAATCCATGGACACGTGTTTAGCTGACAGTCAACGATACTAACTAGTCGGTCGTCAGACAGGTACCGTTACCAATCGAAATCTAAATGCTTATCTGAACATTCACAACTACTGGGGAGTGTTCAATTTGTGTTTAGTAAGCCTGCGGTTAATTTAATATAAGGGAATGTGGACGAAATAAAGTTTGATAGGAAATATTGTTATAGTATGGATAGAAGAGGGAAAGGAAGGAGATAAAATTAGATGAACTCATTAAGTTATATGAGAGAAAAAGGCAACAGAAAGTAGGATAAAATACGATTAAGAGTAAAATATTTAAAAAGACTTGCTGAAAGAGCTGAATTTAAAAAAGAAAGAAAGACGGAAAGAAATAAATAAAGAAAGAAAAAATATAAAGATAGTAGTTGTAGTAGTAGTAGTAGTAGTAGTAGTAGTAGTACAGTTCAAAAGTGAAAGTCGACGTACAAGCACGTGCGTTTCACGGGTAACTACGCTCACGATGGAAGGGAGTGGAACACGTGTGTCTACACGGGTATATACGCGTTCTACAGATATGTGTACCTGCACGTGCATGTGTGTGTGTCTCGAACGCTACAACGCGGGTAGAATGTGAGAGAGAGGGTATAGTTTGGATGCAGTTTTCTTCGTTAACTTTCTGACATCGACTGGGTTGGCCTGACTGCCATCGTTGAGTGCTTGCTGATTCCGCTTCTTTTTCTAGAAGGCACACACACTATACACACGCACAGACCTACACATACACACGCACATACACACATACACACATACACACACATATATACATATATATATATATTGTTATATATATATTGTTATATAATATACATATATATAGATTGTTATATAATATATATATATATGTATATATATGTGTTCATATATATATATATATATATATATATATGTGTGTGTGTGTGTGTGTTTGTGTGTGTGTGTATGTGTGTTGTGTAGGTCTCTCTTTTTTCCTTTTCGGTGCGGAACATCCCCCCTTGGCAACGCTCGCTATTTATACTTACGTAATGCTTGTTTTCGGACGTCTTCTCCCCTTTCTCTCTGTTGTCGTTTGACAGGTATTTATTTGTGCGTATTTTGGGATGTATAATCTTTTGGTGCCTCCCCATCGAAAAGATCCATGCGTGTTTGTGGGCAGGTCGTAGTGTGTATAAAACCACTAACTTCAATTTATGCATATGTATGCGTAATAACATACAAACACATGTTTTGGAGACGCATTAACTCCAATACGTACTGTATGTACACGTGTTTATCAAAATATATATCTCCATTCATCTTTCTCTCTCTTTCTCTCCCTCTTTCTCTTTATCTCTCTCTTTTTCCCTCTTTATCTCTCTCTCTTCGTCTCTGTATATATATATATATATATATATATATATATATATATATATATATATATATATATATATTAAATGTTTTATTTATGTATTTATATTTTATTTTTATATTTATTTATTTTATTATCGATATTGTGTGTAAAGTTATGTTTGAAGTGTAGTGTAAAATAGCTAGACTGGACCTAAATAAAAGTTCTGTGCCGATAGAATAAGTTTTAAAGGAGATAAATTGTAGAAGCCATTACGTTCTTAAATTGTGTTAGAGTTTATAATAAGTGCTGATTCAAGAAGTCTTCGCCGATATTTATTTAAAATGAATTTAACGAGTTTAGCCTGTTAAAAGTTAAAAGAATGCTCGTGTTGTAATGCATGGGTGAAAAATGCGCCCAGAGAATTGTTACATTTTATATCTGTTTTATGTTCCCCATGGCTTTTTCTTTAGTTTCCGTTGAGTTTCCCCTACTTATATCTAATGACAATTACTGCATCCGTTAGTATATATACCTGCATTAGATGTGTTTAAAAAATGTTTGGTTTTTTAAATTTTTTTTTTTTATAGTTTGTGGTGTAATTTGTATTATATAAATTCTTAGTTTATTTAGAGTGTTGCTAATTATTGTATTATTGGGATGCGTAGGTAAGAGAAAATGTGTGTTTATAAAAGAAGTGTCCGGTGTATGAGATGTTTGCTTATTGTTTTTGGAAACTATTTGTGGAGCTTTTTTCCTTGCATTTAATATAAAATATGTTGGGTATCGCAATTTTTTTCAGTAAATTTCTGATGTATTTGGATTCTTCGTCTAGATAATGTGGATTACAGATTTTGGTTTTGCGATACACTTTAAAGGATAGATTATTGTTTGATTTTATTTTAAGTGTGTCTAGAAATGATATCGAGTTATTTTTCTCTGTTTCATAGGTAAACTTTATGAAGGATTGAACTGTGTTTGATTTGTTCATGAGATTTTCAATTTGTGTGTCTTAGGGTAGAAACATTAGAATGCCCTCAATATATCTAAAGTATTCAGTGTTTGGAGGTAATTTAAATTTGAATGGGCCAGACTCTAATGATTCTAAAAATAAATAGGCTAATACTCCACTCAGAGGGTTGCTCATAGTGAGTCCGAACTTTTAATTATCTCTATTAAAGTATTGGGAGGAAATGGTAAGTTGATCTTGATCTTTTTTTAGGTTCATATGGAGCAAATTTAAACATTTTTTAATGAGGACACTTGTGTATAAAGATATTACGTCTGAGCTGTGTATAGTTTTCTTTTGTACATTCATTTTTTTGTGCAATAAGTCTCTCGAGTTTTCTATATGGGAAGTGCTGATGGTGCCCATTAGTGCTGTTAGACTATTAGCTCGTGCGATCTTATGCGTGGTTCTACCGATACATGATATCATGATATTATATGGCGCATAAGGATGCCCGGTTTATGAACTTTGAGGAGGCCGTAGGAATAATGGGTTGGTATCCAATATATAATGTCCATTACTTATCGTTTTTATAAGGTTTTTGAAAGATCTGTTAAAAATTTCAATGCTTTGTTTATAGTTTTGTAAGTCTGTGTTGGTGTATGTATTTTCGTCTGATAGTAGTATAGATATTTTCTTTAAATATGAGTTCTTCTCCATAAATAACTATACACCCACCTTTATCTGAAGGTGATATGATGATGTTTTTGTTATTTGCTAGGCGTTTTAAACTATTAACCTACTTCTTCGGTAATACTGAATTATTGGGTCGAATGGCTGTGACTGAAATAATTCTTTGTATAGAACCTTTTCTGAAGTCTGTGTCTTCATGTATATAATTATGCAAGATTGTGTTAGTGGATATATTTGAATGCGTCTAAGTTGTGAATATTAATACAAAACTGAGAGCTTAAGTTTCTATATATGAGAGTCCTTTATTGGTGAGGGTTTGTATTAGATCTGGGCGTCGTATAGTTCTCAATTTGCTGTTAAAAATTAATTTAGTAAGTTTGTTTTCCAGTCTGACTATGTGGCGAGCGTTGCATTTTAAAACTGATTTGGTGATATTTGTGATTGTGCTGTGTGTCATTGTGTTCTGTTGTAGGTTGATAGCTAATGTTCTGGCCTCATGGAAAATATAGGAACTTTAGTGTTTCAAAAGATTTTCAGAAGATGATAATAAAATATATGTCATCGTCTGCAAATCTTTTAATGCACAGAGATAGATAAAAAATAAAGTTCTGTGTTGTAGTTGTAGCCAGGCGGATTCTTGTTGTGAATATTTTACATGGGTAGCGAGTGTTTGGATGTCAGTCGAGCACCTACCATCAACATGACGATACAATGGAGAGGGGCTAGCTACATCTGTTCTGTGTGAAATGGGCTGCAGGGAAGACACGAAGGTATCCCCCACTAGATTGCGAAGTCGATTTTGTACTCAGTTAAGGCAAGAAAGCGTGCCCGAGCTTAATCCCCGAGATATGACAGCAGTACTCCATCTTAGGACGTACCTGGATCATATACGGGTAGAGGATTGCGTCAGGAGTGAGGTACTTTCTGGAGCGATAGAATGATTCATCTATTTTTCCAGCGACCTTAGTAACAGATTTGATAAAAGTCTTATATTTCAGGTCTGGAGTTAAATCAGTCTTAAGAGCTTATAAAAAAACAGGACGTCTTTAAGGAGAAAATCATTCATTTCAACTGGTGGTGAATGAGGATCCGAACGTTGGTGGTTAAATGAGAGAAGCTTTGTTTTGGAGGCGTTAAAAGTAACAAGCCAATTTTACCCTATTGCCCCGTGTTCTCAAAGTCTGTTAAACTGTGCATTGTTACCAACAGTTTCTCGCCTACCGTTCTACAGACCACGTGGTCATCTCCTGCGTGTGTATTCAATTTTGCATTTTGTGAAGTATCGTATATTAATTGTTTTCTTTTAAAATATTTTTAAAAGGTTTATTCGTATTTTTTTTTGCTAAACTATTTTTCACCTGGCATTTTTGTATTTTATTTTAGTAAATTATTTTTACAACTAAATTCTTTGAATTTATTCGGGATTTAATTATCTATTTGTCTTTAATTTCAAATGTATTATTTATTTGTTAGTTATTTATTTACTTCTATTATTCTGTATTTAATGGTTGTTAATTTATTTGTTTATTTTAGACTTTTAAATAGTTTATTTTTATGACTCTTAATCGGAATTTATTTCCGTGTTTGTATTTAGATACATGTTCTGATCATCTGATTAATACATTTCTTTGTGATAGGGAGTTCTCTTCTAAGCATAGTTTTGCTTATTTTGGTGTTGGTATGAATTGGTTATTGTTCTCTGATTTTACATTTAATAGTTGTGGTATTTTTGTTTTAATTTTTAATTCCACAGTAATTCGAAAAATTAATATACTATACTACTTTGCAAGCATTTTCCCTTTGAAGAGTACTCATATTTAGATTCAGAATTACATGAGGACTTTTCAGATATTTATAGTATACTATACATCTTTTTAAGATGATCGTCTATTATTTGAAACTTGTTTTCCGTGCAACACTGGCTAAATTTTAGTGTTTTGGTGTTAAAATTCATGTAGTTTGTTCTATGTTGGCTAATGTTTGTTTACTTTTGTTTTTCACATATTTTTTATTATGCTATACATCGTCTTATTATGTTTGTTTATTATTTGAAGCTTATTTTCCACGCAACTGTTTGCGTGTTTTTTTCTGATAAATAATGTAGAGTGTTGTATACTGCGAAATATGTGTTTATTTCTTTCAGAAATATATTCACTATATTTTTGTTGTATAGCAAGTCAAGCCAAATAATTAGTCGTTTTGGATTTAGACTTTTCGTTCTGCTGAACGTTTATTTTAATGATGCCATGAATCCGCTTGGTTGAAACCTACCTCGTAGTCTCCTGTAACTTGGAGATAGTTTCATTCGATGAGTTATCAGAAAATTTGTAGCTGATAGATTGTGGGTTTTATTGGATTGTAGTTTATGAGTTGTTTGAATAAGTGAACATGTGTAGTGGATTATTCTCTTCCTTTGTAAATAGTTTGTAGCTTTTTTGTAGATTGAATGTCTAGAAAATTACTTTGTTAATGTTAGTTTCATGTTTTATCCCTTTTGCTTATAGATCATTGCAACTTTTTTTCCAGTTATATTTGTTTTTGCTTCATGAACCTTTTTTATTAGCACTAGAACATGGTCTCTATATAGTCCTAAGTCGTCCATATTTACGTTTTCTCTTGTTAATATGAATATTACAACAGACTCTGACGTTTACGCATCGAGAAACTTTCAATTGCCAAGTCAAAAATACATTGTTTGCCTTCATTTAATCAGGATCATTCTTTACTAAATAGTAATTATTTTCAGTTATCAAAATAAAATACGAATTGACCTCTTACATTAAAACAATCAATTTTCAAAAAAGCTTACTAATATAAAATATCAATTAACCTCTTGAATTAAGAAAAGTTTGTTGAAATAAAGTTTACAGAAATAAAGAAAAGAATTATCTTCTTACAAAAATAGAAGCCTCATGTCATGGAAATCCCCCTCTAAATGAGTAAATAGAGTGCACACATGCGAGACTATAAAATTCTTTGAAGAACTTTAGTCAAGAAACTGCTTATCACTATGTTGACTATATATATATATATATATATATATATAATATTATGTATTCATCTATAGAAAAGCTTGCTACGTCTTTTTAAGACTCATCAAAATAGATTCAAACAACTGGCCTACTTACTAACTTTACAACCTTCGATCTTGTAACTCAACGTCGTTAAACTCTTATCTAGCAACTCAGCTGCGCGATTGAAACGTGTAAATACCGTTTTAATACAAACTCGTACCGGTAATTATATATAAAGTATTCAATCAAGGGGAGGGAATTATCGTCTTACTACAAGGGCGATGTAATTATTTTGTCCCAATTCAAGTTGTCTCTTTTTATACTTGGATGTTGATAGAAGCTATCGGTATAATTATATTTATTCATATATGCACATTATAGAATATAGAATATATATATATTCTGAACCGGTTCTCTCCTAAGACGAAAGTTTCTTGGGAAAATTACATTTACAAGCGGTCCCCACTAACATGTGTATCTCGGTCAGGAGAAATGACGATGTTTTCCGCGTTAAAAGATTGTTTCCAAGGAGGTGTCGCTGTCGTCACACATACAGCGTCTAAGATTTTTAAATGGTCACCTATGTGGTAATAACCAGGCTAAGTGACGCTTAACTTCGGTTATCTAACGAGAATTATATGTCAATGTGATCATGTCGTAACCGTACCTCTAACACCAGCTACCCTAAAAGAGAAGGTAATGGTTAAGAGGACAACACCAGAAAAGATGTTACACTACCCCACCGAAAGATTAAGGTATTGGTTGTGGGGTATCATGACGAACGAACGACCAGAACTGATACAACGGAGAAAATGTCAAGTGGCCGACATTAAACAGAAAGGATCCGATAATTTAATAATTAAAATATGAATCTGAGCAAATTAAAAATTAGACAAATAATAAAGGAATGGTGAGTGTTTGAACCCAAATCCTAAAGAGTACAAATTTTATTAGATAAAATGAAAAAAAAGAAGTAAATAAAAAAGCTAGATATTTCTTTTTGTTCAGGCCGCAGAAATAGAGTTAGATTATCAGCATTAAAATAAAAAGACGAATTAGGAGAGTCGTGAAAGACAATCAAATTATTGACACATGCTGTTCCTACGATCCGCGTCGAATTATTGATGTGCCACTTCAATTTTTGTTGTCATGATCAGACTTAACCGATGGCTTTGATGATCCGAATTATAATGACGTTGATTAGACCGGTGATAAAGCGCGGATGGCGATAGACATCTGAACTACAGCATAATAGCCGATGTAAATTTCTCGGAAATACAAAATAAACACGTTCAAAACAAAGCAAAAAAACACGTGATACTGCTCAGAATTTCGTGCTAATGTCAACAGCGTATTTGCAAACAAATATAACCCAATGTCAATGACCGCCAATAAAAAGCTGCCTCCCATTTTCAGCCAATTTGCATTTGACAAGCGTGATTCAACTCCAAAGAGATAGTGAAAAATATGCTTTATTAATTATGCGTCTCTTGCAGGAATATTTACATGGCTTTTTCAGAGGCCGTATTTGACAATATAGACCATATTTAAAGACATTTGAGAAAAGGTATGATTATGTCGTTTCGTTGTTGGTAAATCAGGGATTTGGGACCACTCAAGGATAAGGGTTAAAGAGATTGTAAGTTGGAAAATGATCGCCTCAACGAGAGGACCAAAAATAATAGGTGGGATGACTAAAAGATTAGTTAGGAAGAAATTGAATATTTGTTCACATTAGACTTGAAGATGATCATGTTGCAGTCATGTGAGCAGCAGACTCGTGGTATCTTGTTCCACAGATAAATAGGTATTTGTGTTTCGGTATCGAATAACCTAAAATTGGACTCATCTGCCGTACAACAGACACACCAAATGAAAGGAACTGTAGAAGTCACATATTTTGATGTACTAATTTCCGTCAGTTTTCCGTTGAGTTATTAGCCCAACAACCAATCAGAAGCTTCGGCGTAAGAAAAACATTTTAAAACTACTTGCAGTACTCACGCCGTAAGTGTTTTTTTCTACCTAACTAGTTGGTCGTTGACCTTTCTAAAGGCGACATGAAAAAGTCTGCAGATATTTGTAAAGACTGACTATTACCTATTTTATTCCGTCTAAGGATAGCCCAAAATAAAAAGTATTTTATTAACCTTCAATGTAGTCGGTTGTCGTCTACTTATTTCATCTATGGAGTCAGTTGGACCTTCTATGACAGCCAGACTTTAATTATAATGGAGACAGATACTCCTATCCTCGCATCATTATAAAATCATTACATATGTAAATGTCAAAGAAGGCCGCAATATCTTTTCGGGATAAAAAAAATGGTAGAATATTTATAAAATAAAAACATTTTTTTTTCTCAAAACGACCAGATGACTTTGGAATTAGAAGTAAACTCTCTGCAAATTTGTTGAAACCGACCAGCAGGCAGGAATAAGCAATTCAAAGACATATTAAAATGGACAGTGTTAGATACGCCTTCAGATGAAATGCTGAGGCCACATATGCAGCAATGCTGCACAGAGCACCCTTTCCTACTTTAGCAGGGTACAACATCGACTCCGAAATCTAATGGGGATGATCTCTATCTTATTACTCTCTCCTCTCCCCCTCTCTCTCAACTCGGTCGGTATTTCCAAGGAAGGTTCTTGACTTAGCTCCAATCTTTGGTTTCTATTTATAACACACGAGTATTACACCACAACAGAAAGTAACTTTCTTTTCCCCTTTCATAGACCTAACATCAGTTGGAATTTCCATGGAGAAAGCTTCTTCACAAGAGCTTATCGACTGACGAACACAATCTCACGGGATTACCTCCCTATTCATTATAACTTGGTCATGTTCAAATTCAATCGACCCAAATTATGGTCATAAATCGCCCCATAAATAATCTAACGCAATTCATACATTTAATCAATGTTAGTACACCCATAGTGTCCCTCATATTTCGACCGACAATCGTTTCCGTCTCATTAACTCTTATCTTCGAGGCGATCGTTACCTTGGCAAGTGGATAACCAGTAGTAAATAAAAGTAAATGACAGCGCACGAAAGAAATTGAAACTCTTATTAATACAGCCTTAAATACAATATTAGTTTAACAAAGTCTTTTATATGGAATTGTAATTTAATAAAGTAGAAAGCTGGAATGAAATACCAATCGATTATAGATTCTTCAGGGTATATTTTTTAAAGGATATATTCACCAATGAAATTTTGTTTGTCTGGAGTTAGATTTAAATGGATTTTATAACAGTCACGGGGTTGTAACATATGGAAATAACACCATAAAAAGACGGCTATCCGACTAGGCCGTGATGAAAGTGTAGCATCTGTTCCTTCTAAGAATTCCTCACCCCAGGCATTATCTGCTCTTTCCAAAGACGGCTATGGGGATGGGTTCATTGCTTGTCACCTGAGGCGTCCTCATCCGTGAAGAAGTGCCGATGGCACTGATCGAGTTATTTTGCATCCGAGTCAAAGTGCCTTTTTAAGGGATCCATATTATTACTATAAATTGACTTTGTGTATAAACTTGCACACTGTGGGGAGCGGGTAAGTAAATACTCTCATATATTATTTCCCTTTTCAGAGTGGAGGATAAGTGCGTATCCTAATTCGTGAGGGAATGCCGGCGAGATTACAGAGGCACTTTTCATTTGATCCAGATTGCCCCATTTTGGGGAGCTTGTTTTCCTCACGTTAAGAAACGATTGCCTGTCTTGTCCTCACGGGAGGGGGCAAGTAAATCCGCACAAAGAGCGCAGCAATGTAATGACGTCACGAATTAAGAAACAATCCAATCTTATGTAAATAGAATTTTAGTAACAGCAAAAACAGAACTTATTATAAGCAAGCATTTCTTTTTCCGTACGTTTGTTGGTCACTTCCAGGACGATAAAACTACTCAATATAATTGTACTAAATTTAGAATGAGGGCTGCGTGTCCCGGGAGGAGGAAGGTAAACATGTCACTACTACTACTACTACTACTACTACTACTACTACTACTACTACTACTACTTCCAATAATCAATTCTAATGATAACTCATTAGTAATGACAGGTGATGTTTACTAGAGTCCGAGTGACAACAAGTCTCCCCGGCCGATGGGTTTATCTGGAATTTAAATGGCAATAATCCTCATTAGGATTCCAATATTTTCCGTGCCCTTCCAGTGGAGGTCTGGTTGGTGATTTCCCTCCTTAGTCATGTTATCTTCTTAGACCTATCACTATATCTGGTACAAAGCGCGTTTTGTGCCACAACGTTTTTTTGTCTATTTGAATTGTTTTATTTTAATATTGACCGTGGCAGTTTCGGTTCTCTTGGGTTTATAATAGTATGTTATATTTGTGTGCAGTTTTTTTCGTCCTGTCTTCTCGCTTGGATTAGTTTGTCAATTTGTACGTCCATCTGCCAGGGAGTGTTATGCCGTACATTTGTCAATACTATCTCGGATTTGCGACTCTAGTATTTGTTCGCGTCTACAAAATTTGAACTGACTTTAACTCATTACTATTTGTTTCATTCAAAACATTTTAAATTAAAATTAATCGCGAAACTATTGACAAATGCTGATGGTTTAAGCAGTTTATACATTTTTGTTAACATTTAAAATTTATTTCCGACAGTATACCATATGTTATGTATTAAGTTAAGCCGCTTTATTGTTGTTAACGCTATCGTGTGCGCGTATACTATTACTAAACAAGCGATTATTTAGTCCAGGGGTTTGGAAACAAACAAAGAATACCACAAAGTGAAGAATCCTGTACAAGTTTCATTTTTCGCTTTGTGGTATTCGTTGTTTATTTCCAGCCCTGCTGATTAAACAATCGCTTGTTTATTAATATTATCCGCGCAAACAATAGCATCAATAAAACACAGCTTAATACATAATATACCGATATAAGACATTTTAAAAAGGTATTATGTATTTGAAGACAGCGTCTCCACCAACAAATTGCCGATTGTCAACTTTGACTCCCAACTTTTCAGCAGAATAAGAAATATCGACGAAATGTTTAAAATTATCAATGATTTTGCTGACTGAAATGTGATATTCTCGAAAAATGATATTGCATTAATTGTGCTGTAAATATCTTTTAAAAGTGAACATGCATTACTCTAAAATTAAAATGCATCAACTTGAAATAGACGTAACTCGGTTTGCTTTTGTTTGACAACAATGTACTACAGGTTATGGGAAAGGGGGACGTTGCAAACGGTCTTTACTGCACACACCCGAAAATAAAAATAAACTGTATTGCAAATAATAATATTTACGTGGAAAATTCCTTCCGGTTACATTATTAGCCACCTTTCTCTAATTCCCTTTATATGTCATAATGGTATATTTTTAATATGAACAAATGAGAAACTGGTATAGTTTACTTGAAGCATTGTTTGTAATATATATATATATATATATATATATATATATATATATATATATATGGTGTGGTGGAGTTATCCACAGGTCTCCGTGATGCGTCTAGTGCAACAGTGGAGCGTACTTGTAGTTGCATGTGCTTCGTACTCTTACTCTTTGCTTAGCCGCCAGATAGCCCACTAGCTGAGCGAAAAGGGAGCCGAGTGAGTAAGTCTCCCCTGCTGGTATATAGCCTATCCCCAGACAAGACTCTAGTCTGACCTCCCCGTGGTACACTATGGTAACTGGGCGCCTTGCGGGCGCAGGCTAATAGACTAGAGATCTCGGAGTAGGTTAGAACCCCAGAGGTGCAGTGTGCAGGGCCTGCTGGCATGCAGATATGTCCCGGCGCTCACCAATCTAACCCCCTGCCACTGGGTAGTGGTCTGTATCTATATATGTATAGACATATATATATATATGGTGCCGGGTTATGAAAATTCCCAGGATAGTGTCTGGAGGCGCGTTAATACCACTGGGCAAGATACCTCCCTTAGTCTTTGTTAAGACAGGTATCTAGGAGATGGAAAACTCTGATGTTAAACCTGAGGTCTTTTCTTGCTTAATCTGTGGCGATTTTTCTGCACCGACTTGGGTTTATGAAAAGGTCCAAAAAGTGTGGATAGTATTTACACAGGCTTTCACCACTATAAACAAATCTTTTGTGTGAGTTTCTTGACAACTTAAGTTTATACCAAAGTCCTGCACAAAAAAAAGTCCACAGGCGACGGGAACAGGTAAAGGATATTACTGGAAGTTCTTAGCTCGATCTCTACACTTTGGCGACCGGTGAGTGATGGCCGTTCTGCCCAAACATTTGAGCAATTGTGCAGTCCGTGTCCTCTATCGGTGACAAAACAGCCCTGTTTAGGGATAGCACTGCTTTCCCTATGCTGGGGAGGGGGCGATAAAAGGAGCCCTAAACATATGCTTGCTCATCATAACCCTTGGCAGCCAACTGCAGCTGTCTGGGTATCCAACATGCAGTCCCAATAACAGAAGAAGTAAAAACTTTCATTTTGGATCTTGGAATGTCCGTACTCTACTTGACAATGATACTCAGTCAGAACGTAGGACGGCTCTTGTCGCACTTGAGCTTAAAAGGTTTGACATCGATATTGCCGCCCTTAGTGAAACTCGCCTGGCTGGAAATTCCCAACTGACAGAAGAAAAGGGTGGTTATACCTTTTTCTGGAGTGGCAAAGGCCCAGAGGAGCCTCGACATTCTGGAGTAGGATTTGCTATCAAGTCCAATCTTGCAAAGTCATTGCCGACCCTTCCAAAGGGGTTTTCTGATCGCTTGATGACATTAACCCTTAATCTTGAATGTGATACCCGTGCTATTTTAATTAGTTGTTATGCTCCCACGTTGAACAGACCAGAGCAGGAGAAAAAATGATTTTTACCAGCAACTAAGAGAAATTATCACTAATGTTCGACACAAGGACAAACTTATTCTTTTGGGTGATTTTAATGCACGTGTGGGTGTGGATACTACATCATGGCGTGGTGTTCTGGGTCATCATGGCGTTGGTCGTATGAATGGGAATGGTCTTCGTTTGTTGTCTCTTTGTGGAGAGCTTAATCTGTGCATTACCAACACTATATTCCAGCAGAAAAACTCCCACAAGACTACATGGATGCACCCTCGTTCTAGGGATTGGCATTTGATTGACTACATCATCACCAAGAGACGTGACCTTGGGGACTTTCGTATCACTCGTTCGTTCCATACAAGTTGCTATCTTTCAGATCATGCCTCGCTTCGAAGTAAAACGTCTGTTCGTTTACAGCACAGACGAGTGAAACGCTCCTCTGTCCCTAAATAGATAAACATTCTACCATTAAAGAATACCGTTCAGCGGGCAGCACTGTCGGCCCGTCTTGATCGCTCATTGGATTCTGTTGAGATAACCGATGATATTGAATCTTCCTGGAAATCGTTGCGGGACGTAATTCACACATCTGCATTGGAGGTTTTGGGGTTACCTGTCCGTAAACATCAGGACTGGTTCGATGACCAGAATGTTGAGGCCCAGGAGTTGATCAATGAAATGCATAAGGCTCATAAAACCTGGATTGATGATAAGAACTCAACACTAAAGAGGAAATTGTACAAGGAATGCAAAAGTAAAGTCCAGAAAGCATTACGGCATATGAAAGAGGCATGGTGGTCCTCACATGCCAAATTAATGCAAGAAGCATTTGACAGAAAAGACTTGAAAGTTTTTTATGAAGGTATTAAGAAAGTTTTTGGACCGCACGAATCTGCCGTTTCTCCCGTATCTGCAAATGATGGCACACTGATAAATGATAGAGCGGATATATTGAATCGCTGGAAGGAGCACTTCGAAGCGGTCCTAAACAATACTTCCACAACTGATGAAGAAATACTTTCATCTATCACTGAACGACCTGAGATTCCTGAACTCTCCTTCCTTCCAGCAATACATGAAGTTTTCGTTGCTATTAGGAAAATGTCGTCAGGCAAAATATCAGGGAAAGACACCTTACCTCCTGAGGTGTTTGAGTACGGTGGTCAGACACTAGTGAAGAAGCTGCACAGTCTCTTTGTGAAGATCTGGCAAGGTGGAAATGTCCCTCAGGATTTCAAAGATGCATTAATTCAACACTTGTATAAGAATAAAGGCAATAGAAACATATGTGACAACCATCGAGACATCTCACTTTTGTCAATTGCAGGGAAGGTCTTGGCAAGGCTTATTCTCAACAGAATAATTAAACACCTTGTTGATGATATCTATCCCGAATCTCAGTGCGGTTTCCGTGCTGGTCGGGGTACTGTCGATATGATCTTTTCCCTCCGCCAGGTTGCCGAGAAAGTTCGGGAAAAGAACGAGGAGTTGTATATGGTTTTCATTGACCTTACAAAGGCCTTTGACACAGTAAACCGCGAAGCCCCCTGGAAAGTGTTGGACAAGCTGGGAATACCTGACAACATGCTGAATGTAATTATTTCTTTCCATGATGGAATGAAGGCATCGGTTGTTTCAAATGGAGAGTCTTCAGAACCTTTCAATGTGACAAATGGTAGCAAACAGGGTTGCGTAATGGCACCTGTGCTATTTGCTTTGTTCTTTTCAGTTATGCTGAGATATGCTTTCGCTGATATAGATACTCAGGTGAAGTTTAAATTTAGAACAAGTGGTGGTCTCTTCAACCAGCAACATTTTAAATCTAAGACCCTTCTTCGACAAACTGTCATCAGAGATCTTTTGTGTGCAGATGACGCTGCACTTTGTGCAACATCTCGGGAGGAAGCGCAACTGCTTGTGGACAGGTTTTCGGCTGCTTGCAAGGCTTTTGGTCTGACAATCAGCATCAAGAAAACGGAAGTGATTCACCAACCTTGTCTCATGCCTAAACAAGTTCAGGATGTGAAGCAACGGCCACCAGTAAAGCAACGACCACCAGTACACTGTTTTCCAGATATTCCAATCCAAGTGGACGGTAAAGATCTGAAATATGTAAAAAACTTCACTTATCTTAGGAGTAAGATAAATTGGAGTGCCTCCCTTGATGACGAAATCTTTAACCGAATTGCGAAAGCAACCACTGCCTTTGGAAAACTGCGTCATCGGTTATGGAAGGACAGGGGGATAAGTTTGAGAACAAAAGTGCTTGTGTATAGAGCAGTTGTGCTAACATCACTGCTTTATGGATCGGAATCATGGACAGTCTATGGCAGCCACATTCAGAAGCTTGATGTCTTTCACAAAAATTGCCTTAGAACGATTTGTGGTGTCACCCTAAGAAATCGGATGTCTAATGCGGACCTATTTACATGCTGCGGTATTGGCGGAATTAGAAGCTTTTTGATGCAATCACAACTGCGTTGGGCAGGACATGTCTTACGTATGGAAAATGATAGAATACCAAAGCAACTGATGTACGGCGAGCTCAACAGTGGAAGGCGAAATGTGGGTCGACCGCTGCTTCGCTTTAAGGACAAGCTGAAGATGAATTTGGCATCTATCAATATTGCCTATCGTGATTTTGAACAGCTTGCTTCTCGACGGAAGGAATGGCGATCTGACTGCCAGAGGGGCATCAGGCGGTTCTCTGTAACTGCCATTGATCAACAGCGCGACAGACGCGAAAGAAGAAAAACATCTACAAGTATCCCAGCCGATTTTTCTCAAGATCTCCCTTCTTGCATCCATTGTGGGCTGGTTTGCAAATCTCTCGCAGGACTCAAATGCCATTTACGATTGAGTAAATGTAAGCATGCTACATCCATCGTAGACTAAACAAATTTTAAGTTGTCAAGAACTCATACGTCGAAATCGACGGGAGAGTCCATGATATATATATATATATATATATATACTAAAAGAATACCTGTTCAAGGACGGGGAAAATGAAATCCTAGAACAGAATCATTTTGCACTATTTTATGTAACCTTACGAAGATTGAATTCAAGATGTAATTAAATTAAATCTAATGTCTAGAATCCTTACTTTTTTAATCCATTACATGATGTTGTATTCTAAAAATTGTCGCAATTAACATGTTAACGTAAATATTTATTCATAGTTTTCTGTGATTTGTTGAAGAGTCTGATTTTGTTCATTTTCTAATTCATTAAGAACACTTCTACGAATTTCTGCATATTCATTTAAGACTAATCCTTGACAAATATTAAACATTTGACATTATTACCGCTTAATTCGGCAAGTTTAAAATCATCACAATGCTTGCAAACTTTGCATAATCGTCGTTGTATTTTCTCATTAAACTCATACATTTCCATATTTTATGATATAGCAAAGTGTTTGTACTGGACAAGTCAGATGGTAATTTAACAGCTCCACTACATGTCAAATCACTAGTTTCGGTAAGATGTAGTTAGCAAATGTTGTATACTCCGTTTTTCCTAAGTTACTAAAAAATATGCAATAGTGTAATGGTGATAAAAAATGTTAAACATTGCTAAATGTTGATTTTTATAATATAAGATTATAATATTTAAAATATGACTTATGTCATAAATTTTTGTATGTATGAATTGAAGAATATCAGTTCAAGGAGAGGTAAAGTTAATTCTCCTATCAGAACACTTTTGCACCATTCTATGTCCCTTTACGAAGATTAAAATCAAGATATAATGATATTGAATCATAGATATTTAATCTATTTTCTAATTTTGATCAGAATCCATTACATGATTTTAATTCGAGAAAATGTCTACAGTTCAAGGCTTCTATTTCGTGAAATGTAAACAGTAGGTATTAGACATAATTTAATAAATATTCCCCATATTTCAGTTTTTGTAGAGTATTCTAAATGCAGTTTAGGGGGGATAATATGGGCACAACCTCCATAGTCATTAGACACGAATTAAAAAAAGTTTCTATGAATTTCAATTTCTTCTTAAGACACTTTGAACTTTGGTCCAATTAAATGTACTACTGAAAAAAGGGCATGGACAGCATATTGTCAAAAACATTCGAAAAAGTTAAGGAAGTCCTAACATCGAATATATTCCTGACCCATTACAACCCAAAACATCCTACATGAGCTTGATGACAGATCTTTAAAACCAATTTCTACTGTGTATAGAACGGTACTTTCAACAGAAAGACACTCTCAGATTGAAAACAAATCACCCAGGATTATATTTGCAGTTACAACATTCCATAGATGTATTTATAGAAAACATTTCACACTGTTAATAGACTACAAACCATTTCTATTTATTTATTGTTCAAAAAGGGTCTGCCAGCGCATACGGCTAATAAGCTGCAAGTATGAGGTGTCATTCTCTTTAAGTATATCTTTAGAAAAAGTTTCTTTACATCAGAAAAATTGGATCATGCCGATAAACTGTCGAGGCTGAGTCCTAAATACAAAGAATCATTAGAAGACGCAACCATTGCCTCTCTACTACTACTTCCTAATTAGGAGTAAAGCGTCGAAAGATAGGATAGACAAAAGAAAACACAGAAATCAACAAAAACATATACTCGACCTGTAACAATATTTGAATGTCCAAAGAACAGGTTTTAATACCTATATCACCCCAGAGAGGAATAATCAAAGAATTCCATGTGGGGCATCTTGGAATTGCAAGGATAGAGAGTCTGATGTGAGCTATGTAAACTGGACAAAGATTGACAAGAATATTTTTAAAAATCCTTTAAAGACTGTGCTATGGAATCAAATTCACCACTTATAGATGTTGTTCTCGGCCCAATGATCGACTGACAATGACGCGCTTGCTGGCTACTATTACTTGCATAGTTTTTCGAAGTGGCCAGAGATTTTGAAATGCAAAAGTACGACCGCGGAAACAGTACTTAATTTTCTACATTAATTATTTGCGTGTAGCTGACTGTATTGTGTCCAATATTAGGGCACTATTTACGTCCAAAGAATTTAAAGATTTTTGCCGGATATTTGTCGTGAGACACGTCACATATCGCCCCATATCACCCAAAAAGTGACGGCCATGCATAAACACATTCAATAAAACGCTAAAGAAATAAAGAAGAACGTCCATAGACACAGTTATACACCATGTGGTAGGCAGGAAGGAGATACCGAGTTTAGTTGCATAAGCTACACTGGCGACATTGTATTACTGTATTATAACCTTTTTCTTCTTTTCAACATATGCGTACGTCTTATTAATTCATTATGCTACTTCGAGCACATACAATACATAACAATGTATATATATATATATATATATATATATATATATATATATATATAGAGAGAGAGATAGAAGAAAAAAGAGTGATAAATATGCGATGATTGTCCAAATTTATTTCAAATTTCAATTGTTCAATGCAAGGTGCATTCAGTAATAAACTAGTGTTTATTATTCTTTCCTTAAGCCAGGGCTTTTCAAAGATCGAAATCTTATCATCAGAGGAGAAATACAGATGGATAAGTTGGCTTTCGAAAAAACCAAAGTTCAAATATTTGAAAAATATGAAAATTATTATTAAAAATTATTAAAATAATTTTTGTTAAAAAAAACAAACGTATTGAATGAAAAGAAAAGTTCCGTTAGAAAAAGATATGCAAAATGTCCGGGTGGTAAATTTCCGTTGACAAGAAATCCGGTGAAATTGTAGAATGTGAAGAAAAACTCTTTGCGTGGGAGCAGATTGGAGAAAGTGCTCAAAATGTAGGTAAGTCCAGATGCACTTAAAGGAGGTTGAGAAGAGGAAAACAGGCCATATATATATATATATATATATATATATATATATATATATATATATATATAGACAAACATTATAAAATAACACAGTGTTTTAGCTTGATAAGACTTTTTTTTTCAATTTTCAAAATAGTCAATTTAGTATTTCGGTCAAATTGCTATATGTAAGTTCCTTTCGATTTGATTCGTCAAATTATCATCAGGTGGTATTCGTCTTGGTGTCTTTACAACTATGTCTTTACTATTGTTCATTTTTAACAGATAATAATATACGACTTGAAAATGAGCGTCTGTAATATTGATATGTTGAATGCGAACGGGATTACGTTCTAAGCGCGTGCAAAAGTATGATTGCTTAACCGCTCAGAATTTTGTAATATTAGTTACTATGCTAGACACTTTAAAATGTTGTGACTAGTTTCGTAATTCACATTATTGATTGTAGGATGTTTTGTTTTTATGTAAAAGGCTTCAAAGAATTGTTAATCATTTTATGTGGCATCGTGATGTATTATTTTAATATTATTAACTAGGATGTGTCTATATTGAGAAGAGAGCAGTCATTTTTTTAGGTGTTTGCAATTTAAATAGGATAACAAACTCTTAAAATATAATACATCGGCACATATCCCCCATCAAAGGTTACAATAACTTAACACTCATCACTTATTTAAGGAAAATTGAAACATCAAACCACGTAGTTAAAAATAAAACATCTCAGACCAAAAACACATGAGGGAGTACTGATGTAATTTATCAGTTTCAATGTCTCATAGGAGAATGTATCTCCGACAATAATAATTGTTACATCAGTTCCACTACCACAACACTTTCCCGAAGATTCCTCTTACATCTCTCCGACACTAGCTCCATTTTCCAACAATCACGAATCAAATCGAAAGTACTCGCAAACAAGGAAAGCAGAATAGAACAATAAACCCACGGAAGTAACATACACCAATTTGATCGAAATACTAAATGAACGATTCCGAAAATTAAAAAAATAAACGTCGTCTCAAGCAAAAACACTCTATGTTATTTAATATTTGCCTAAATACATATGTTGCCTAAATACTATATATATATATATATATATATATATATATATATATATATATATATATATATATTATTTTAGCAAACCATAATGATGAACTAAAAAAGCCAGAAGACAATTTTCAGAATAACCTCGTACTTACATTCACTTTTCAGCTAAACGCTAAAAACAAAATTCCGTAATTAGATGTATTCATTTACTCTCACAATGATGCATTCATCACCCCTCTATATCAAAAACGACCTCTATTAACTCTTGCATTTAAAATTACAGAAGCGAATGTTTACATCGTTATAAACTACCAATAGTATAAGACCTATTAAACCGCACAAAATGAATTTCTTCAACACAGAAATTAGTATTCAAAGAATTAACATAACATTCAAATAGTCTTAACAACCAATCCCCCAATTATCTTGTAGATGAACAAATGAAATAAATCATTAGAAACTTAGATAACATGAATAATAACCAGCTATACAACTCCAATCACATTAACCTATTCTATTGTAACCAGATGCATCCGACTATTAAATTAGATGAAAGATTCTTAAAAACATAATCCACATATATATTACCCTCTGTCAATAGTAATAATATAATCAGATTTATCATTTATTGTCAAAATTTCCAAACATTAAAGCACATAATTAACAATAACACTTGTCAAGCAAAACAACTTAGTAGAACAAACCAATGTAATATATCAGTGTTGATGCCCCATGGGAGAATGTATCTCCAACAATACTAACAATAATTATTGTCTTATTATCAACACCATAACTACACTTGTCCAAAAAATCGCATAACATATATCAGACTCAAATTCAATCTGCCAACACTTGAAATAACATAACTGCCCCTATTCAGAATTTAGACACCTCTTAGTACACAACACAAAATTATACATGAAAACCCCAATGTAAAAAATGTAAAAATTCTCGAAGCACTGTATATAAAACAGAACACGCTGTAATCAGCAATGCTAATTACGAAACTAGCAACATTATTTCTAAGGGTTTTGTCTAGTAATTGACTTTAACAAATCTTTAGCTGTAAAAGAAATCTTTTAATTATTTTGAAATTTTTAATTTTTACACGTGCTTTGCACGTGATAGCATCCCGCATTCGGCATCTTATCACCCATGCGTTCATTTAAAAGTTTATATATAACCGCACTGTTCAGCGACCTCCGCAGATATGAACACACCAGATTAATTCCAGCTTGAAGATGATTAGATGAATCAATCGAAAGTCCTCGCAAAGAATGGAACATGAAACGTATGGATCATACATACAACAATTCGACAAGAATACTCGACAGATTAACCGAAAAATCGAAAATAAATACTTATTAAGCAGGAATATTCTTTTTTTTCAATAACGTTTGTCTTAATATATATAGTAACACATAAACAGACTTAGCTTGGCAGTTCCATACGAGCATGTAACGCAGACGCCTCTGTGTAGCTTAATTGTCATAAATATATTTTCATACCTTACTACTAAGCTCTACTCACTATTGAGAACTGTTAAAGTAAATACTTAAATCTATACATAATCTATTATATCACCTTATAATATTATATGTATATACATGAAATAATAATAAATTATATGTATATACATACATATATATATATATATATATATATATATACATATATATATATATATATATATATATATATATATATATATATATATATATAGTCCCGGAAGTTTCTCAACCATTAATACTATATTAAAAAAAAAAAAAAACAAACTTATAGTCCCAAGTCTTCCAGTGGAAAATCACTCATGTAAGTCAATTTATTTTTTACAGTTATTATATTAGTTTGTTTCTAACACTATTTTAAGGGATCATCAGTTGTTTACCATGCAACACTGTTTCGGGAATTTATATATATATATATGTATTCACACATAATCAATGCTTTATCATATATTAATTATATAAATATGTATTTTGTATTTCTCTTTTTTATTTCTATAAATCTATCGTATATATATGTGCACCATGTGCATACACATGTTTAATTTTGTGTATGGTGTTTTCTTTGTTGTTGTTGTTGGTAATATCTTAATATGTAACTATAATGTATGCCTTATTTGCTGCGTGTGCTTTTGAGAATGTGTATGTCTATGCATGTGGATGTATGTTCGTATGTATGTGTATTTGCTTACGTGCTTGTAAGCGCTAATGAATGTGTCTATTTGATAATGGACGAAGTCGTTTGGCGCATGAGTGTCAAGCTTGTTTAATTAAGTGAACCATAACAAATTAAAAAAAACAGAAACGGTCGGAGTTGGGGATGGAAGCACTGGTTACTCCCGATTTGCTACTCATGAAGTTGTGACTTCGTAACGTTAAGGGTTGTTGTTCATCGGCACATCAGATTAACACCGTTTGATCTGACAAAAATGTGCAAATTAGATGCATAGGATGCACAATTTACAATGGTATGCAAACATGCTTTTCTCTCTCTCCTTTCCTCCACACACACATTTCCGGAACATATTAAGTCTTTTCCACATTATAATTTTCGTTCGTTACGTCATTATCACGAATACGAATATAGCAGCCCCCTGTAAAAATGGCAATGTTTTCTCACTACCATCCGTGTGTTTTCATAAATTACAAACTACCGCAACTACTACGCCTATCATTTGACTAACACCATCCGAACTTTCACTTGAAAGCGTAATTCAATTTGTATCAAATCTATATTTACATAAAGTTAGGTTTGTATATTTGTATGTACAGAAAGTTAGGTTCGTATATTTGTATGTACAGAATAAATTTCTAAACTTAATAGCTGATCATTATGAATTTTAAAACACAGCTGCTAGGCGTAATTAGTCGTAGTGTATGCTATGTTAAGTTTAATTTACTTTTATGCAAAAGGAATACCATGGGGTGGAGGAATATGTAAAAAATTCAGATACCTTAAATTTCAAGCGTATCCGTGGCACTCAATATACCGATGGAAGATCAAACTAATGGATAGCGTTCATTTCATAAAAAATATATACGCTCTTGCATAAATTATTTAACACTTTTATTATTTCTACTATAACTGTGATTTACACTATATATATATATATATATATATATATATATATATATATATATATATATATATATATATATATATATATATATATATATATATATATATGTGTGTGTGTATGAAAGAGACAGAAAAAACAATTAAACACAGGAAGAAAAATCAAATTGTTTTATTGTTTTTCTCTTCTGTTATTTTCATATATTGTGTCTTCACGACATTCAATTTTATGATATATCGTGTATTTTATCGTTATATATATATATATATATATATATATATATATATATATATATATATATATATATATGTATATTGACTTCTAACATGGTAATATATTATAGCGGAAAGAAACATTCAACAATAACAACAGTAACCGAAATAATCCAACTAAAATGAATAATTATCATAAAAAAGAAGATTAAATTCAACCAACAAGGAATCAAAGTAATATAACATTTAAAACCACATAATCACGGAGTAGCAGATAATTAGCTAAATAGAAATAAAAGACGCTCAATAACTTGTTCAACCCACTACATTCCCAAAACATTTTCTTTTTACTTCATTGATTACATGTAATGGGATACAATCAAAGACAGTTAATAAAAAAACGCATGTAAGGTAATAGGAAACAACAAAAGAAAGTTGATGAAAAACGCATGTGAAGTAATAGGAACCATTTACAAATATCCGGGGACGTAGAACCAACACCAATGACGTAGAACCAACACCAATGACGTAGACACCTTCCTCCTATTAAATCCCCCGATATCCTAGAACAAGGTAAAACAAACATACAATCCCCAATCTCCTTATACCATTTTGACATGACTGAATACCTCCCACTCTACCGTAATAAAAACTCTGACAAACATGCACGGGCTAGGAGTTTATGTTCGGAACACCCCTTCCTTGATTAGAGAACATAGACTAGAATCTAATTATCAAGCCTACATGGTTTTTAGATAAATCTTACAGAACTGTGTTAGTTACTTATATTTCTTATACCGTTCTTCTTCGACCAAGGACTGTACCTTGGTTAACTTTGTCTATGAAAGCATAGATACATCACTCTCAGCATAGATACAACACTTTCAATTGACTCGAATGCCCACATATATGTATTTGGGGATTTCAGTGTACATCACCCTGACTGGCTTAGATTCTCCAGCTTTACAGACGCAGCTGGTAACTTCATGTAAAGTTTCTTTATAGCGCACTCCCTCTCACAGACTCACTTTTCCGACCCGCCTCCGTGATCGTGTGAACCAGCAAGCTTCACTTATCGACCTGTTCTTTACCTCACTGCCCGAAGTTGCGCTACTAATGCCCATAGTCCGATTGAGAACGCTGATCAGCTTGTGGTAATGATTGATATCACTCTAAAATCTCGACCCAAAGCTGATGAGTTGTTGCTCAAAACAACGAGATACTACAATCGGGCTGATTGGGAATCTATCAGAGATCACATCAGAGACGCTCCATGGAGTAAAACCTTTTCTCTCTCTACTGATGAGTGCGCAAATGAGTTAACCGAATGGGTCAAAGCAGGCATTGAAGCACATGTCCCCATACGAAAATTCTACAGCAAGCCCCACTCTCCACAATGGTTCACCCTAAAATGTGAAGCTGCTATTACACAGAGGCAGAAAGCATACGACAATTTAATCGTTATTAGTCAACTACTTATAAACAGAAATTTATAGAGTCCAGAAAAAAATTGTAAGACTGTGAAAGATGAAGCAAACCTGAAGGTATACAGAGATGGCCAGAAAACGCATTCATTCACAGAAACTAGGTACTCGCGATTTCTGGAAAATCTTCAATAGTGTAGTGAATAATGAGAAAAGCAAACGTTCCTTCGCTATCCGACCACAACGATGTCGTTTGTATGGCAAGTGATTAGGCTAAACTACTTTCCCAGCGTTTCACCTAAAACTCCACTTTGGACTCCGAAAACAACTTCCTCCCAAATTTCACATTGCGGACTGAATGCACAATTGATGACCTGGCCATCACCCTATCTCTTGTACGGGACATCATAAAAAGCTTGACACCTCAAATGTATGTGGGCCTGATTTTATACCAGTAATAGTATTAAAGAAATGCTCTGCTTAACTGGTCCCTGTCTTCTCCAAACTCTATAAGAAATGCTTTGCAAAATCTTTCTTCCCTGATAGCTAGAAAATTGCCTTCAAAAATTAAAGATATAAAACTGACCCTAAGAATTATCTCCCGCTTGAAATCTTTGAATCCTTAATTAATCTAGCGATAGTCAGTCACCTCGTAAATGCTAAACTTCATTTTGACGATCAGCATTGATTTAGGCAAACACAGTCTACTGCAGGTATCCTATCGGTCATCTCTGAACGCATATACCATACACTGCACAAGGTAAGTGAAGCTAGGACGGTGGCGCTTGATATATCCAAAGCTTTTTACAAGATTTGACATAAAGGTCTTCTCATGAAAATCATCTATATGGTATTACTGGACTAATATTTAATATAATTAGATCCTTACTATCTAAAAGGAAGATCAGGTTGTCCTCGATGGCCATTCATTCAAACGATATGACATAAATCCAGGTGTACCCCAGGGATCAATTCTTGGACCTTTATTTTTCCTGAATGTAATAAACGACTTTCCTGGTAACATTGTGTCTGAGATGTGTATATTTGCTGACGATTCCACGCTCTACTCTCGTCACGCGCACATATTCGAGGCAATGGCGAAATCTATAGAAATTGCCCTCCAGTCTGTTGTGGAATGGGATCATAAATATATGGTAAAATCTAATGCTGCAAAGACAAAGTCCCGTTCATACAACAACTACAAAAACTCTCTTAAAACACCAATTGCCGTGGCAAATAACACTCTACCTCAGATTCAAACATTCTAACCTCCCGGCCTTACCTTCAGTGCCAAGGCTACTGCAAAGAAAGTGGGCTTCCATTACCGTGCCAGAAAACCTCTCACACTTGACAGTATCCTATATCTCACAAAACTACTATCCGCCCATGCATTGAGTATTGTTGTCAAATCTGGACCGGTGCACACTTCACCAGTCTCTTCCTCTTAGACAATGTCAAAAAGCGTATCTACTCATGAAAGTACTTCATTATACACCAAGCTCCAGCCCATGGCCTACAGCCGCAATGTTGTATCATTGTGCCTGTTTTACAAATACTTCAATAAAATGTGTTCCAATAGAAATTAATGCTCTAGTTCCTCCCTCGACGTCAATACACTCGATCAAACTGACAATCTACTAGATTCCATCCATTCACTGTAGAAGTCCCTAGATGCTGGGGAGATTTATACTCCAATAGCTTCTTTTCTCGATCTGCTCGCCTTTGGAACTGTATCGACATGCAAAATTTAAATACAAGCGTCTCGTTGTACTACCCCAATTTAGAATGACCCCCGAAATGTTCATCTTAATTCTCACTAACCCCTTACGTCTACGGTGGAAACTTGTCTTCTTTGAAATGAACTAAGTTTTAAAAAACAATAAAATGATAAATACGCATGTAAGATAATGCGATGTCATGAAAAAGTTAAAGTAATGGGATACACCCAAACAAATTTAATGAAAAGAACACATGTAAAGTAATGGGATACACCCAAACATATTTAATGAAAAGAACACATGTAAGGTAATGGGATACACACAAACAAATTTAATGAAAAGAACACGTTAAGTAATGGGATACACCCAAAAAAAATTAATGAAAAAAACACATGTAAGGTAATGGAATACACCAAAAAAAATTAATGAAAAGAACACATGTAAGGTAATTGGATACACCCACATGAATTAAATTAGAAAAGCACATGTAAGGTAATGGGATACACCAACACAAAATTAATGAAAAGAACACATGTTAGGTAATGGGATACACCCAAATAAATTTAATGAATAAAACACGTGTAAAGAAATGGAATACACCCATACAAATTTAATGAACAGAACACATGTAAAGTAATGAGATATACCCAAACAAATTTAATGAAAAGAACTCATGTAAGGTAATGGGATACACCCAAATAAATTTAATGAAAAGAACACATGTTAGGTAATGGGATACACCCAAACAAATTTAATGAAAAGAACACATGTAAGGTAATGGGATACACCCTAACAAATTAAATGAAAAGAACACATGTTAAGTAATGGGATACACCCAAACTAATTTAAATGAAAAAAACACATGTAAGGTAATGGGATACACCCAAACAAATTTAATGAAAAGAACACATGTAAGGTAATAGGATAGACACAAACAAATCTAATAAAAAGAACGCATGTAAGGTAATGGTATAAACACAAACAAATTGAATTAAAAAAACCCGTTAGGTAATGGGATACACGCAAACAAATTTAATGAAAAAAATACATGTAAGGTAATGGTATACACCCACACACATTTAATGAAAAAAACACAGGTTAAATAATGGGATACACCCAAATAAATCCAATGAAAAAAAGACATGTAAAGTAATGGGATACACCCAAACAAATTTAATGAAAAGAACACATGTTAGGTAATGGGATACACCCAAATAAATTTAATGAAAAAAAAACGTGTATGGTAATGGAATACACCCAAACAAATTTAAAGAAAAGAACACATGTAAAGTAATGAGATACACCCAAACAAATTTAATGAAAAGAACACATGTAAGGTAATGGGATACACCCAAACACATTTAATGAAAAGAACACATGTTAGGTAATGGAATACACACAAACAAATTTAATGAAAAGAACACATGTAAAGTAACGGGATACACCCTAACAAATTTAATGAAAAAAACACATGTAAGGTAATGGGATACATCCAAACAAATTTAATGAAAAAGACACATGTAAGTTAATGGAATACACCCAAACAAATTTAATGAAAAGAACACATGTATTGTAATGGGATACACGCATATAAATTTAATGAAAAGAACACATGTAAGGTAATTGAATACACCCAAACAAATTAAATGAAAAGAACACATGTAAAGTAACGGGATACACCCAAACAAATTTAATAAAAAACACATGTAAGGTTATGGGATACACCCAAACAAATTTAATGAACAGTACACATGTAAGGTAATAGAATAAACCCCAAACAAATTTAATGAAAACAAAACATGTATAGTAATGGGATACACGCAAATAAATTTAATGAAAAGAACACATGTAATGTAATGGTATACATTCAAATAAATGTAATGAAAAGAACACATGTATAGTAATGAGATACATTCAAATAAATTTTGTGAAAAGAACACATTTAAGGTAATGAGATACATTTAAATAAATATAAGGAAAAGAACACATGTAAGGTAATGGAATACATTCAAATAAATGTAATGAAAAGAACACATGTATAGTAATGAGATACATTCAAATAAATGTAATGAAAAGAACACATGTAAGGTGATGGAATACATTCAAATAAATGTAATGAAAAGAACACATGTAAGGAAATGGAATACATTCAAATAAATGTAATGAAAAGAACACATGTAAGGTAATGGGATACACACAAACAAATTTAATGAAAAGAACACGTTAAGTAATGGGATGAACCCAAATAAATTCAATGAAAAAAACACATGTAAGGTAATGGAATACACCCAAACAAATTTAATGAAAAGAACACATGTAAGGTAATTAGAGTACACCCACATGAATTAAATGAAAAAAGCACATGTAAGCTAATGGGATACACCAACACAAATTTAATGAAAAGAACATATGTTAGGTAATGGGATACACCCAAATAAATTTAATGAAAAAAACACGTGTAAGGTAATGGAATACACCCAAATAAATTTAATGAACAGAACACATGTAAGGTAATGGGATACACCCAAACAAATTTAATGAAAAGAACACATGTAAGGTAATGGGATACACCGAAACAAATTTAATGAAAAGAACACATGTAAGGTAATGGGATACACCCAAACAAATTTAATGAAAAGAACACATGTAAGGTAAGGGGATACACTCAAACAAATTTAATGAAAAAAAAATGTAAGGTAATGGGATACACCCTAAAAAATTTAATGAAAAGAACACATATTAAGTAATGGGATACACCCAAAGAAATTTAAATGAAAAAAAAACACATGTAAGGTAATCGGACACACCCAAACAAATTTAATAAAAAGAACACATGTAAGGTAATGGGATAGACACAAACAAATCTAATAAAAAGAACACATGTAAGGTAATGGAATAAACACAAACAAATTGAATTAAAAGAACACGTTAGGTAATGGGATACACCCAAACAAATTTAATGAAAAAAAAACATGTAAGGAAATGGGATACACCCACACACATTTAATAAAAAGAACACATGTTAGGTAATAGGATACCCATAAATAAATCTAATGAAAAAAAGACATGTAAAGTAATGGGATACACCCAAACAAATTTAATGAAAGGAACACATGTAAGGTAATGGGATACACCCAAACAAATCTAATAAAAAGAACACATGTAAGGTAATTGGATACACCCACACAAATTTAATGAAAAAACACATGTAAGGTAATGGGATACACCCACATAAATTTAATGAAAAAAGCACATGTAAGGTAATGGGATACACGAACACAAATTAAATGAAAAGAACACATGTAAGGTAATTGGATACACCCAAATAAATTTAATAAAAAAATACGTGTATGGTAATGGAATACACCCAAACAAATTTAATGAAAAGAACACATGTAAAGTAATGAGATACACCCAAACAAATTTAATGAAAAGAACACATAGAAGGTAATGGGATACACCCAAACACATTTAATGAAAAGAACACATGTTAGGTAATGGAATACACACAAACAAATTTAATGAAAAGAACACATGTAAAGTAACGGGATACACCCTAACAAATTTAATGAAAAAAACACATGTATTGTAATGGGATACACCCAAACAAATTTAATGAAAAATACACATGTAAGTTAATAGAATATACCCAAACAAATTTAATGAAAAGAACACATGTATTGTAATGGGATACACGCAAATAAATTTAATTAAAAGAACACATGTAAGGTAATGGAATACACCCAAACAAATTAAATGAAAAGCACACATGTAAAGTAACGTGATACACCCAAACAAATTTAATGAAAAAAACACATGTAAGGTAATGGGATACACCCAAACAAATTTAATGAACAGTACACATGTAAGGTAATGGAATACACCCAAATAAATTTAATGAAAAGAACACATGTATATAATGAGATACACGCAAATAAATTTAATGAAAAGAACACATGTAAGGTAATGGTATACATTCAAATAAATGTAATGAAAAGAACACATGTATAGTAATGAGATACATTCAAATAAAATTTGTGAAAAGAACACATTTAAGGTAATGAGATACATTTAAATAAATATAAGGAAAAGAACACATGTAAGGTAATGGAATACATTCAAATAAATGTAATGAAAAGAACACATGTATAGTAATGAGATACATTCAAATACATGTAATGAAAAGAACACATATAAGGTAATGGAATACATTCAAATAAATGTAATGAAAAGAACACATATAAGGTAATGGAATACATTCAAATAAATGTAATGAAAAGAACACATGTAAGGTAATGGAATACATTCAAATAAATGTAATGAAAAGAACACATGTAAGGTAATGGAATACATTCAAATAAATTTAATGAAAAGAACACATGTAACGTAATGAGATATATTCAAATAAATTTAATGAAAAGAACACATGTAACGTAATGAGATAGATTCACATAAATGTAATGAAAAGAGCACATGTAATGTAATGGGATACACTCAAATAAATTTTAAGAAAAGAACACATGTAAGGTAATGGAATACATTCAAATAAATTTAATGAAAAGAACACGTGTAAGGTAATGGGATACACCTGAACAAATTTAATTAAAAGAAACAATGTAAGGTACCGGGATACACCCAAACAAATTTAATGAAAAGAACACATGTAAATTAATGGGATAAAATAAAAAGGCCAATGAAAAAAATAAATATGTACATAATTAGATATCATTACAGAAAGGCAATAAAAACGCATGTAGAGTAGTAGGTTCAATAAACAATAATAAAATAACGTTTTTTCTTCATTAACTTTCTTTAGATTGTATACAATTACCTTACATGCATTTTTATTAATATTCTGTTATTGTATCTCCTTACTTTTATGGGTTGTTTTATCATGAACTAACTTTAATTGTACCCCATTACCTTACATACGTTTTTATTATCTGTCTTTAATTGTATCCCATTACCCTAAATACGTTTTTATTTCATTTCCTTTTTTTATTGTATCCAATTAGATTAGATACGTTTATTTTTATTAACTTTCTTTGATTGATTTTCTTTGATTGTACCACATAATCTCACATGCGTTTTTATAAACTGTCTTTAATTGTACCCAATTAACTAAGCTACGTTATTTTTATAACATTTCAATTGTATCTCAATACATTACATATTTTTAATTAACTTTCTTTTACTGTATTGCATTACTTCAGCTGCGTTTTTACTTTATACACTTTTGATTGTACCCCATTTCTTTACATGCGTTTTGTAAAGTTTCCCCCTGATAGTATTTTATTACTTTACATATGATTATTTTTTATAAACGGTTTTAGATTATATCCCATGACCTTATATGCTTTTTTATAAACTTGTTTGAGTGTATCCCATTACCTAACATGAGTGAATTATCTTTCTTAGATTGTATCGCATTACCTAACATGAGTGAATTATCTTTCTTAGATTGTATCGCATTACCTAACATGAGTGAATTATCTTTCTTAGATTGTATCGCATTACCTAACATGAGTGAATTATCTTTCTTAGATTGTATCGCATTACCTAACATGAGTGAATTATCTTTCTTAGATTGTATCGCATTACCTAACATGAGTGAATTATCTTTCTTAGATTGTATCGCATTACCTAACATGAGTGAATTATCTTTCTTAGATTGTATCGCATTACCTAACATGAGTGAATTATCTTTCTTAGATTGTATCGCATTACCTAACATGAGTGAATTATCTTTCTTAGATTGTATCGCATTACCTAACATGAGTGAATTATCTTTCTTAGATTGTATCGCATTACCTAACATGAGTGAATTATCTTTCTTAGATTGTATCGCATTACCTAACATGAGTGAATTATCTTTCTTAGATTGTATCGCATTACCTAACATGAGTGAATTATCTTTCTTAGATTGTATCGCATTACCTAACATGAGTGAATTATCTTTCTTAGATTGTATCGCATTCAATAACATGAGTGAATTATCTTTCTTAGATTGTATCCCATTACCTAACATGAGTGAATTATCTTTCTTAGATTGTATCCCATTACCTAACATGAGTGAATTATCTTTCTTAGATTGTATCGCATTACCTAACATGAGTGAATTATCTTTCTTAGATTGTATCGCATTACCTAACATGAGTGAATTATCTTTCTTAGATTGTATCGCATTACCTGCAAAGCTTTCTTTTCATTAAATTTATTTGATTATACTCTTACAACCGTTTTTGATTAGCTTACTTTGATAGTATCCGACAACTTTACGTGTGTTTTGTTTAAGTATATTTCATGTTTTTCATTAATTTGCTTTAATAGTATGTCATTACTTTACATGCGTTATTTTCATTAACGTTCTTTCATTGTATCCATTACCATACATTTGTTTTTAAGATCTTGGATTGTATCCTATTATCATACATGCGTTTTGTTTATTAAATATCTTTGATTGTATCTCATAATCTTACATGCGATGTTTGTCACTACCTTTCTTTCATTGTATCTCATTATTTACATGCGTGTTTATTTCATTGACTTTCTTCGATTGAATAGTTTTACTTTACATGCGTGTGTTTATCATTAACTTACTTTGATTGTATCCTATCCCCTTAGTCGTATTTCTTTGTTCATTGACTTTCTTTAATTGTATCCCATTACCTTACATGCGTTTTTGTTTATTAAATTACATTGATTGTTTCCCATTACCTTACATGATTTTCTATTAAATTTCCTTGATCGTATCTAATTACTTTACATGCGTTTTCATTTATTAAATTACATTGATTGTTTCCCATTACCTTAACCGTTTTTTATTACATTTCCTTGATTGTATCCAATTACTTACATGCGTTTTTATTTATTAAATTACATTGATTGTTTCCCATTACTTAACCGCTTTTTTATTAAATTTCTTTGATTGTATCCAATTACTTTACATGCGTTTATGTTTATTAACTGACTTTGATTGTATCCTATTACCTTAGATGCTTTTATTACATTTCTTAGATAGTATCCCATTACTTTACAAGCGTTTATGTTTATTAACTGACTTTAGTTGTATCCTATTACCTTACATGCTTTTATTACATTTCTTAGATAGTATCCCATTACTTTACAAGCGTTTATGTTTATTAACTGACTTTAGTTGTATACTATTACCCTCTATGCTTTTTATTAAATTTCCTTGATAGTATCTAATTACTTTACGTGCGTTTATGTTAATTAACTGACTTTAGTTGTATCCTATTACCTTACATGCTTTTTATTACATTTCTTAGATAATATCCCATTACTTTACAAGCGTTTATGTTTATTAACTGACTTTAGTTGTATACTATTACCTTACATGCTTTTTATTACATTTCTTAGATAGTATCCCATTACTTTACAAGCGTTTATGTTTATTAACTGACTTTAGTTGTATCCTATTACCTTACATGCTTTTTATTACATTTCTTAGATAGTATCCCATTACTTTACAAGCGTTTATGTTTATTAACTGACTTTAGTTGTATCCTATTACCTTACATGCTTTTTATTACATTTCTTAGATAGTATCCCATTACTTTACATGCGTTTATGTTTATTAACTGACTTTAGTTGTATCCTATTACCTTACATGCTTTTTATTACATTTCTTAGATAATATCCCATTACTTTACAAGCGTTTATGTTTATTAACTGACTTTAGTTGTATCCTATTACCTTACATGCTTTTTATTACATTTCTTAGATAATATCCCATTACTTTACAAGCGTTTATGTTTATTAACTGACTTTAGTTGTATACTATTACCTTACATGCTTTTTATTACATTTCTTAGATAGTATCCCATTACTTTACAAGCGTTTATGTTTATTAACTGACTTTAGTTGTATCCTATTACCTTACATGCTTTTTATTACATTTCTTAGATAGTATCCCATTACTTTACAAGCGTTTATGTTTATTAACTGACTTTAGTTGTATCCTATTACCTTACATGCTTTTTATTACATTTCTTAGATAATATCCCATTACTTTACAAGCGTTTATGTTTATTAACTGACTTTAGTTGTATCCTATTACCTTACATGCTTTTTATTACATTTCTTAGATAGTATCCCATTACTTTACAAGCGTTTATGTTTATTAACTGACTTTAGTTGTATCCTATTACCTTACATGCTTTTTATTACATTTCTTAGATAGTATCCCATTACTTTACAGGCGTTTATGTTTATTAACTGACTTTTATTGTATCCTATTACCTTACATGCTTTTTATTACATTTCTTAGATAATATCCCATTACTTTACAAGCGTTTATGTTTATTAACTGACTTTAGTTGTATCCTATTACCTTACATGCTTTTTATTACATTTCTTAGATAGTATCCCATTACTTTACAAGCGTTTATGTTTATTAACTGACTTTAGTTGTATCCTATTACCTTACATGCTTTTTATTACATTTCTTAGATAGTATCCCATTACTTTACAAGCGTTTATGTTTATTAACTGACTTTAGTTGTATCCTATTACCTTACATGCTTTTTATTACATTTCTTAGATAATATCCCATTACTTTACAAGCGTTTATGTTTATTAACTGACTTTAGTTGTATCCTATTACCTTACATGCTTTTTATTACATTTCTTAGATAGTATCCCATTACTTTACAAGCGTTTATGTTTATTAACTGACTTTAGTTGTATCCTATTACCTTACATGCTTTTTATTACATTTCTTAGATAGTATCCCATTACTTTACAAGCGTTTATGTTTATTAACTGACTTTAGTTGTATCCTATTACCTTACATGCTTTTTATTACATTTCTTAGATAGAATCCCATTACTTTACAAGCGTTTATGTTTATTAACTGACTTTAGTTGTATCCTAT
Organism: Sepiola atlantica; assembly: GCA_963556195.1. Classification (NCBI taxonomy): domain Eukaryota; kingdom Metazoa; phylum Mollusca; class Cephalopoda; order Sepiida; family Sepiolidae; genus Sepiola; species Sepiola atlantica. The sequence goes on from OY744528.1 coordinate 63,033,082, forward strand.
TACCTTACATGCTTTTTATTACATTTCTTAGATAATATCCCATTACTTTACAAGCGTTTATGTTTATTAACTGACTTTAGTTGTATCCTATTACCTTACATGCTTTTTATTACATTTCTTAGATAGTATCCCATTACTTTACAAGCGTTTATGTTTATTAACTTACTTTAGTTGTATCCTATTACCTTACATGCTTTTTATTACATTTCTTAGATAGTATCCCATTACTTTACAAGCGTTTATGTTTATTAACTGACTTTAGTTGTATCCTATTACCTTACATGCTTTTTATTACATTTCTTAGATAATATCCCATTACTTTACAAGCGTTTATGTTTATTAACTGACTTTAGTTGTATCCTATTACCTTACATGCTTTTTATTACATTTCTTAGATAGTATCCCATTACTTTACAAGCGTTTATGTTTATTAACTGACTTTAGTTGTATCCTATTACCTTACATGCTTTTTATTACATTTCTTAGATAGTATCCCATTACTTTACAAGCGTTTATGTTTATTAACTGACTTTAGTTGTATCCTATTACCTTATATGCTTTTTATTACATTTCTTAGATAGTATCCCATTACTTTACAAGCGTTTATGTTTATTAACTGACTTTAGTTGTATCCTATTACCTTACATGCTTTTTATTACATTTCTTAGATAGTATCCCATTACTTTACAAGCGTTTATGTTTATTAACTGACTTTGATTGTATACTATTACCCTCTATGCTTTTTATTAAATTTCCTTGATAGTATCTAATTACTTTACGTGCGTTTATGTTAATTAACTGACTTTAGTTGTATCCTATTACCTTACATGCTTTTTATTACATTTCTTAGATAGTATCCCATTACTTTACAAGCGTTTATGTTTATTAACTGACTTTGATTGTATACTATTACCCTCTATGCTTTTTATTAAATTTCCTTGATAGTATCTAATTACTTTACGTGCGTTTATGTTAATTAACTGACTTTAGTTGTATCCTATTACCTTACATGCTTTTTATTACATTTCTTAGATAGTATCCCATTACTTTACAAGCGTTTACGTTTTTTAACTTACTCTGAGTGTATCCTATTACCTTACATGCTTGTCTATTCACTTTTCTCTTATTGTTTCTCATGACTTTACATGCGTTTATGTTTATTAACTTACTCTGATTGTATCCTATTACCTCAGACGTTGTTTCATTAATTTTCCTTGATTGTATCCCATGAACTTACATGCGTTTTTATTAATTACATTACTTTGATTGTATTTCATTACCTTATATGGTTTTTTATATACTTTACTTGATTATATCTTATTACTTTACATGCGTTTTTGTGTATTAACTCACTTTGCTTGTATCCCATTACCTTACATGTTTGTATTAACTTTCCCTGGTAGTATCTCATTACTTTACATGCGTTTTTGTTCGTTATTTTTTTTTTGATTGTATCTTACATGCATTTTTGGTTATTAACTTACTTTTATAGTACCCCATTACCTTACATGCGTTTTTGTTCGTTATTTTTTTTTTTATTGTATCTTACATGCATTTTTGGTTATTAACTTACTTTGATAGTACCCCATTACCTTACATGCGTTTTTGTTTATTAATGTACTTTGATTTCTTTGATTTTAGACGATTACTTTACATGCGATATCTTTTCATATACTTTCTTTGATTATAGATCATTTTCTTTAAATGGTGGTCGTTTGCATAACATTTCCTTGATTTTACTCTATTTGCTTTCATGTGTTTTAGAATTGACTGTTTTTGATTGTGAATTATTACTTTTCATACTTCGTGTATTAATACATTTCGCAATGACTTACGTGCGTTTTTTCTGAAATACCTTTCATAGATTTATCCTATGACATTATATACGTTTTTCCTTTGATATTCGCTAACATGCATCGTTTTATTACTTTTATTTTAATTGTATCCCATTATTTCACATGCGTATTTTTAATGAAATTTCTTTGATAGTATCGCATTATATTACATCCGTTTTTTTCATTAACGTTCTTGGAGTGTAGCATCATGTGACATGCGTTTTTTTATTAACTTTATTTGATTGTACCACAGTTTCCTTACACACATTTTTGTCATTAACTTTGTTTGATTGCTCCCTATTACTCTACTCACGTTTGTTTATGACCTTTCTTTGATTGTATCCAATGACCTTACATAGTTTTTTTTATTAAGTTTCTTTGATTGTGTCCCAATACATTAAATGCGTTTTTTATTAAATTTTTTATTGTATCGAATTACCTTACATGAGTTTTTTTTTAATTCACTTACTTGGATTGTATGACATTACTTTATATGCGTTTTTTATTAACTTTCTTTGATTGTATTAGATTACGCTTTCTATCATCAACTTTGTCTTATTGCATCCCATTGCTTTACATACAATTTATTTTCATTAACTCGTTTTAATTGTACATAATTAGCTTACATACAGTTTTTAATAAGCTTTCTTTGATTGCATCCTATTACCTTACATGTGTTACTTTTTTCATATAAGTTTTTTGATTGTATTCCATTACTTTCAATCGTTTTTATTCACTAACTTACTTAGATTGTATCTGTTACACCGGCCGTTCTTACACAGGAAAAACTGCACCGGTTGTCATTATAAATAGTTCGAGTCACAAGAGACACAGAGAAGACAAAGCACAGTCTTGTAACTGTCTAGCCAAGTGCTAGTCACTTTGTTAATACACTTGTTAAACCAACCCTCGACTTGACTTCCTTTATTTATCATTTATTGTTGGACAACTTCACAACAGATTGGCGACGAGGAATCGAAACGATTTCACTGCAAAAAAATAACCCAAAGTGATTCGCAAGATCTTCACGGAAAAAAACCCATCTTCGTCAGATATTTGGATTCGCAAGGATTAACAGTAAATTAACTACTGAGTAGTTAAGCGAAAAAAAACAAAAAAACATAAACTCAAAACTTGCTACCAAAAATCGAAAACTAGAAAACGCGAAAGACATTTTAAATTACTGAAATAATTGAATACACTGATACCTTTATTTTTTTCTCTTTAAGTTTCACTGACTCGTTAAGATAAATGTTATCCGCGTCAACTATTACAGATATTGTGTAAGTTTGTCGTTATTATTAGGACAACATCTGATATTTGAGCAAGATCCGGATTGACTATTTATTAAAACGATCTACCACAGAATTGTCAAGAGCAAAGGACGGACAGTGAAAACATATATTCGCGTATGTCATTTGTGCTTCTAACAAAGAACTGTTAAATTAGCAAGTCGCATTTTTGCAAAATTAAAAGGGGTTAAAAAGATTTCCCATAAAACTAGTCTTATTAGGCTTATAGCGACGGACTTGGTTTTGTAAAACTACGTACACATATATATATATATAAAAAAAATTTTTTTTCTTAGTTTTGTTTTTCAAACAAAAGAACTGGGATTGAATTTTTTTTTTATTAAGGAATAATATATTTCTTGCTTTGTGTATTAGTTGAGCAAACTAATTATATAAAGCACGTTGTGGGGAAAACTGATTTATTTTTACAAGTGTAAATTGTGTGGTGCATAATTTGAATTCGTGAATGATGGACACTGAATTCAAAGAGTCTCTTTTTCAATTACCTAAATTCCAAACGGAACAAAATGTTGCGTTACAAAGACAGCAAGTTGAACAACAAATGGAACTTCAAAGAAAACAAGTTGAAATTGAGGAGAAATTTAAAAGAGAGTCGTTGGAACAGCAAAAAGCCTAAAGAAAAATGCATGCTGAACGAGAAGAAAGATTCCAAGAAAAACTGCTACAACAGCAGAAATACTTCAAAGAACTCTTGATAAAAACACAGGAGGAACAGAGAAAATTTCTGGAGGCAACACAGTTAACGAAAGCAAACTAGAATCATAATGCATTCTCCCAGACGGCTGTGTGGAGCGCTATCGAAATTTTCAATTATAATCCAGAAGACGATGTCACTTTTGCTCACTTCTATAGAAGATATGAGGATATTTTTGTATCGGATTGCAGTACACGGACAGACTCTAAAAAGTTAGATTTTTGCTAAGAAAATTAGGAGCTGCCGAGCATACAAAGTTCGTGAATTTTATCCTTCCAAAAAAGACCAGTTAGTTGAACTTCCAGGAGGAAGTTACTTTACTAACAGAACTGTTTTCTACAAAAACCTTTCTTTTCCAAAGGAGATATAAGTGTATGAATGTCACTAGAAGAGAGGAAGACGACTACATTACGTATGCAAGTATAGTAAATAAACTTTGCGACGATTTTAAATTAGAGGAATTATCATCGGATAATTTTAAATGTCTAATATTCTTGCAAGGTCTGGTCTTAAATAAAGACTCTGAAATCAGACATCGTGCTTTAAATAAACTCGAAAATGAGCCATGTCTAACCATACAAAACTTAGCGGAAGACTGTGAACGTTTTGTTGCGCTGAAACAGGACAGTCGTGACATAGAGGAAAACGGAGTGTCGCACATTAAAAAATTGACTTCAATGAATAACCAGAGAAAAAAACATGGAAAAGATCCACCTGGACCGTGTCTGAGGTGTGGAGATAACCATTGGTACAATGAGTGTCCCTACATATTCAAACAATGTGACACCTGCCACCAGAAAGGACATAAAGCATCACGTTGTAGGAAAAAATCTGGTAGGAAGACAGCCATTAAACTGACAAAAATTGAACCTGAAGAACAAAATATCCGGAAATATGTACAGGTCAAAATGCTTTAAAAAAAGTAAGACTACAGCTTGATAGTGGGTCTGACATTTCCATCATTAATGTACAGGCATGGAAGAAGCTTGGGAGACCCACTATGATCACATCACAAAAACCGGCGAGAAGCGTCAGTGGTGAAAAAATAACCTTCAAAGGGGAATTATTGACGAATATTTCTTTCCAGAATAAGACCGTAAAAGCCAAAATTTTTGTTATGCGAAAATCGAATAACCTTTTTGGAACTGATCTGATTGAAAAGTTTAGCCTACGGGATCTGCCTTTAAGCTCCTTTTGCCAAAAGGTTGAGGATTCGAATGTGGAGGCAGAAAAACTCAAGAGGGAATTAAAAGAAAAATTTGCAGACGTATTTTCAGGCTGTCTTGGAAGGTGTACAAAAGCGGTAGGAAAGTTTGAAGTCAAAACCAATCAACTACCTGTGTTCAGAAAGAAAAGAAATGTTCCATACGCCGCTATACAGCAAATAGACGGTGAATTAGAAAGACTCGAGAACCTGGCTGTCATTTCAAAAATTGATCACAGTGAGTGGGCTTCACCTACAGTTTATGTTAAGAAAAAGAACAAGGATATTCGGGTTTGTGCCGACTTTTCCACAGGCTTTAACAAGGCATTAAAAGATCACCATTACCCTCTTCCAAGCCCTGAAGAAATATTTGCGAAACTGAGTGGAGGAAAATATTTTTCTATAATCGACCTCAGCGACGCTTATCTTCAAATCCCTGTCGATGAGGAGTGTTCAAAACTGCTTTGCATCAATACCCATAAGGGATTATACAAATTTAACCGACTTCCTTTTGGGGTCAAGGTCGCCCCTGCGATTTTTCAACAAATTATGGACATGATGTTTAATGGGATGGATTTCGCAGTAGGGTACCTGGACGATGTGTTAATAAACAGCGTTAGCAAAGAACAACACAAGACTCATGTAAACCAAGTATTAAAAAAAATCAAGGATTATGGATTTAAAATCAAAGATGAGAAATGTATTTTTTTCATGGAAAAAATAAAATACTTAGGGCAAATCATCGATGAGCAAGGAAGACGGCCAGACTCAGATAGGGCAATGGCGATAAGGAACATGCCTGCTCCAGAAAATACTGCAACCCTACAAAGCTTCTTAGGGTTGGCGAATTACTACAATGTGTTCGTACCAGACATGCATAAACTAAGATCACCCTTAAACGAACTGTTAAAGAAGGACCAAAAATGGGTCTGGACGCAAGAGTGCGAAGAAGCGTTTCAGAAAATTAAAGATATCTTAACGTCTGACTTGTTTCTGGCACATTATAATCCCAAGCGTTATATTGTAGTTGCAAGCGATGCCAGCAACTATGGTATAGGAACATGCATATTGCACAAAATGGATGATGGAAAATTAAAACCCATAGGCCATGCATCCCGAACACTTCTACCAGCCGAAAAAAATACTCTCAAATTGAGAAAGAGGCTCTAAGCATTATATTCGCGGTAAAGAAATTTCATCGTTTCCTGCATGGTAGACAATTTCTGTTACAAACAGACCACACACCCTTATTAACGATTTTCGGATCGAAAAAGGGACTACCACAACACATTGCGAATAGACTCTAAAGAAGGGGGACTATTCTTCTTAACTACAATTTTCAAATAGAGTATGTACCATCTAAGACATTTGGTCATGCAGACGGGTTATCAAGGTTGATACCTAAGCAGACAGAACCATTGGAGGATATGGTGATAGCAGCTATTCAAGCGGAAGCTGAAGTAAAAAATACGTTATGTGACACAATAAGAGAACTTCCAGTAACGCTTGATGAGATTAAGAGTAAAGCAGAAGTGGATGAATTCGTATCCTTTTATGAACTGTCCTTGATTGTATACCATTACTTTACATTCGTATTCTTTTATTAATTGTCCTTGATTGCATATCATTACTTTAAATTCGTATTCTTTTATTAACTGTCCTTGATTGCATATCATTACTTTACATTCGTATCCTTTTATTAACTGTCCTTGATTTATATCATTTCTTTTCATTCGTGTCTTTTTATTAACTGTCCTTTATTGTATATCATTACTTTACATTCGTATTCTTTTATTAACTGTCCTTGATTGTATATCATTACTTTACATTCGTATCCTTTTATTAACTTCCTTGATTGTATATCATTACTTTACATTCGTATTTTTTACTTAACTGTCCTTGATTGCATATCATTACTTTACATTCGTATTCTTTTATTAACTGTCATTGATTGTATATCATTACTTTACATTCGTATTCGTTTATTAACTGTCCTTGATTGTATATCATTACTTTACATTCGTATCCTTTTATTAACGGTCTTCGATTGTATATCATTACTTTACATTCGTATCCTTTTATTAACTGTCCTTTATTGTATATCATTACTTTACATTCGTATTCGTTTATTAACTGTCCTTGATTGTATATCATTACTTTACATTCGTATTCGTTTATTAACTGTCCTTGATTGTATATCATTACTTTACATTCGTATCCTTTTATTAACTGTCTTTTATTGCATATCATTACTTTACATTCGTATCCTTTTATTAACTGTCCTTGATTGTATTCAATTTCTTTACTTCTGTATCCCTTTATTAACTGTCCTTGATTGTATATCATTACTTTACATTCGTATTTTTTAATTACCTGTCCTTGATTGCATATCATTACTTTACATTCGTATTCTTTTATTAACTGTCATTGATTGTATATCATTACTTTACATTCGTATTCGTTTATTAACTGTCCTTGATTGTATATCATTACTTTACATTCGTATCCTTTTATTAACGGTCCTCGATTGTATATCATTACTTTACATTCGTATCCTTTTATTAACTGTCCTTTATTGCATATCATTACTTTACATTCGTATCCTTTTATAAACTGTCCTTGATTGTATTCCATTTCTTTACTTCTGTATCCCTTTATTAACTGTCCTTGATTGTATATCATTACTTTACATTTGTATTTTTTAATTAACTGTCCTTGATTGCATATTATTACTTTACATTGGTATTCTTTTATTAACTTCCTTGATTGTATATCATTACTTTACATTCGTATTCTTTTATTAACTTTTCTTGATTGTATATCATTACTTTACATTCGTATCCTTTTATTAACTGCCCTTGATTGTATATCATTACTTTACATTCGTATCCTTTTATTAACTGCCCTTGATTGTATATCATTACTTTACATTTGTATCCATTTATTAACTGTCCTTGATTGCATATCATTACTTTAAATTCGTATTCTTTTATTAACTGTCCTTGATTGTATATCATTACTTTACATTCGTATCCTTTTATTAGCTGTCCTTGATTGCATATCATTACTTTAAATTCGTATTCTTTTATTAACTGTCCTTGATTGCATATCATTACTTTACATTCGTATTCTTTTATTAACTGTCCTTGATTGCATATAATTACTTTACATTCGTAATCTTTTTATCAACTGTCCTTGATTGTATATCATTACTTTACATTCGTATTCTTTTATTAACTGTCCTTGATTGCATATCATTACTTTACATTCGTATTCTTTTATTAACTGTCCTTGATTGTATATCATTACTTTACATTCGTATCCTTTTATTAACTGTCCTTGATTGCATATCATTACTTTACATTCGTATTCTTTTATTAACTGTCCTTGATTGCATATAATTACTTTACATTCGTAATCTTTTTATCAACTGTCCTTGATTGTATATCATTACTTTACATTCGTATTCTTTTATTAACTGTCCTTGATTGCATATCATTACTTTACATTCGTATTCTTTTATTAACTGTCCTTGATTGTATATCATTACTTTACATTCGTATCCTTTTATTAACTGTCCTTGATTGCATATTATTACTTTACATTCGTATTCCTTTATTAACTGTCCTTGATTGTATATCATTACTTTACATTCGTATCCTTTTATTAACTGTCCTTGATTATATATCATTACTTTACATTCGTATACTTTTATTAACTGTCCTTGATTATATATCATTACTTTACATTCGTATCCTTTTATTACCTCTCCTTAATTGTATATCATTACTTTATATTTGTATCATTTTATTAACTGTCCTTGATTATATACCATTACTTTATATTCTTTTCCTTTTATTAACTTGCTTTATTTGTATACCATTACTTTACATTAGTTTATTTTTATTAATTTCTTTTATTGTATCAAATTACTTTACATTCGTTTACCTTTATTAACTTCCTTTGATTGTATCCTATTACGTTTCTTGCTTTTTTATTTTATTTCTTTGATTTTATCCTATCACCTTAAATTATTTTCATTTTATTTGATTGTATCCCATTTTGTACATGCTTGTTTTATTAACTTTCTTAAATTGTACCCTTACATGCTTGTTCTATTAACTTTCTTTGATTGTATCTAATTACGTTACATGCGTTTTTAGGTACGTTCGTTGACTGCATCCCATTACCTTTCATGCGTGTTTTATTACCTTTCTTTGATTGTATCCTATTAATTTACATTCGTTTTCTTTTTATAAACTTTCCTTGATTGGATCCTATTACTTTACATTCCTTACCTTTTATTTACTTTCTTTGATTGTATGCAACTATTTTACATTAGTGTCCTTTTATTAACATTCTTTGGTTGTATAGCATTACTTTACATTCATTCCCTTCATTATCTTTCTTTGATTGTATACCATTACTTTACTATATTTTCCTTTTATGAACTTTCTTTGATTGTATACCATTACTTTACATTCGTTTCCTTTTATTAACAGTCTTGGATTGTATACTATAACTTTACATTTGTGTTGCCTTTATTAACCTTCATTGAGTGTATACCATTGATTTACATTCGTATCCTTTTATTAATTGTATTTGATTTTATACTATTAATTTACATTCGTTTTCTTTTATTAACTTTCTTTGAGTGTATACAATTACTTGACATTCGTTTCCGTTTATGAACTGTCTTTGATTGTATCTCATTACTTTACATTAGTTTCCTTTTATTAACTGTCTTTGATGGTATCTCATTACTATACATTAGTTTATTTTATGAACTTTCTTTTATTGTATCAAATTACTTAACATTATTTTCTCTTTTATTTACTTTCTTTTATGGTATCTCATTACTTTACGTTCGTTTCCTTTTATTAACTTCATTGAATTGTATCACATTACTTTACATACTTGTTTTATTAACTTTCTTAAATTGTTTCCCATTACTTTACATGCTTATTCTATAAACTTTCTTTGATTGTATCTAATTACTTTACATGCGATGTTCATAAACTTTCTTTAATTGTATCAAATTTCCTTACATTCGTTTCCTTGAATTAACTTTCTTTGATTGAATGCCATTACCTAACATTCGTTTCCTTTTATTAACTTTCTCTGGTTGTATCCCATTACCATTGATTCGTTTTATTTTATTAACGTTTTTTGATTGTATTTTATTAAATTACATTCGTTTTCCTTTATTCATTTTCTTTTCTTGTTGTCCATTACCTTTCATCTGTTTCTTTATTTACTTTGATGGTATCCCATTTTTTTACATGGTTTTTATTTATTAACTGTCATTGATTGTATCCCATCACCTTACATTTGTTTACCTTTAGGAACTTTCTTTGATTGTATCCCATTTTTTTTACATGCGTTTATAATTGACTTTTTTTATTAGATAGCATTTTACAGTCATTTTACTTTTTTATTATCATCACCATATGACTTGATTTTCTTTCATTACTTTCCTACAATGGTATAGTATTACTTTATATACGTTATATTTCATTAATTTTCTTGGATTGTCGCCCATTCCTTTACATGCATTTGTTATCATTTTCCGTTTTAGATTGGATATTATTTTTTTACATACGCTCTTGATCAAGTGTCTATCTTTATATCCCATTATTTTAGCTCGTATTCCTTTTGATGTACTTTCTTTGATTGTATCCCATTACATTACACCCTTTTTTTTTCATTGACATTCTTGAGTGTATCTCATTAATTTTCAGTGGTTTGTTTCTGTTTACTGTATCCCATTTCCGTACATAGGTGTTTTTATTGTATTTATTTGACTGTATTCCATTACGTTTTATGCGGGTTTTGTTCATGAACTTTCTTTGATTGTATCCCATTACCTTACAGTTTTATTCTTTTGTGTATTCCATTACCTTACATGCAGTTTGTTCATTTACTTTATTTTATCATATTCTATTACCTATTACGCAACCGCTTTATATATATATATATATATATATATATATATATATATATATATATATATATATATATATATATATATATATATAAAAATATTTTGTTGTGACCTTGTTAGAGGCCGACATAAGTACACGGAAACACGGGGTTACAGGAACAAAGATATATTATTGAAGAAAAAGAATATTTATACAAGAAGTGGTATTCTGGACTGTCAGTATAGAACTGGGGTGGAAGAAGTCTGTGAGTTGGAATGCTTCTCGCATTTTATTATGGATGGACGAGTCCATTTGGTCTTCGTACAGGTACAGCACCATAACACCCCCTTCGAAGCCTTACCTCATCAGGAGTCTTAGTAACGTTTCCTTTTCGGATTTATATCTATGTAGTCTGAAGCCATTCGTTTTCTGTTTGGCTGCCGTTTCTGTGTGACTACCTGGGGTGCTGGCAAGTTGAAAGTGTCATATATCACGTCCATCACGTCTTCTACTTGTGGAGAGCTGTCAGTGTAATCTGACAGTCTTTTTCTGATCTGATTCAGATGACTCTTATACGAGAACTATGGTCCTTTTATAATATAGACCATCGACCTGATCATCTTTTCAATTGTACCGAGTTCACAGAAAGATGCGTTGTTTTTGTACATTTTAAAGTATACCTTATCTTCTGGGCTGTATCTTTTCTTCGGTACCGTAGAGATTCGATCATATTTATTTTGTTTAGGTAGTAACTTATCAAACACGGACTTCACTTTCCGCGCAAATATCATCTCTGCGAGGGATAATGAAGATGGTACGTTTTTAGTAATTCTATATACTTGCAGAAATTGTTGCAAAGTCTTCTCCTTAAGAGTATCACCGGCATTTTTTAGTGCTCTTTTTAACGTGTCTACAAAGCGTTCCCCTGGCCGTTTGACCTAGGATGATATGGGGGAGTCGTTATATGTCTGATTTGAAACGTCGCGCAGAACTCCTCAAAATCTGATGACGTGAACTGCGTCCCATTATCACTCACCAGACAATCCACTACCCCAAAACGGGAAAATACTTCATGTAAGAATCTTATCGTAACCTCCGACGTGGGACTCTTGCAACGTAGTACCTCAGGCCACTTCGAAAAACTGTCGACTACGATTAAGTAGTAAAAACCTTCCAGTGGTCCCGCGAAATCCACGTGGATTGTTGCCCACGGATGGTCGGTCTTTGGCCATGGGCTATGTTTTATATGCGGTGCTTTTGCCGCTAAGGCACTGCCTTTACACAGTTTTACTGCTTTTTCAATGTCATCATCCATATCTGGCCAGTACACAAAACTCCTCATTAAACCCTTCATCCTGCTTATCCCTGGATGGCCAACTTGAAAATCTTTTAGAATTTTCTTTCGTAGTTTTTCTGGGATGACCACCCTTTCCTTGTGCATGAGTACCTCATCACAGAGTAAGAAACTCTTTGCCACATGTACATCCTTATCTACCATTTTCATTTTTGTGCTGGTGATAAATTCATCCTCGTGAGCTTCTTTTTTTCATCTTGTATAGCGTCACCGGGTGCTTTATCACTGCGTTGCACAAAATCTCTCAAAAATCTCCTTCTGTTTGAAGGGACGCGGTCACTATGTCTTCTAGAGTCTCTCTCTGTTTTGGCACTAGTCTCGACAACCCATCTGCATGATAGATTTTATTTGAAGGCAAATGCTTCATTTTGAAGTTGTAATTTAATAAGATAGTTCCCCATCTTTGTAGCCTATTAGCTGTATATACCGGTAGGCTTTTCTTAGATCCATGAATTGTAATTAGCGGCTCATGGTCTGTCTGTAAAGTAAATCGTCTACCATCTATGTATCGGTAAAAAATTGTTATTATTGCTAGAGCCTCTTTCTCGATTTGAAAATACTGTTTTTCCGCCGGGAGCAAGGTCCTAGATGCATGTGCAATGAGTTTATGGGTCCCATCCGGCATTATATGTAGGATACACGCTCCTAAACCATATGAACTAGCATAGCTAGCCACAATTATGTCCAATTCTGGCTTGTAATGTGTTAGAAATAACTCTGACGTAAGTCTTTCTATAATTTTATTAAATGCATCCTTGCATTCAGGTGTCCACACCCAGACTTTATCTTTTTTTAGTAACTCATTTAATGGAGCGCACAAATTATGCATTTCTGGGATAAAGACCTCGTAGTAATTTGCTAACCCCAGGAAACTCTGTAATATTATTTTTTCTGGCGCCGGCATGATTTTTTTATTTTTTTTATCGCGGTAGCCCTTTTCTGGGTCCAGCCTTCTGCCGTCCTTGTCGATAAGATGACCCAGGTATTTTATTCCCTCAAGGAAAAAAATCAGATTTTTTAATTTTTTACTTTGAACCCATAATCTTGGATTCTCGCAAACACTTGATTTACATGTTTCTGGTGTTATTCGACATCTTTGCTGTTAATCAAAATGTCATCAAGATACGCTATCGCAAAATCGAGTCCGCCCAGCATTGTATCCATTACTTGTTGGAAAATGTCTGGCGCGACTTTCACTCCGAAAGCTAACCTTTCGAATTTATATAAACCACGATGTGTGTTTATACATAACGGCTTCGAACTATCCTCATCCACCGGTATTTGGAGGTATGCCCCATTTAGGTCTATTTTAGAAGAAAATCTTCCTCTATTTAAACTTGAGAACACTTCCTCGGGCCTGTGCAGTGGATAATGATAGTCTTCTAAAGCTGTATTCAAGCGTTGAAAAGTCTGCACATACGCGAATCTCATTAGATTTTTTCTTTACATAAACCGTGGGTGCTGCCCACTGGCTGTGTTGTACTTTTGATAAAATACCAGTCTCTACAAGTCGGTCTAGTTCCTCGTTTATTTTTTCTATCGAAGCGAAGGGTACTTTTCTTTCTTTTTTAAATACCGGCGACATTTTCTTTAAGTTGAAATTTGGCCGCCATCTTAGTGCAGCGCCCAAAACCACCAGATAAAAACTCAGGAAAATAATTTTTTAAATTCTCGTTGCAGTTTTTCCGATTCCGTTACTCGACTATTTATTTTTTTACAAAATGTATTTATTGGCAATTTCCATAAATCAAATGCCTGCATCCAGTCCGAACCGAAAATATTATTTGAATCTTTCAGCACCAGTATTTTAAGTTTTTTGGTATTTCCCATTAGGGAGACATTTGTGATTAATTCTCCTTCAAATTTAATTCTTTCCCCATTTACTGTGCTGGCCAGCCTGTTTGTTCTTAATAAAGTGGGGTTATTTAAGATTCTCCACGTATGTAAATTTATTATGGAGACATCTGAACCCGAATCCAATTGTAATTTTATGCTTTCTATCCAGGATTTTCACCTGTACAAATTTTCTTATGTTCATGCATTTTTTATTCTTTGTCCTAGTGGCTTGAACCTGCGTTTTATTTCCTCTGCCTGTTCTGCTGTGCGAGCTTTTATGTTCGACCTTTTTGTAATTCATACAGAACTTCAAACGGAAAGGACAGTCATTGTACCAATGTGGTCTACCACAGCGTGAACAAGGGCTCGGTGGCCATTAATTTGTCTTTTTACCTGGTTGACTTATCTTTGCTGCATAAAAATCACTATTTCTGTTTGGACTTATTTTTTTATGAGGTTGAACTTTTGTTTTTTTATGTACTTTTTTATATGCGCAATGCCCGATAATTCAATGTTTTTTTAGTCCTGTTTTACATTGATACATCTTTGACAGTCCTCGGCCAACTTTTGCAGTATAAGGCTTGGTTCATTCTCTAATTTATTTAGGACTCTACGCCTTATCTCTGTGTCATTTCCTGAGACTAACCCTTGTACGAAAATTAAACACTTGAAATTATCGGCACTCAATTCAGCTAGTTTAACGTCGTCACAATGTTTGTTTACTAACAGTAGCGTAATCTTTCTCGCCTTTTTTATCAGGTTTATGCACTTCCAGCGTTTGTGAAATAACGTGGTCTTGGGACTGAACAATTCAGTTAATAATTTTACCACTTCTATAAAAGTTAAATCGCTAGTTTTCCGAGGCAAAATGAAATCCGCGAATTTCGTATGTTCCGTGGTACCAAGTCTCTTAAGTAGGAGGCGAACCTTTTTTGAGTCAGCCCAACTTTCAGAGTCAATTCTATATGAATCTGCATATCTTCGAAAATATGCTGCGAACGTATTTTCTTCCGAATACCTGAAATTATCGATGGCGTTCCACACGGCGTTCTGTGAAAACGCGTTGTCACTTTCATCCCCTTGGTCTCTCCGAGATATTGTTTGTATAAGTATTTCCAATCTGTCGTCATTTACTTTCTTTTCTGACACATCTTTACATTTTGCTCTAGGAGAAGCTTTTGAAACTTTTCTTCAGATTGCTGTTGTTGTTATTGTTTTTCATTTTGCTCGTGTAAAAGCTTTTGAAATTTCTCCTCAGCCTGTTGTTGTTGGGAGATTTGAAATCTGGTTAATTCGGTCTTCCATATTTATTTATTTTTTCACGTTTTTAGAAAATGAATATTTTCTTTTTTAGTATGGCTTTGTAAGAAGGTCTTTATCTTAGATTAGCGCTTGCTAAACGCCATCTTAGTTGTGAAAAGATTATTAAACCTTTTTTTACTACGCTTTACGCGTTTTAGTTTTAGAAAGAAAAAAATACTGTTTCACAATTTGTTTCTTTTCTGTGGAAATAACATCATATATTCCCTTATTTGTAACATTTTCTAACAGAGTCGGAATAACAATGTATGGAGCGAGTGAAAAAAATACTGACCTTTTTCTTCGATTAAGAAAGTAATCAATTTGGTTTATCGTGTTTTTTTTCACCGATAACTTGTTTTAAAAACTAGACGATGTGTATTTGATTTCATAAAGTTTTGTTCCTTTTAAAATCCAGCGTCGGTGTTTTTTTTTAAGGTTCCGGCAAAAATCCTTTGTTGTTTTTTTTTCTGTTGTAACTCGTCGATAGTTTCGTTGTGGTTTCCCGTATAAGTGTGGGTACTTTGCCTACCGTTAGTTGGCGACCCGTGCCAGTTCTAATTGCCTCGTCACCAGTTTGATGTGACCCTGTTAGGGGCCGAAATAAAAACACGGAAACACGGGGTTACAGGAGCAAAGATATATTATTGAAGAAAATGAATATATATATATAAGAAGTGGTATTCTGAAACTGCCAGTATAGACCTGGGGTAGAAGAAGGTTATTTATTTATATATAAATAACTTACATATCAAATGCGGCACAAGGCCAATAAAAGGGGCGGTCAAAGGTTCGGTCCATACTAACAAAAATAAACTAACATAGCTTGTTTCATTTAGGACCATCATTCACCAAAATACCGCATTTATACTATACATCTTTCTTCACCAATCACCGAAAGAATTCATACTATGACTATCCTACTTAAAACCCATATATACAATATATGCAATGGGGATTTGGGCACTAAAAAATTCATGTACAAAAAGTGGATGATAATATGTACAATGAGGAGAGAAAAAAAATAAAACTAACCCAAGTAAATAAAAAGAGATCCCACTACTAATATGTGGCAGATATGCAGATTTACCAGTCAAAAACGAAAAGAAAGTTGATGCAGGCCCCGACGCTTAATTACTAACACCTCCTTCGAAAATATCGAAGGTGGCCTGCATCTCTGGCAAATCACACTATCTGTCACCTAAATAGGGATAAAAAAAACAAAAAAAACGGGACCCTAATGAAGCTTATTCTTACACTAGCTAAGTTATGGACTTGGCATAACTATTAACTATTACAGGGAACATATACTAACTTATAAACGGGTCTTGAACAACGTTCGTTTTTGAAAACCAATATTCTTTGCCTAAGGCACGTCTAGATACCACTCAATGCCAGCTGCTGTCACTCTACAAACACGCACCACTCTCACCCATCTATCACCAAATTCTGCCGACGGGAGTTTCACCCTATAGGCCCTGATGCGAATATTCTAAAAATACTTAAAAATTCGAATAAGGTCGAGAGAAGCGAAGGTCTCACCATCGTAGACAGCTTTCATGCGTGTTGACCATATAGCTCGTCCTGCATCGCTAGTAATCTTAAAAAGACAAAACGTCTTTGCCTATCTTTTGTTGGCGCCAAGTTTCTACAAACATTAATTGGTTCTAGGTGAAAGGACGTTACGTTCAGGGTACGAACCATGAAACTAGCAAGAAACTTCACCAGCGGCAACACTATGCGGCAATAAAGGAAGGCGTGACTCAAGGTCTCGACCTCGATACCACATCGGACGCAAATATGTGAGTTTGTAAGGCCAGCTGAATGGAGTCTCTTGCGAACCAAGAGTGCATTTCTAATCATCAGCCAGACCAGGGATGCCTGGTCGTTATAGAAACATCCTAACCCGGGCGCCCACGACCAAATTGAGCGTATCTCCCCTTCGTCAAACCGAGCCCCTCAATCTTATCATCACGAACAGAACCCCTCACTATAACCCGATATAACGCCCTTCGGGACAATAGCTAGGTGTCAGAGAGGCCTTATTTCACCCGTAAGAGGAACTTTAAAGCACGCCGACACTCGCGATAAAAGGAGCACTCACCCCGGGGAAACCTGTGAGCCTCCCCCTCATGCAAGTGCACACTTTTCAAAGCCGGAAAGGCTTTCTTAGTGTCTTCCTTCCAGAAGCCACCGTTTGCCTCACATTGTGTACACATTCGATCCAAGTAATAGAGCCGAAGCGTATGTTGACGAATCTCAACGCTAGGCATACCCAGACCGCCCTCGGTAGGATGCAGATAACAGATCTTGCGACGGACCTTATAGGCCCTACCAAGCCATTAAAACCTGAAAAGGGCCCGCTTAATTTCAATCAGTGTATCCGACGGGAGTGGGAGCACTGAAACACGATATAGGATAATAGGATAGATGTGTGAAACACACACTTCCGCTCTCCCCTTTAACGAAATATTTCTACGGGCCCACAGACTAGCTGCGGTCCGTATCCTCTTCAGTACTTCCGACCAATCTTTCTCCAGCTGAAGGTCAGGACCAAACCAGAGGCCGAGTAGCTTGCAAGGTCCGTCAGTCCAGCTGAAGGGCCCCTGTTGGGATACACCCCTCCAGGCACCAACTTGTCCCAGTTAATTTTGGCCCCTGCTATCGTTTCATACATTCTGATTTCTCTGTCGACGACACTAATCTCGGCACTGCTCGTTACAAGTTCTGTTAAATCGTCGGCATAGGCAGAGTACTATAACGTGGTGCAAGCACTTGTCAAAGTAATACCACGTAGGACCGGATTCACCCTTAGCCTGTGAAGGACAGGTTCCAACACAAGCACATAGAGCATCGGTGAAAGAGGACAACCCTGACGAATAGATCTGGACAAATCAAAGGGCCTCGATCTCAACCCGTTCACTTCTACCAACGCATCGGGTTTTGCATACAAGAGGCGAACCCAGGAACGAAAATACGGGCCAAAGCCAGCCGCAGACAAAACAGCCTCCAAATAACGATGGTCCACCCAATCGAAAGCTTTGGACTGATCTAAATTGATCAGCGCGGATTCGGTGTCGACTTTCTCGATGATCAAGCGTAGCGCATGCAACTTATCCTGAATAGTCATACCCTTCACAGCACACGTCTGTTCAGGGCTTATCAGATCAGGCAGGACAAGCTGCAGACGATTAGCTAAAATCTTGGCCAAAATCTTTAACTCTGTATTTAACATTGTTAAGGGCCGAAAATTACCTAACCCATCCCCATCATCTTTGCTCTTGCGAACCAGTTTCACGATACCCCTAGTTAAGTACTGAGGTATAGACCCGTTCCTAAATCAAGAGTTGAATAAAACTGTCAGCAAGGGTACAAAGATGTGCGACAACCTCAAATACACCTCGTAGGGCCGACCATCGATCCCCGGTAACCGGTCCAGGCCGACTTGACCCAGGGCTTCCAGAACCTCTTCCTCATTTATGCAACCTTCGCACCTAGTCGCTAGGGTCGCCTCAAGGCGAGCAAAGTCGGCTAAATAGGGGTCGAACTGCACTAATGACAGATCGGGCTCTGGTAAAAAGCTCCTTAAAATGAGAACGAAACGCTTCCAAAATACTTTCGTTTGTGGTCACGTTACGTCCATCCGGCAATGTGACACGGGCGATATGTCGGTCCGTAGCACGTCGTCGCTCATGTGCACGCAATTCAGGTGCCATACGTGTTGCTTCCTGATGCATTCTTTTTAACCTAGCCCAAACTATAGAAGTCAGGTTCTCCTTGGAAGCCAAAGAAGCTAACTTCGCCTTAATTATAATTACGTTAGGACTGTCACCCGCCTCCACCGCCCGATCTAATCTAGCTTCTAAGTGCCACTTTACCTGCCCTAGATTCTAGGTTGAGTCGTCGGCTAAAGTCGGCAGAAAAGGACCTAATAACTTGCTTAAGTTTAATCCACCGCTTATTCCCGTCATTTCCCGCAATAGGGTTAGTATTAGCTGATCCCTGTACCCTTTCACCTCGAACAACGACGTGTTGAGCTTCCAGTAACCAGCCATTATAGGTTTAGGTCTAGCTAAGTTTACCCGATCCCGAACAAGTCGGTGATCCGTGTAAACTATATCATGAAAACTTGGACATTCTAATAAATCTATGTCGACTCTCCTAATTAAGAACTGGTCAATATAACTCGCAAGTTGTACCGAACCAGAGCCGCGGCGGCTAGTTGTCCAAGTCTATACTAAATCACGGGGTTTTTCATTTCGAAACTTATCGACAAGATCAAACCTGTCGAGAAATTCACGAAATGCCTTAGCATCCCCGGTCTTGTTATTAGCCCTCGAAGGATTCCCCAAACGATCTAAATCGGGATCTAAGACCGCGTTCTAGTCTCCCGCTAAGATAACTGTCCGAGAAGTATTCATGAACTGCTCGATTCGCCGAAAGAAAGTAGCAAGCTCAGCAGGTACGTTGGGCGCATAAACCTCAATGAGTCGAAATGCCTTATTGTTTATGGTAACATCAAAAACGAAAAGCCTTCCTTCCGAATCCATGAAGCAAGGGACACACGACGCATCTAAAGTACGCTTCACTAGCCAGGAAACACCCCTTGCATGATAATCGAAATACGCTGAATAGACATGAAAATCCCTAATCAGCGCACCTGGATGCTTACTTGGAGTGAAGTGGGTCTCCTGAATATAGCATATATCCACTCTGAGGCGCTGAAGATCCTGACAAACTCGAAATTTGCGAGCAGCGGTCCTCAGCCCCCGAACATTCATACTTGCTAGATTGAAAGCCATAAAAAGGTGTCTTAGGGTTGGGGTTCAGAAACGAACATTGCCGTTGTCAAGGTGCCGACTGCTATTCCCATGGAATGAGTGCCCATCTCATTACTGATAGAGCCATCCTGGGTACAACTGCCGACATCAAGGGGAAATATTAATTTTGCTGCTCTGTAAAGAGAAGGTGTAAAAGAACAGGGAACCTTCCAAGGCATGTCCTTCTCAAATTCCTCAAGTGGCTATTTTTGGAAATTACTACAGGAGGAGAGATGTCAAAAGTAATATTTGCCTCCTGTAGCATTCGCCACACACATTTGGCCTTCTCTTGGTTACGAACCACAGTTAGAATTCGGGGAGAATTAGGGAAATTGTATGGATTTTCTATAGACTTGGCCACCACCTGCACATATCTTCCCCAGGAAGAAAAAGTTGTCGCTTTTTTGGAGGGGTAGGTTTAGCTAATATTTCCGGTAAGGGAGGGAAGGAGGTGATGTCTGTCTTCATTGGGAGTGTGGCGGAGTGGGTCGGAGGGCGTCCTTTAAAAATGGTGAAAGGGTGAGGGAGTATTTGTGACATTTTGGGGGAGGAGGGTAGTGTGTTCCTAGGAGTGTGTTGAGGGGAAACAAATGGTGATGGTCTTGGGGAGTCGGTTCTTTGTTTTTTGGGGTGGGGCTTAGAGGAATTAATTTGTATTCTCTGCTTTTAATGGGAGCGGTGACTGGCGGCGGCAATTTTGTACGGAGGCGTAGTTTATTTTTAGAACTAGTAACAGAGGCAGGACCAGAAGAAAATGGGTGATGTTGGGTAATTTTGGGTTATGGGGCTACTCTGCGAGGAGAGTTTATTATTGCCTCTGAGGTCTTTGTTAAGTTTAACAATTTCAGTGTATTTAGCACCGCCGGGATCCTTGGAAATCTTTGTCTTTTCCTCATGCTCTCTCATCAACTCAAGGGACTCACGACCAGGCGTCTTCTTTCCTGTTAATAGAACACACTTGTTCTCCTGTCTCTGGTCCATTTTAGTCAAGCTGGGGAACACAGATCACTCCTCTTCCTCATGAACATCAGTTATTTGTTTCAATGGTCTTCCAATTGTTGTAAGTCGTTGCTCTACGACCTTCGGCCCCAAGTGTTCCCCCACTCGGTTTTTGGGATTGCTTGTGGGTTTTTTCTCGGCACATTCAATTGTAATGTGGCCAATGCCCACACAGATCCAACAAGATGGCCTTCTCCCGGCGACAATGATCGGTAGTTTGTCGTCTCCGACCTGTAAAAAATAGGGAATTTCGCCGAAGGCTTTTGGGTTTAGCATAATGTCAAAGTGCCATAGCGATATATACTTATCACAGCTAACTTCCATTAAATCTTCATATTTTTGTAGAAAGGCTGCAACGTGTTCTCCTTCAATGTAGAAAGGTACATGGAACACTGAATGTCGTTCCTCTTCTTCCTCTGTATTCCATCCTTAAAATGTAATAATTTGTGATGATTTCCGTTTTAGACAGTTATAAACATTCCTCTTCAGTTGAGAATAATGTCTTCCAATGGTAGTACCCTCTGAATTTTATGATTTTCAGGGGTCTGTGACCCACGGACGCCAACAATTTGGTAATAATTTCCACGGAAGCTCGTATGACTTTTTTGGGTTTTTTTATCCACAACAAAACTGTTAGAGTTTTCCGGTCTATTTCTTCCAATTTAGGGATGTCTATGATTAGTCCAGTGTTAGTTATAAGTTCCGAGTACTTTTCCATATGTTTTCAGAATTTTTCTATGTCGATAGACACTGTTGGGGGTTTAACCCATCCTGAGGGGCCTGGTGTGGGTTGAGATGTAGCTGCAACCGCCCCTCTCAAGATTTTGACTGTTTGGGTGGGCACAGGGCAAGGCGTTGCCATGGCTAGGGTGAAAAACAAAACGGCACTAAGAGGCCGGAAAAAATAGAAAAAAAGACACTAGAAAGAGAGAAAAAAAAGTTACACTTTAAAAATAATTCGGCACTCTAAAAGAGATAACGAATAACAATAAAAATACACAGTCGATAATAATAGTAACGGCAAGAAATAACAATAATCGCAAATCGCAAATAATAAACCAACGGAAACAACGCAAATAGCTGTGGTGGAAGAAGTCTGTTAGTTGGAATGCTTCTCGCATTTTATCATGAATGGACGAGTTCATTTGGTCTTCGTAAAGGTACGGCATCATAACACACACACACACACACACACATATATATATATATATATATATATATATATATATATATATATATATATATATATATATATATACCTTACTCCGATGAAAATCCAGGAAGAGTCGGTATCAGGATCTGTCGTTCTGTTCTCTGGTCGTCTATTTCTCTGCATGTGGCAAGTAAAAGCGTGGCAGGCTTGGAACCGAAAATCAGTGGAATGAACGTGGCAATGTTATTTCTCCTTCATTATTGTACCTGTTCTAGTACAATACTGTATTTGTTTCTAACGCAATCGCTTAGCCAGTGTCTTCTTGATGTCGTTGGTAAACAATTTCACTCCTGCAGGTTAACGAATAGCTGTGCCCAACTAAGAAAACTTCATGTAAACCAGAAGATGCACAGACACGATATCTGTGAGCTCTATGCAGAAGTCTAACTTGTCCAACAGACAAATAAACAAACAAACAATCAAACAAACAAAAGTCACGCTTATGTTTGAAATATCATTTCTAGATACGGACACGCAAATTTACCAAATGCGCAGATTGAAGGGTAACGTCCGTCGGCCACTTTGTCGCTCATACATTTGAAATACAATTTTATTTGGTTTGTCACGTTCAAGTTTAAAATAGAATTTTCTTTGGTCTGTCACGTTCAAGTTTTCAATAGATTATGTAAGGTATGTCACGTTACAGTTTGAAATGGAAAGTGAATCTGTTTTTCTTTTATTGGTGATTTTGAAAAGTCGTCGATTTGTTTTTGTTTAATGACGAAATTTAAGTCACAACATGTAACTACAGGTATGAGTCTATAATTGTTTAAAGGGAAAAGGAATCAACAACACGAGACATTTTATTAGGAAGCAAAGTACGGGTAAAGTCGATTTTTTCTGGTAATTCAGAATCAATCAGTTACTCCGGCTAATATATACCACGACAGTGTTATTTCCTTATTTAGTCACCGAAATTATTATTAGTTGTTTATATTTCGCTTTCTTTCAATCAGTAAGTGATATATTTATGTATTCGGGAATACTTCTTAAGTAAGGAAAGAAAATAAACAATTATACTGATACGACATTAACAAACAACTAATTAATGATTTCTGTACGCTGTCGAAAATCGAATCGCAGCTCTTCTTTAATCAATAATTGAAAGATATATTTGAAGTTAATAAAGAATATGGGTTATCGACGAAATGTTTTACTTCCTTTCGCCAGAAAATTAGAATTGAATTTTCAATGGTAAACATTTAATTAAATTTCAATTTGTGTAATGTCATATCAACGAGTGTAGGCCCCAGTTAATATGTTATTTTAAACTATGCGTGCGCTTTGAGGTTTGACTGAAGGGCATTATGCTTTAACTGTGCTTAATACGTGGATGATAATTAGTAGTAATGGTATCACTATATATATATATATATATATATATATATATATATATATATATATATATATACATATATATATATATATATATATATTCCATGATAAATGCCAGTATACTGAAATCATATGCCCTTAATAGGGTTAAGATGAAAATTCATATACACTCAATGTATAAAAGCAAGGAAATTCCCAAATTTTTAAACTTTTATTGTAATTAATTAAGGGTATGACTACACATCAACCAAACCAGTTCATTATCACATAACTACAGTATAAATCTCTATGCATATTTGGATGAAGCGAGTGAGGTGCGCTGAAGAAAAATTCCTACCAGTAAAATACATAGCCCTGTTGTGCTCGCATACCCTTAATGATAATAAAAGTGAAAAAAATTGAGAATTTCCTTGCTTTTGTACATATAGTGTATTTGATTTTCATCTTAACCCTATTAAGGGCATATGATTTCAGTACTGGCATTTATCATGGAATGTCAATACTTTTGTAAAGGCTTTGCCTCAATACAATGGTAATTTTTAAGGGTTTTTGGAATTTTCTGGAAAACTAAGGTATATGGTAAACTGAAATTAAAATGCCATCAACTAGACCCTAGAACCTTTATCTGCTGAATCCATCAAATAGTTGATGAGATACAGGGTGGCACATACGTACGTACGTACGTACGTACGTACGTACACACGGATAACACAAAATCATGCCTGCTCTTTCTGGATCTCTGGGTTGCCTTGACTAATGATGCTGAAATTCTGCACACTTATAGAACCTATCAAAAACAAATTTTGTGCAAAGTTTTAACTAATTTGGTTTATTGGTTTTTGAGTTATGATTGATCAAAGAAATAAGATTTCTAGCATAGGCCGTTTTTATGTCTATTAAGGGATAGAGCGCTCTCGCGCCTCCCTTGATATATATATATAGGAGAGAGAGAGAGAGAGACTAAGAAAATAATTCATCGTAAAATTTGGTATATTTGGACTACTGTTTTCATCTTGGGTGTTTTTTATCACAACGTTTTGGCCAATGTGACCTTCGACCTTCTTCAGGTAAACTTTGTTGAACTCGGAAATCTTTCTGTCGAACTCGGGAATCTGGACGGAATTTCGAACGGAACCCTTTGTTTAATCCACAGGGGTCGCATGCTCTCGTTCCAGCTGCCATGACTGGGAAGAAGTCTTCTGTAATTCGTAATTCTTCGTATCGCCCACACTGAGGATTGAACCGTCTAGATGACTGTTACTTAGAACTGACTTATAATTAGTTCGGACAATTCTAGTATGAACTTCTTATCACTATAGATCACTATTTATCTATTTATAATTATAGGTTCCCATATTGTATTGAATTCTATACTAGGTCTGCTTAGTAAGTCATTGTCGCCTAACATATGTGCTGCTTCTTTGAGTCGTCTTACTCTCCACCGTACTTCTATATCTATAATTTTTACTTCATCCCATAAGGGTAGATCGTGCTCTTTTCCTTCCATATGTGGTCAGCCATACCTGACTTTTCGATTTCTCCACGTATTACGGCTTTCTGGTGTTCTTCGGGCCTTACTTTTAGTGGACGACATGTCTCACCTTTGTATACTTTTCCACACTTACATGGAATCGCATACACACAGTTCTTAGTAAAAAATTGAGAAACCATTCATATTAAAAATTTATAAAAATATTGTAAATTTAAAGCTTCTGATTATTACTATTTTATTAAATTTCATATTCCCCAATGCCTAATTCGGCAAAACAATAATTGCTTCGGACAAAAAGAAAATTAAAACTGTGCAGACAACCCGATCTATTTACACCCACAAATAACTGTAACTGCCAAATCAAACAGCAATGCCCGCTTCAGAATGATTGCATACATAACGATGTAATCTACGCTTGTACAGTCACTGAATTTCCCTCCCCTAATACGAACATTAATAACCTGCTAACAAATGCCAATACACAGTTTTTTTAATCCATATCTCAACAAAATGCTTACCATCTTAACTCAAATAATAACCATTCTGACATATCATTAAATAACGTTAATCTTAACAAGAATAACACCCACAATAGCATGCATCAAATAAGAAACCCACAGGATAATTTAGATCTACCCTCTCTCTAACATGCCAATAATCCACCAAGCATTTATATAGCCTCTAATATCAACATCCCAACCAATTGCAACATTGAAAGTATCACTCCTAATCGAACATATGCACCCCTTAAACTACATAAATACATCGGATCTTGTTCTACACCAGTTAAGTAGCGCATCTCGAACGACGTTATCTCTTTTAATAGAGACTACAACGATAATAGAAAAAGAACGTCTCTAACAACTGTTATTAAAACCTCAAGTCAAAAAAGTATTCTATTTTGTATGAGCTGGTCTATGCTAGAAAAGACAAACTCCTATTTCCTAGGCTGTAAATCTTGCCAATTATGCATCCCTGAAGCAGTTATGATAATTACATCCAATAGAAATAAAAATATAATTAACTTAAAGAACGAACTGCTATCAGCCTGTAAACGTAAAAAATATTTAAATATATATAATTTATAACCTCTAATGATACGTCCCCCTCCTAATACATGATCTGATATTTAAAATATAAATATGTACGTATCCCTTATATATTTAAAAAAATCTTCCTTTGACTTTTAATCTACCCATCTATACCTTATAACTAATACTTTTCTATAATTTATAAAATACAATTCTTTTACTAATGTGTCGTAAAAAATATATCTCTAATCTCAGCATAACTCTTTAAATTTTACCATTAATAATATTGTATTTTTATTCTTTTATTTATATATGTTTATATACATATTTAAACCTTGAATTATTTTTTAAAATTCATAATTTCTGTAATATTACTTACTATATTACTTATTATAAATACCTTATTATTATATATATTTAACCGTTTTACCTTATCTCTGCTACAAAAATATTTTGCTTTTTACAGAGTGTTCTCCCCTTTTAGCTTGCGTTTCATATAGGCGTTTCATATTGACGAAATAGTGAGCTTTTTCTCCCGTTTCAAAACTTGGCATTTGACTTCATCGTTTCATACAAATATCCCCCACCATGTATTATCTTTACTCCCATTCCCTAAATATCATTAAGTCTAAGGACCTCTGTTTGAATATGTTTAATGTTATCTTCACAGATTATTTCTAAATGCTCTAACATTTAACTTACGCTAATATTCTCTTAACATTCTAATTAATTCATTTAATTTGATTTAATTTAATTTAGTTGATTCACATTCTCTGTTTTATGGCCTGTTTGTTGATGTTGTTTATTATCGGCTATCTATGTTCTCTGTTTATATGTCTTTCTGTATTATCTTTTCTCTTTCTTATTCTCTTTTAGTCTTTTCTACTTTCTCTCACAATATATTATATTTTTATTCATATATTTAACGTATATAATTTCTTTAATATTTCTTAGAGCTTGTCTTTAGTATATTTTTCGAGCCATAATCTCTTTCACTTTTTAAGTAATGATTTTTAAACAAAAAATATTACAATTTTTAAAATAAAAAATATTCTAAAAATTATAACGTCTTTTTGATTAGATGTAATCATTCCTCAAACGCTACCATTCCATTTTCCTATTTAATTCTATTTAAATTATTTTATATATAATAAATATCGTAAACATTAGTAATAATCCTCACTTTATAGTTTGTTTCATATATATTATATTTTTCTTTTCGTATATTTCTACTTAATCTTGCACCCTTGTTGTTTAAGATCACGTATTACTTTAATTTTTTTTCATGTATTTAGTCATTAAACTAGTCACATAATTTATATTTATATAATTTTATATATCTATCTACAATATATATTTATATCTATTTATATATATATATATAAATATATTTAAATATTCTCCTAATTATTACCATTTCACCAATGCTTCCATGTGTGACTTTTCAAACTATATATATATATATATATATTTAAATATATTACATTTTAATTTTATTATGCTAAATAGTCTAACTAATATATAAATAGCCGCTTTCTTAATAAAGAGACAATTACTTTTTATCTTATGTCGCCAATACTTTTTAATTTTTAAATATAATTCCTTCTTTAATGGCTTATTATTTTTACTTTTAAATTTTGAAATTGGTTTTCGCCTCGTTCCCATATTTTATTTTTTATTTTTCCTTCCTCTGTTTTCTTTCTTCTTTTTCGATTCTCTCTTTTCCTTCTCTCATCCTCTTCTAATCTTTCCTTCAACTGGATGTTGATCTTATTCTCGTTCTCTCTTTATATAACGTTCACCTCTCATCTTCTTTTATTATATTTAAATACTGTTATATTAAAATCCTCTATCGACCTAACCAGTTCATATTTTAATCTGCATGCTTGAAGCTTCATTCATAGTATGATGGTTTTACTCATAGATTGACTGTCGACAGTCTTCTGCTTTTGAACTTTATTGGAATCAATCATCTCACTATCTAATACCGCATTCAAGCTTCATTTTCCAATATCTGCATTATTACAATGACTTGCTTCTAATCTTTGAAACTTTCTGTGAAACCTCTTTTGAACTATTTTGCTTTAAGCATATTAAAAAAATGTGCTTACATTTTTTAAAATAGATGCTTAACAATAATTAATATTTTTTGTGTTTCCTTCGAAAAGCATTTCTTTGAAAATCTATGGATTTAAGGTCAGTTTATTATATTCCTTGCTTTAACACCCGATTATTAAATAAAGTTGTTAAGTTTCTATTTTTTGTTTTCATCATTTAAATATTTTCTCTATACTGATGCTCTATCTATAATATCAAGCTACTCCTAGTCACGATAGAAACTAATATGACATATCTATTTTATATCATCCAAATATTATATATATATATATATATATATATATATATATATATATATATATATATATATATATATATATATATATATATATATAGATGCATTTACATTTTGTAAATGTATTAGTATGTTTGTCCATCTTTCTTTCTGTCATTTTCTTTTCTTTTTCTTTTTTCTTTTTCTGCTTTTCAACAACTTTTTATTTCAACCGATAATTATGTTCTCAATTTTCTCACGCTTTCAGATATTGACACACATGTATATATATATATATATATATATATATATATATATATATATATATATATATATATATATATATATACTAGAATAATATAAGTTTCAGGTCGGGTGAAATTGATTCCCCTAACGGAAGTGTTGCACCCATTTTATCTCCTCGTGCAAAACTTAAAATGAACATATAATTGCTAGTAAAGCTTATATCTTGAATCTTTATCGCAATTTTTCGCAAAATTAATTACATGATTATAATTTTAGAAAATTTCTTAAATTGCAGCATAATGTTTAAATGGTCTTACTAAGACCATTTAAACATTATGCTGCAATTTAAGAAATTGAAATATGGGTAATCTTGTTTAATTGATGTCTAATGATTATGGATCACATTTTAAAAAAATCTGAAGTATTTAAACATTCAGATTGAAAGTTGTACCTACCTTATGCTTCATAAACCCGTTTAAAATACATCAAAGTAAATACAATTCGGGTAATATTAATTAATTGATGTCTAATACTTGCCGTTAAAATTTCACAAAAATCGGAAGCATCTGAATTTTCAGGAATGGTTTCTATCCCTTATTTTCCGCTTTATATAAAACTAAACTAAACTCAATATAGGCTACATTGACAACCTATACGCCTATGAGGTCAGTTCGGAAATTAATAATTATCAGTTTAGGGAGTGAATTCTGTACATACAAAATATAAACATACCCACGTAACTAACTTTATACGTATATGTACATATATATATATATATATATATATATATATATATATATATATATCTTTTTAACTAATTTCAAAACAAATTCATAACAAAAGGTCGTTTACAATTGTCTCAAAGCTAATTTATTCAGGAAACCCATATTATAAATAAAATAACATTTGAAATCATCATTATTTTACAGAACCTCAGAAAATAATCATAAAAAATACCTAAATTCAGACAGAGATTGATTTTCACACTTTTGTTTTAAAAATAATTAAAATCTTGCTTTGTTATCAACACTTTCAAAATCAATCGCTGTTATACAGATTTAAAATTTGCTTTTACTTATACATTTATTATTAAACAATTCTAGAAATTGACTTATTTTGCTTAGCAAATACAATGTTTTTCTAGCAACTTTCCTCTATCGCATCCCGAGACATTAACAAATATACATATGCCTCTGAATTATCATATTGATTTAGAAAACCAAATATAAATAACTGGCTACAAGATCACCTTTTAAGATTACCGAGAGAGCCCAACGTAGAGTGTGTTATTCAACTAGTTCATATAATACACAGTTATACCGCCTCAGTGCGTTAATTGATGTCTATGTGGCGATCGCATATACATTGACTCTTTTACTTCCAAGGACATGCACTTATAACACGTCAGCAAATAAAGATAGAAAAAAAGCCGACATTGAACTTCGCGTGAGAATGCAACAATTAAAAATCGACGCACGTACAAAAACGAGTATATATATATATATATATATATATATATATATATATATATATATATATATATATATATATATATATATATATATATATATATTGTCGCTATGCATATATATCGACCTCCTCCGGTTATTTCCAGCAAGAATCGGATACTGTCACGAACCTCGTGTTCGCCAAACAACGGCGGTGCCTATTTACAGACACATGACCCCCATTACATTTCCTTTTAGTTTCAGAGAATTTAGGTACAGCGACAAAATTGCCATTAGATATGCATCGATAGGGAAACCTGGCAATGTTCGGTACAAACTCGATTTTTCATTATGATATTTATTTAACGATTTCAAATAATGAAATCGCTATTGATCATGCACGAACAAAAACTAGATGTCGTTATGCAATTGGCTGTGTTTAATTAACACATACAAATGCGACAGGTTAACGAGTTATTGCATATATACTTATATTAAATAAATGCGTATGTCTATATCTCTGTATTCATGCGTGTGTATAAACTAATTATTTTCAACCTGTAAAACCTAAGCACATGAAATGTTGTACGAATGTTTTCTTACCTACGCAGATTGTCCGAAGGTAATATCTCTATATAAAGTTAGGTATGTGTATATGTTTATATATTTGTATGTTCCTGATATAATTAATCACTCATTATAAACTTTGGAACACAGCTGCTAAATGTAAGTTTTTATAATGTGGGTTATATTTAGTTTAATTTAGTTGTAGCAAAGGGGGTGAAAGAAAGTGAAATTCTTTCGTTAAAATTAAGATACCTCCGATGTATTAGCCATCAATTAATAATGCTGTTGTTATATTTGGGCTGGTGAATCTGTTTCATTTAAGGGTGCTTGATAAGATGCAGAAACGTATCTGTAATTTGATTGGTCACACCCTTTTTTATTCTATACCTGCTCTCTCTCTCACAGACGTGATGCTGGTAGTCTCAGTCTTTTCTATAAATACTATTATTACATATGTTCTTCAGAATTATCTTAGATATTCCCTGCTTTTTTGTTCCAGTTCGTTTGACTCGTTGGTCTAGTGGTCTCCATCAATTCGCTGTTTTGATACCTCATTGCAATATAGCTTTCTATTCCATAAGCTTCTTTACAAGAACTGCAGGCTTGTAGAACTTTTTTCCTGTTGACTGTTTTCCTCCTATCTATAGCTTTGGGTTTTTCAAGACTAAGGTCAATAGACATCTCCTGTCTTTGCGATAATCATCTTTCGTTCTTGTTAGCTACTTACACCAAGTGGCTTCATGCCTTGTCTGGAACGATTTCCATTAAAAAATAATATTCTCCAAATTTCAATTTATTTGGAGTATTTTAAAATGGTTTTAAGGTATGGCCAACTTTCCGTTACTGTGTTAACTAACTGATTTTTTAAAAATCCCATTATCGAGCTAAACACGTTACCATATTTGATCAATCATAGACTGTTATCTATCAGATTCTTGCTTGAATATTTAACAAATGGAGCCAGACATGTTTATTGAAATAAAATGGATCAGCAACATTTGAAATTACAATCAAAATGGATCACCAAAGATAAAGGTGTGCTATATAGAAAGAGATATTAGTCAAATGTGTGTTATTAGTATCCATACCATCGAATGAAATACGCAAAGAAATTATGCATACACTCGGATATTTCCCATGCACTTTCTCTGTTTCCCTCTCTCTCTCTTATTATATCATTATTTATATAAGGTTAAGTACGCGTAGATGTTTATATCTTGTACGTAACATTGACTCCTAAACTAATTAACCAGTCATTATGAATTTTGAAACACAGCTGCTACCGTAATGTGGGTTATATTTAGTTTAATTAAGTTTCGTGCAAAGGGGGTAAATACGGTATAAGGCGTTTGCGAAATGGGTTTTATACGTCGATTAATATTCCCCAAATTTCAGGTTTATGCAATATATTAAAGAATATTAGGGGACTTAATCCTAGCATGACTTCCTATTTAAAAATTAAAATATTTCAGATTTGCATTGAGTTTGATCGATAATCATTTGACACTAATTAAGCGGCTTTCCTAAATGTAAATTTCTTATCAAGGCCCCTAAAGCTTACACCTTACACTTTAGACATTTTCTTGAATAAAAAATGTAATGGATTTTGATCAGCATTGAGGCATACAGTTTAGTATCATTATAACTTGATTTTAATCTTCTTAAGCGGACATAAAAGTAGTGCAACACTATTCCGATCAAGCAATTAATTTTACCCGTCCTGAGTCGAGTATTCTTAATTATTCTTTATATGTACACTTTGAGATATGTTTTTATCGATTGAATATGAACACTCTAAACAAAAGAGAAGCACATATATGATGAACAAAGTTTCCCTTTGAATTTGAGTGAAAAATATATGCATAAATTAAATGAATGTCGGATGCATTTTTATTTTTCAGTCTGACTGTGGGCAATTATACACTGATAAAACTTCTTCATGAATATATATAGTCTCGGAAGTTCTTTTAACCTTCAAAACTGGGAAAAAAAAAAAAAAAAAAAAAAAATTTTGTTGAAAGATTTTAGTCTAGTAAGTCAATCAATCTACTGCAATCACTATTTTAGTTTACTTCCAAGAATATACTCTAATATAAATATATTTTTATATATGTTTTTATATAATAAATATATATATATATATATATATATATATATATATATATATATATATATATACTAAACGTACCTATAACCCATTGGGTCACAGCACTACCACTATATATTCTACGTTTATTTCATTCAAAAATGTATAAACTTTGAAACATTTCGGATCACATAAAGTATTATTATTGTAGCAGTATTATTATTCATTGTGATACTTTTATAACATTAAAGTGACTTTCTATTCTTATAATTTATATGAATATAGTATCAGAATATGTTGAAAAGAAAATAATGAAGTGCTTGATTATAGATTCTGCAAGAGCTAATATAAATTATTTTATTTAACAACTATCGCATTAACATGGCTGAGTGTCATCCAAGCCCTACAATTTTGAGCCAAGGTGTTCGCTTGGTTTATGGTCATGTTCGTCCATTCACAAACGTTGTCTATCCATTTCTTTGTTGTCTACCTTTCCAGCGGCTTCCTTGTATCATGCATTAATAGCATATTTTCATAGCCCTACACTGGAGTGTTTAACATGGCTTAACAGACTCAAGACTTTACATTTAATGACAGAGAGTATTGATGCAATACTGATGTGACCAGATAGTTTATGATCATTAATGAAACGCATGATGTGGCCATGGAAATTTTCTAAATTCTGACGTAATTTTACAGTAAAGTGACACTTTAAAGTCCGTACAGAAAGAACATATTAGTTATTGATATTTGCTGCGTTTTTGTATAGTATATGTTTAGAAGTTATGGCAGTTTTTTCTTATTAACGTGGACCAACTAAAGCCAATTCTGTAATTTACAGCTGTTTGTCCATCGATATATAAAAACAGATTGTACCCAGAGATAATAAACTCTTTAACTTGTATGATTTAATGACCGTTGATATTGATGTTAATGGGAGTTTATTTTTTTATCAGTAGTCATGCATTTAGTATCAGGCGTGTTAATAGAAAGATCAATTTCTTTCGAATACGTCACAAGATTATTCAAATATAACTGCAAATCAGAGCTGGAGTTACTGGTTGCAGCTATGCCATCAACATAGCTCAAATTAGACAAACGTTCGCTACCAATTGAAAACCAAGAGCAAAATTGTTGTTCATGTTTCCATATAACTGATGCGATTATGACGGAGACTAGAAGCGCTTAAAATATATCACCTTGCATTACACCCTTAAGGATTTGGATTAGGCGATGTGTGCCTATATCAGTTTGAATTAATTAAGTCATTGTCAAGCGGTATAAACAGTGTTAATTAAGATTTGTCCCTTTCAAAAAGCTTCCAAAGAGATGGAAGCTCGATTTTATCAAACGCTTTAGTAAAATCAATAAAGACAATGAACACAGGATTATTGAGTTCTATGGACTGCTATTTTATCTGTTCTAAGGCGATAATTTGCACTATAGTACATCTCCGTGATTGGTATGCAGCTTGAAAAGTTTGGAATAATTCATAAATATCTATTTCTATACGTACTGCCACTACTATCGCAAACTATTTGTAAAGAATGACTTAAAAGGCTGATTGAGCGATAATTTCCGCAATCTAGCTGACAGTTTATTTTAGAAGTTTGCGGTGCATTAACAGTTGAAAGTATCAAGTTGAACAATTTCAAAAGAATATTTAAGAGTGGTTCTCTACCAGTTTGATGAACAAAGTGATTATATTATCAAGTCAGAGCCTTTTATCGTCCTTCAAAGATAGAATAGTATGCTCTATTTCGCCTTTCAATATATATAGTATTGTGTCTTCCACATCCTCATCAACTTGATGAGTGTCAGTTGAAACATCCATATATAGCTCTTCATAAAATTGTCCATATCGTTCCGAAATCTCATCTTTGTCATTTAGGATCTGGCTCTGTGTATTCTTGATCCTCTAGCTTAGGTTTCTCGGCTATTCTTTTAGTCTTTTTAAAAGCATCATACATCTTATGCTGCTTATCAATAGCTAATTTTGTATGGTTTGACGTCCAGTCGGGCGATGAAGGCTTAGCCGCAGGAACAACTTCATTTGTAGAATCTTTGATGCTTTTAGTGGTAGTTTCTAGCAACAAATCTCGATATGAGACCTTAGAAAGAAAGGCAAAACTGTTTTGAAGCTCGAGTTATA
Source organism: Sepiola atlantica (assembly GCA_963556195.1). Taxonomy (NCBI): domain Eukaryota; kingdom Metazoa; phylum Mollusca; class Cephalopoda; order Sepiida; family Sepiolidae; genus Sepiola; species Sepiola atlantica. Next base: position 63,068,262 of record OY744528.1, read on the forward strand.
AGGCATCTTTAATATATGCTCCTTTAAAAGTACTAACGTTGCATGTTTTGGTCCCATATTTGTTTTGTCGCAATAAACAAGAAAACGTTACTCTTGTTTAAACAAGTTCATGGTCAGATATGTCCAGTTTGCTGATGGTCCTACTATCAAGAACCTCCAACCGGCTTTCGGGCTTACGGGTTGAAATAAAGTCAATCTGATTTTTCGTCCAGGAATGTCCAAGTGAAGAGTCTCTTTTTTTGGAACAAGGTATTAGATACAATGAGGTAATTTTCGACGCAGAATTTTGCAAATATTTCGCCCCGCGGGTTTGCGTTTTCAAATGTTCGGCACCCCAATAATATCCGGATAATTGTCATGGAGATTCCCAACTTTACAATTGAAGTTTCCCATGACAGAACCACTATCTCTTCTTGGTGTTTTATCTATTATTTTGTGGATTTGATCATATATTTTATCAATTTGTTTTCAAGGTATGAGAAAGTTGGTAAGTGGCATTGTATGAAAATAAATATGGTAAATTTCTTTTTCAGGATTAAAGAGCCAGTCGATCTGAAATAGGTTAATTGCGCTATATCGCATGCACACGAGACTTATTGACGAGGAAGCCGACTCCACTCAATCTGGATAGTTTATTGGATGACATAAAGAGTTTGTATTCAGAAGCAAGTGATTCTATCATATATTTTTCAATTCTGGTGTCTGAAAGACAAATGATACCCCGGTTAATATCACTAATCTTATGTAACATAATCTATATGGCACCAGCACTAACACCGTTTATAGTTATTGCGTTATAGAAGCGTATAAGAAGGCATTGTGAGTATTTTCCTCTGGTCGCTCGTTTCATGCCAATTTGAGGCTGCTGACATGAATCCCTACTCACTGGTGTGACAACAGTCCGGGTCTTTTGATGTGCCCTCCTGGTCCACATTAAGTCAGTAAAACTTTTATTGGGAATCGTTTGATGTTAGTTGTAACAGCCTACTCTTTCATGACAGCTTAGGACAAAGTGGAAAAGTGTATTTTTCTCTGGACAACATCTATATGAAGGTTGCTAAGCAGCTATAGAACCTGTCCTACCTTTGATGTACTTTTGCCGCCAATTAATGAATAAAGCAGGAAGTACTCTTGAAAGTAAATACATGCCAGTGGTCATGATTCCTACCAGCAGATAAGGCTGTTTATTGAACCGTTGATCCTGGCCGTTGACTTTAGGAAGTTCTTCCGCCCAGTAAGAAGTATATCCAATAGACACTCCATTGCTTATAAGATAGTGTTCAATAACACTTAAAGCTTTATTATAGTAAAAAATAAAATGATACACACATTATTGGCTACATATGTGCATACATGTTTCAGTTGCTATTTGCTAAAAAAATCAAGCTTCTTCGGGCCATTTTAAAAAACGAATAGAGAAAATTAAATTTATCTATGTCGTTTGAGTTGGGGAGAGGGGGGGGCGAGGGGAATAGTCAAAAAGGAAATGTATGTATACGCTCAGAACTAGTTACTTATTCATATACCCATACAACCACTACACTCGTTCATATATACATACATATTCACACACTACCATTCTCTCACTCATGCCTTTCCGGTTATCGAGTTATTATCTTTTCATTTTTCTTCATGGTCCTTCTTCATCCAGCTTTTCAGACGTTTTGTCTCTTCTTATGCCTATGTCAATCCGTTGGACCCAGTACATTCATTAGTCTATGGGTAGAGATCAAACCACGCATACATATATAAATAAGCACATATATCCACGAACCAATTCATATATATATATATATATATATATATATATATATATATATATATATATATATATATGTATATATGTATATATATATAGTATGTCAGGTTGTATATGAAAAGAAATCAAATAAAGTGCTCGATCATATAAGAGAGCTAATATATATTTTTAAATACTGTATATTACATATTTCAGATATGTACCGTTGTTTCATCCAAAAGGGCAGATTTAGACATCTTTAGTAAATCTCTGTGCCCAGTGGAATCGTCGGCATGCTGAAACGATTGTAGTCACTTCCCGATGGGGAATAGCGTCAACAATGACAGAAAACGGTATATCTCTGAGGGGTCCCCGAAAAAAACCCGTGTGGGGTAATAATTAACTAAGACCTAAGTGTGTTCGATGTTAGTTCGTGTTTGAAAGGCCTTCATGTTATTCCCTCGAAAGTTTTATTTATTTATCTGTTCGTTTGTGGATTTGTAATATTATTGTTTCACCTAGTCTGAAAAAATACGAAAGGTGCGGCTTTGAAGTTTGCCGTTTGGGTTTGTGAAATTAGGGTGCTTTTTATTGTCGTTTTTGGGTGTAAATTTACGTATCGGATTAATTGTTCGATATAGTGCTGAAAAAGATGATGCAATAATATTTCTTTGAACTTAACGTGTTTGTTTATTTTTGTTTATTGAATTGGTGTTTTCGTATTTTCTGGTTATTAATGGACGAAAAACGCTGTATATTAAAAAACGGTGTTCCGTTGATATGCCCCGTTTATAACGAGTAGTGTTGAAAACAAAGATTGGTTTTAAACGTACTTAAGTATAATTAAAATAATGGAAGCTATCTGTTATTACCATTTTAGGGGTATGAGTTTAGTCTCTGGGAGGGGGTTGTTAACTTCTATTTTATTGATGGTGTATATTAATAATATTAATATTTAGTGTATTTCGGAGAAATTTATTAAATTCTTTATCTTATAATTTTATTATATTCCGCTCATACGATCACATACATGTCCGCGTACCTCCCTGCATGCACACCGGCAAATAAAACTAAAATACGCAACGTGCATGGATGCACAAACATGAGTACATACAACATCCGCACGCATATACGTATGCACACACATCTACACTCACATTTACAGGGGGTTATTCATTTTTTATTTTTGTGTCTTTGTTTTATTATTATTTTAATCTTTTATTTATTTTATTAATATTATTTTATATTTTATATTTATGAATAATATGCACCTATACATACACACGCGCATCCGCGCACATACATACGGACATATATACACACGCATGTACGCTCATCTACACTTATACAGTTGTTTGAGTATCTATTATATGGTCTGTATGAAGCGGGGGAGATTCTTAGGCATCAATAATTCCTTTCGTTCAGTTGGGTGTCTGTATTCCTGGGAGTTTAAAGTGGTTTCATGTATTTACCGTGATAGGAGGGTCACGTGAAGGTGAGGTGTCTACAGATAAATGTATAAGCTGCGATGTATCGGGTTAGTTTTAATATGGATGATGTGATTATCTGTGGCGAAGTGGTGAGGTGTCTATTGTTGAATGTTTTATCTGTGTCGGTAGGGGTTAGGACTTGTTTGTATCAGGGTAGGTGGAGTTTATGTAGTCGCGCCCGTGGTATGTGTAACATATATCTGGGGTGTATTTTGTACGTAAATAGAAAAATAGAAAAATGTTGCTATGGGTTTAGGGAGGTCTTGGGGAGGTTGGTTGTTTTGTATGTTTTTAAGAAATAGTTTACTATCTTTGTGGAGGGGTGTTTGGTTTAAAGGAATGATTGGTGGGTTATGTAATATTGTTATCAGACCATTGGGCTAGCAGGAATTGTCTTTTGTGGGGACATTTTCTGAAGACCTCGGTTTTTATGTTCATGCAGTTTCTGGAAGGGTTGTTGATAGCTTGTATAATTCTGAATTTCTCAGTAGTGCACAAAGAGCAGGTCCTGAAGGTGGGGTTGTAGGATTTAGGCTTGTCGGTGATTCTCCATTCTATTTTGTAGGGGGTGTTGGACTTCTTGAGATCTCATACGTGGGTTACTAGTGTGGTTATGTGGTCTTTATTGGGGTATTTGAAAGTGTTGTTGTGGGCGTAGAGTCTTTGTTTAAAAGATCCTTGGGTCATTCCGATGTATATATCCTCCCTTTTGGTATCCACCACGGGCAGTGACTACAATCGTTTCACCATGCCGACGATTCCATTGGGCACAGAGATTTACTAAAGGTGTCTAAATCTGCCCTTTTGGATGAAACTGCGGTACATTTCTGAACTATGTAATATACAGTATTTAAATTATATATATATATATATATATATATATATATATATATATATATATATATTGGTGATTCAAAAAACCTGTACGTGACATAGTTACTAAATTGAAAGCTTGGCATCTCAGGTGTTCTATATTTCCTCCATATGCTGAAGGTGTCACATCCCGTCGCTTTCTAGCTGCTCTCGTCTGCTGCTGATGTTACATAATATTCCTGGTGCTACCAGATCAGGCTGACCAAATTGCACCTAACATCGATGTTTTATTGTTTTCTTTCTTCTTTTTGCAAAACCCATTCATGTTCTGCAAAGCCCAAAACATAAAGCAAGAATTACCCTCTCTTCTCTCTCCCTTCCTCTCTTCCCTCTTCTCTCCCCATTTCCCTCCCCTCTCTCTTTCCCTCTATTCTCCCTTTATTCACCTCTTATTTCCCCCCCCCCCTCTAACTCCCTTCCCCCTTTAACAAATACTTGAACATATAAGGAACTTGAAGCGAAGCATAAAAACTTTTACCCAAATGACCGGATTCGACATTAAATAACCCGAAAAGGGTTGATATGCGATAAAACAAAACAACCAAACCAAACACCATGAATAAATACTTGAATATATAATGAACTTGAAGCATAAAACATTTGCCAAAATTACCGTATTTGGCATTGAACAACCCGAAAAGGGGTTGATATGCCGTAAAACAAAACACCACTCATGATATTCTTTTCAAAAAGCTTGCTGCCTCCAAACATCGCTTTTCTCTACCTTGATTTATTTTAACCCCCTCCTAGCTCTCCAACATCAATTCCAAAGCACTTAAAATCGTCTTTGAAACAATCTTTGAATTGCTTACACGGTTTGTGCTATGGGCGAGTATTCCCAGTTAGTTCCCTATAAATCACCTGCTTGGGCAGTCTGTTATCAGTAAGACGAATAAGATGACCAGCCCAACGAAGTGTGCATTTAGTAATAAAAAACTCGATGCTTGGAAGAGCAGATCGTTCCAACACTTCGGTGTCAGGGGTAAATCTATCTTAACGGATGTTAAGCAAGTGTCTGAGGTAATTCTGCTGAAAACGCTCTAGCAGGCGAATATGAGCTGTTAGTTGTCCATATCTCACAAACATATACAGAGATCTTAGTTTCCAGTCTGATGTACCGTGGTGTCAACACCCGCTTTTCCAAATGATCAAAAGACTCACTAGCATGTTCAATACGTCTACTTGTCTCAGCATCCAACGACCAATTTCTCGAAATAACACTACCCAAATACATAAACAGATCCACTACAGAGAGTCTGTTGTTTTCAATAAATATATCCGGTTCCTGATACGGGTTGAAAGAGTCCGGGGCAGACATAGCCTTTGTCTGGCGCAGGCTTATTGTAGGACCCATGATTCTACACGCCTATGCAACACGATCCATGATATCTTGCTTATCATTCTACAAGTGAGCTACGAGATCCACGTCATCTGCATAGAGACAATCTCGAACAACAGTAGAGAATGTCCTTTACAAAGTCTTAAAACACTGTAAGTTATACATTCACCCATTGTGCGAAATCGAAGAGACACACCATTATCACAGTTTGTGTAAGCCAATGGCAGAGTTACATCAAACTAGATAGAAAAAAGTAGGTTCAGGTGTATCACCATGTTTTACACGATTGTCAACTGCAACGCATTGTAAGAGTCAACCATTGAAGTTGATCTTGTCGTGCAGCTCACGAAGGAGTCAAACAAAGTTAGGAGGACATCATAACTTACTCAATACCTTCTACAGCGCATCCTGATTAACTGTATATAAAACGCTTTCGTCAGATAAACAACTATCTGATATAGGCGATGTTAAATACACTTTCCCTACATTTGACGTGCCGTAATAATAATATATGTGGTACCATATATATATATATATATATATATATATATATATATATATATATATATATATATATACACTTACCCCAAAATACACCCATATATATACACACACAAACACACACAATGGCGCATATGGTTAGCATCATCAATATACTCGGTTTAATGTAAAGCTAGCCCTGAGAATTGAGCCAAGATTATGTAAGAATATAAGTACACTAAAAAGATGAATTAAAAAATAACTTTAAAAAATAAACGGGTACATAACCAAATTAATCGGTTCGGTTTTCGTAAAACATATCGATTTGTATACTGTAAATCTCAGTACATACGCACACGCATATACATATCTACGCATCTACATAAATACATGTACCAACTTTATTTCTCAATATGGATAGATTTAAACTCACGTACATACAGTTATATCATAACTTGATTCTAGATCTATAATCAGTATATGACTGCACACTATTTTGTTAAATAATAGGTATGCGAATGTACATGCGAGCAACCCAAGAATAACATTTAAATTAAACATATTGAAGTATCATGATAATTAAAGTTTAAAGCTCATACAATCAAAACGACAATTTTTTAAATTATAAGAAAATTAAACCAACAAAAGATAGACAATATAAAACTAGACAAGTAAAAACAATAAAAATAAACAAACAACGACATTTCTTACGGTTTTCTAGGAAATAATGTTTGCCTTTTTCCTTGCTACTTTTATTTCATTTGACTTTTTAATTATCTAGATAAACAACTCTTTTGGGTTTTTCTTATAATTTGATTTATAAAAAAGTATTTGTTTTGGTTTTTTATATTATATATGTGTATTTTTCCCTGTTAAAGAAATTTAAAAATACTTAACAACGGATTTAAAACATACTAGTTATCGCGAAACTGGTTATGCCATCACGAACTTATTTCAAATGATTCCATTATTCCGAAATGTTCAGGTTCAAATATCGAATATGGAAAAACGAGTTCATAATTTTTCTAAATAGTTTAATGTTCTAATCTATAAAGTTAAGACGATTTCCCCTGCACCTTTTTGAAGAATATGCGAATAACCACATCCATCACAAGCTACTAAACTCACCACTATATTCACTTTATTCACTCGAGCGTGTTTTAGTAAATGTATTATTATTTTTCTCCAGCTAACACTAAATATAACTTTAGGTCCACTATCTTCGACTCTCTTCAAAACATACTCAATATAGGTGGTAGAAAACACTTTTACACCTAGCACTTCATTACTGACACTTCCCCATCCACACCAGGAAGTAATAAACAACATCTATGTTAAAAAAGTGTCTGTTATTATTTAATATTTGTCTGTTATTAATTTACTACAGAATACAAAACATTACGCCTACATTTAATGGACGCTCCCGCTAATTCCGCTGATTCTTGAGAATATCGAACTACGTTATTTCTACCTATTACATATAAATTATACTTATGCCGGTTTTTAGAAGAATGCAATTAGCGAACATAGTTCCCTGCAGTGTTCCATTATCAAACATGGCGGCTACAATTTCTTCAACGACTCGACTCCGACTTAAGTCAATATACGCTAAGATATAAATTTGAAATTTTCAGAAACCTACACCTTTCACACGCATGATATCTAACAGTATTTTTTGCTATACAATTAATTAGCACGAGTTTTCTTTTCAAAGTGCATACAAGGTAATAATCTAAAAATATGGGAATCTGTGTCCCGACAGCTAATAACCCATTTTTGCTACACTCGCAACTGGACACCTTCACTCCACTGCATCATGGAGAATGTGTATAAGTTTGTTCCGACAATAAAAAACAAGTGCAATAGTAAAACGACCATTTATTTTAAAATTAAGTTCAAACCTCATGTTGAAAAATATTTTTTTTAAATTATAATTATATTTCTTAGTATCTAATCAAATTACTAACTTAAAAATTATATATATATATATATATATATATATATATATATATATATATATATATCTAGTAACTTATGAAAATACATTCATGGCAAGTAAGCTACACAGACGCTTCCGCGTTTCATCCCCGGATAGAATCGTCAGGCTAAAATGCATGTAGTTTGTTTTGTCAGGTGTTTTTATAGACACGTCTAGCTAGTTAACCAATCAGAGTTTGTGTTGTTCTCTTAGCCAATCGTTGGGCTTCACACGAACAAGGGTTCGGTTGGTTTTAATTCATATTTCCTATTCTGACGAATTAAACGCAGAAGCCTCTGTGTAGCTTAATTGTCATAAATATATTTTCATAACTTACTAACTTGCTCTACTCACGTATCGAGCACTGTTGAACTAAATACTAAAATTGATACATTAAAAATGATATCCTCTTATAATATTTTATGTAGATACATAAAATAATAATAATAATATATATATATATATATATATATATTAATTTATCAAGTTTTAATATATTAATAAAATGAACATAAAACTAATTTATATATATATATATATATATATATATATATATATATATATATGGGTGTGTGTGTGTGTGTGTATAGGCCGGCCTTATTTACTTAACGAAATTCAGGTACTGATATTTTTAAATACGGATTGCAGGTTTCAATATTGATCCGACGTATTATAAGACGAATGATATTAAATCCAGCAAAATAAAAATGAAAATAATAAAGATGGAGTTAATTCATGACTTACATGAACATTTCAATTGATAAAATTAAAGTAAAAAAAAACTCGTGAAACTGCTGGATTAGAAGTAGTATTAAAAATGTGTATTGGTGCTCAATTTATGTTGAAAAGAAATATTGATGCTGAAGAAGTTAATAACGTTATTAGAACAGCAACTGCAATAACTGGAAGGGTCACTAATGTTGAATCAATTATAGTCCATTTTGCCCATGGCAACTAAACTTTTAGTGTGAAAAAAAGTCAAGCTGATGATTACTTTTCTCCTGGCATATTTATGATTAGGAAACACTTTCCGTTTTAACATTCATATGCAATTACAGTACATACATACATCCAGTAATTGAAGCAGATGGCCTAATTGATAATTTTGAAACTCAAATATTTTCTGATGGAATGGCTTACGTTGCTTTTTTAAGGCGTAGACAATTGTGTAATGTTTATTTGTGTGATTTCGATCCGATATCTTTTATTCTGTGTGATAAATCCGCTTGGGAAGAATACAATAGATTAAAGCCAAGTTCTGAAAAGCAACAATTGCATCTATTGCCACATTGCAGAAAACAACCCTCTGCATAGAAAATGCTTGTAGGATGCATCAAAAGATAAAACAGATTGTCAATAGAGCTAATAGAAGAAATGCCAAGAACTAAGAAACAAACTGAAATAGATTCAACAAATTTTGTTTCTAAAATGTCTTTGATTAATAGAAACAATGATAGTTTTGTAAATTCAATCATCCAATCAATTAATACATCGAATGATTTTTATGATTATCCGCAGAATTAGAATATTAACAATTATTTTTTCAAAGAATTAAAAAATATTCTTTATCATGATTAAAACCGTGTTGCAACATTGAATAAGATTATTCGTGTCAGATTTGATGACGGAAATTAACATGGTGCTTATAAGTTTTAGAAAGAAATTTCTAATAATTTTGAAATGGAATTTCAACAGAAAATTCAATTTGTTAAATGTGACATTGTTAAATGCATTCTATTGTACCAACATATCTGCAACATCTGAATAGATGACATTTGTAAGTGCAGTACAACTCCAGCTTGTAGTAGACAATCGCAACTACCTCTTGATTTAAAAAAATAAATTGTTTTTGAAACTAACTAATCGTTCTCAACAATTTACAGTTCTGATTAATAAATGCCCAACAAAGATTGTGAAACAAGTTCATTTAACACTGAACATGAAATTACTTGAACAACTTAATTTTCTCCTAAATTTAAATATATTGTAATTCCAATTAATGTAATTTTAATTATTTAACATATTTATTTAGAAGAAAAAATAAGGCATGATATAAGGAACTTGATTTAAAAAGCAGCGGATATTTGACATTAATTTTACTCATACAGGAAAAACATCTACAGCAGACCATTATACTTTACTTGTTAAAACGAGGAGTGATATTAGGGATGAAATCAGTGACAATATTATTGCTAAACGACATTGCAAATTGCCTGCCAAATTACCTGACATATTATAAATGTAAAAATGTAAAAATGAAATGTAGTTTTGTAATAAGTCAAAAGTACAAGACAAGTTATTACACTTGCAAATATTTAGGACAAGTTATAACTTTTAGTAAAGTAACGAATACACATGTTTTATTAAATATAACAGCAAATAATACAATTTGAAATTTAAATATTTATATTTAGAGAACATTAAAACATTATAAAATAAAATTTGAATGTTATTTCATTGTAATTTACATGATACTAATTTACAGTAAACATGCCAAATCTGTCACCTCAAATGCAGAAAAAAGTAACTAATTTTACAAACTTAAAAGTTACACATGTGCGGAAAAATTTTGAACAATAAATTGATGACATAGGAACTACACAGATTAATTAGTAGTAGAAGGAGTACTGACTGGTTTGATGATGGTTCATTAACTGCAGTTTATTGTGAGATAACATTATTTAGTTATGATATTCATAAACTCGAATACTACTATAGTATTACATGATGAAAAAAAACAATACATAAAGTAAATTAATGTCTATTAAACGAAATCAAGTATATTAAAACATATTCATATAATTACTAAATATTGATCAATATTTTAATAGTATATTATAATTGCACAACGATTTAAAACTATTTAACCACGTTTAAAACTAAATGTATGCATATGTATAGAAACACAATTCATACAAAGTTATTTATATAATTACTAAATATTGATCAATATTTTAATAGAATATTATAATTTCACCACGATTTAAAACTATTTAACCACGTTTAAAACTAAATTTATGCATATAAATAGAAACACAATTCATACAAAGTTATTCATATAATTACTAAATATTAATCAATATTTTAATAGTATATTATAATTGCACCACGATTTAAAACTATTTAACCACGTTTAAAACTAAATTTATGCATATAAATAGAAACACAATTCATACAAAGTTATTTATATAATTACTAAATATTGATCAATATTTTAATAGTATATTATAATTGCATCACGAATTAAAACTATTTAACCACGTTTAAAACTAAATTTATGCATATAAATAGAAACACAATTCATACAAAGTTATTTATATAATTACTAAATATTGATCAATATTTTAATAGTATATTATAATTGCACCACGATTTAAAACTATTTAACCACGTTTAAAACTAAATTTATGCATATAAATAGAAACACGATCCATACAAAGTTATTAATATAATTACTAAATATTTATAAATATTTATAGTATATTATAATTGCACCACGATTTAAAACTATTTAACCACATTTAAAACAAAATTTATGCATATAAATAGAAACACAATTCATACAAAGTTATTTATATAATTACTAAATATTTATAAATATTTAATAGTATATTAAAATTGCACCACGAATTAAAACTATTTAACCACGTTTAAAACTAAATTTATGCATATAAATAGAAACACAATTCATACAAAGTTATTTATATAATTACTAAATATTTATAAATATTTAATAGTGTTTTATAATTGCACCACGATTTAAAACTATTTCACCACGTTTAAAACGAAATGTATGCATATAAATAGAAACACAATTCATACAAAGTCATTTATATAATTACTAAATATTGATCAATATTTTAATAGTATATTATAATTGCACCACGATTTAAAACTATTTAACCACGTTTAAAACTAAATTTATGCATATGTATAGAAACACAATTCATACAAAGTTATTTATATAATTACTAAATATTTATCAATATTTAATAGTATATTATAACTGCACCACGATTTAAAACTATTTAACCACGTTTAAAACTATATTTATGCATATAAATAGAAACACAATTCATACAAATTTATTTATATAATTACTAAATATTTATAAATATTTAATAGTATATTATAATTGCACCACGATTTAAAACTATTTCACCACGTTTAAAACTATATTTATGCATATAAATAGTAACACAATTCATACAAAGTTATTTATATAATTACTAAATATTTATAAATATTTTAATGATATATTATAATAGCACCACGATTTAAAACTATTTAACCACGTTTAAAACAAAATTTATGCATATAAATAGAAACACAATTCATACAAAGTTATTTATATAATTACTAAATATTGATCAATATTTTAATAGTATATTATAATTGCACCACGAATTAAAACTATTAAACCACGTTTAATACTTAATTTATGCATATAAATAGAAACACAATTCATACAAAGTTATTCATATAATTACTAAATATTGATCAATATTGTAATACTATACGATATTATAGTATATCATGCAATCTTATTATTAATAAAAACTTATAATTGACAAAACTGAAAGAAAACAGTCGGCTTTTCGTATTGAAAATATTATTTACGATAATTATTTACATAATTATGTATTTTGATTGCAATTAAGATAATTTGTTTTATTTTCTGTTCATAATATTTCATAAATATGAATATTTAAATTTATTTTTTTCTGTAATATTGTAAGTAAAATGCGTTTTATTCTTTACTTTACTAACACTAATATCTTGTTCTATACTTTTGCAAGTGTTATAGCTTGTCCCGTACATTTCCATGTTTATAACATTAAGCATATATTTTGCATGCTCGCTAGCATTTTTCAATATAATATATATATATATATATATATATATATATATACTTGTGTGTTGATATATATATTTTTATATATATATATATATATATATATATTAATATTTTGTATTTCCGAAAAGCAGAACAACAGTCGGTTTCAAATCATAACAAAGGGGACGTATAAAAGGCCTGTTTACCGGACTTTTTTCAGCCTCTGTTTATGTATGTTTATATATATATATATATATATATATATATATATATATATATATATATATATACGTATACGTACATAGATAATAAACAATAACAAATATTTATTATTTGTCGCTCCTTGAGTAGAGCACTGTAATTGGTAGTATTAACACAGCATGACGTCACTTGCTTATAATGCATCATTCCTTCCCTTAATAGAAGTAGAATGCCTCGACGTCAAAGCCGCCGTTAAAGTGTTAAAATTATCATAGTTTATTCGCTGTTTACAATTGGCCCAGCGATTAGCGACGTCGGACTGGAGTTGAAAAATACTTGAGGTCCGGGGTTTCGAATCGCATGACCGGTAGTCATATCTCTATGCTGATGAGTCCCGATTGAAAAAGGACGAAACGTATACGTACACAGATAATAAACAATAACAAATATTTATTATTTGTCGCTACTTTGAAAGTAGAGCACTGTAATTGGTAGTATTAACACAGCATGACGTCACTTGCTTATAATGCATCATTCCTTCCCTTAATAGAAGTAGAATGCCTCGACGTCAAAGCCGCCGTTAAAGTGTTAAAATTATCATAGTTTATTCGCTGTTTACAATTGGCCCAGCGATTAACAATACTTGAGGTCCGGGGTTTCGAATCGCATGACCGGTAGTGAATAGTCATATCTCTATGCTGATGAGTCCCGATTGAAAAAGGACGAAACGTACACGTACATAGATAATAAACAATAACAAATATTTATTATATATATATATATATATATATATATATATATATATATATATATATACATTGAAATAGGAGCATTTTTAAAAAGTCCTCGAGACTTACACTGCACAACCGCACGTGCTTTCTCTGCCTTAGCTAGAAATTGGGAATTATTATGTTCATTGATAAGAGTAGTTTACTAAATCAACGAGAGGACATAGGTTTTTACTTAGGATTAGTTCGTGAACAATCTAAAAAATTTAACATAAATAACTTAACTATACAGCGCAAGAATTAATGCACCCCCAGATAGATATAGTTACTAACATCGATATAATCCAAGTAAACCAATAAAATTAAGTGATCCAGCCCTAACTAAAAGATTAAAAATAATACTACTACTTAAATTATGCATAAGCCCTTGAATTTCTCTTTAAATTAGAGGAAAACCCTAAGAAAATAAGTTATAGTATTACAAGTTTATATTAAAACCTAGATTTACCTTCCTTATCAATAATACAACAATAATGATACTTGTGGAGATAATGATGGTGGCTGTATTGAAAATAGTAATAAAAGGAGTACTAAAATAAGGTAAATGGTGATAATAGAAATAGTAAAAACCATAATAGGCTTTACAATAAAAACAGAGGTGATAACTATTGCAATAGCAGTAATAATACAAATAGGAGGGGGGAATAAAATAATAGTAAAACTAATTATAGTAATAATAAAGGATAGTAATGACGATAATAATAATAATAATAATAATAATAATAATAATAATAATAATAATAATAATAATAACAATAATAATAATAATAATAATAATAATAATAATAATAATAATAATAATAATAATAACAATAATAATAATAATAATAATAATAATAATAATAATAATAATAATAATAATAATAATAATAATAATAATAATAATAATAATAACAATAATAATAATAATAATAATAATAATAATAATAATAATAATAATAGTTGGAATAATAATGACAGTAATAGTGATGATAATAACGATAATATTAACAGTGGTGATAATAATAATTATTCGTTAAAGAATTAATAGCATAATAATAGGAATAGGAAATGTAGCAAAAATAAAAAGGAATTGGCATGGATAAAATTGCAAAAATAGCAATAATAATAATAACTATAACAATAATTATAGTAATGGTAATAGTAATAATTAGAATATCTATAGTTATAATAATAGTATTATAATAGTAGTACTTATAACAAACATAACGGTAATAGTAAAATAATAGCTGCTATAGTTATAACAATATTAAGAAGAATAAATAATAATAATAATAATTATAAAAATAATAATAATAACAATAATAAAATAATAATAATATATAAGTTTTTTTTTCACCGCTTTAAATGTGTCTGGCATTTTTACTAATCCCAATGCTACCAAACGAGCTAGTATTAACCCTGTAAAACTTCGTTTTTTTTCTCTTTTCTTTATGTATTTTTATTTTCTTTATTTATTTTTAAAAATTCTATTCCCCTGCCTCTTTCTTTCCTTGTTACTTTAAGCACTACAAGATAAGTTGGATCTCAATCTATAAATAGCAAGCTAACCGTAATTCCCGGTGCCCCCCACTGCCTCAAAAGCTCCCTCCCCCATTTCCTAAGAAGTACTTGATATGTTCGCGTTTGAAGGGTCATTTGCAAAAGTAGCCTGTCCAAAAAAAAATCCATCGACTTAATTGAAAATCTTCTCGAATGATCAGTTAAGTTTTTTTTTACCGTTTTAAATGTATCTGGCATTTTTACTAATCCCAATGCTACCAAACGAGCTAGTATTAACCCTGTTAAACTTTGGCTTTTATATGTCCTAGTGTCTGCCTATTGAGTTCCCAATGAATACATTTTTGAACTCTCATGCAGGCCTAAAGTTTAGCCTTCTTATTTCTATTATATATGCTTACTTGCGAGAGGGAAACCTATCTTCAACTTTCTATTCCCTTTTCGTATACAATGAACTTATACTATGTCCTTATATAACATATATATATATATACATATATATATATATATATATATATATATGAATATATATATATATATTTGTGTGTGGTAGTGCACAATATCACTCATTAAAATGAATGAGACAATCACTATCCCTGTGACAGGACCACAGGCAGTATAAGCCCGGGCCTGGTGTGGCCACACACACCAAAAATATGAATAATGCACAATAATATCAATACAAGCCGTGGGACTCAGGAGAAAGACCTGAGTGTCATGATGGGCAGGTGCTCCCTCGTTAGCCAACATGGGGGACCCGGTCCGCATCCTGCGAATGTTGGCCCTTCTCATTTCAGAAACAAGACAACGGACAAGAACCAGGTAAGTAACCTCTCTGATTCCAGGTATGACAAGGACACATACCAAAGATAGGAAAACCAGAGCGAAAACAGCAAACTGAAAAGATATAGAAAGAAATGGACCACAAAAGAGAACAGACTATAAAAGCCGCTACCCTACAGAAAGAAGCTACCGAAAACGAATGAAACATCTCTGGGACATTGCTAGTGACTACCATACAACAGAACAAAGGATAGCAGATCAAGCAAGACACATCCTCAAGCGAGGATGGTTCTCGGAGATGGAACTGACGGAATCAGACAGAAGGTTAATGGCGAAACGGAGCAAGAAACACCACCGAAAGAGAAACCACACTGAAACTGAAGAGATTGAAGACTACGGAATCACAGAACCAGATGAGATAGAAGACTGCGGAACCACAGAACCTGCTGAGATAGAACTCAACGAAACAGAAGCAAGTGAAGTGGAGAACATTAGACGATACATGTTAGAAAACAAAACAAAACTCCCATCTCTCAGGAATGAAGTAGCGAAGAAGTTAAAAGCAGAAACAGAAAGAGTAAACAGACTCCTCACACACATCCCAACAGAAACTATTACAGACCTAAACAACCTGATATATGCAGGGGCAAAATCGGTAAGTATGAAACTAAGAAACGAAGAGAATGGACAAAAGAGAGGACCGACAAAACCTGGATGGGAAATCAGACTGGAAACTCAGATCACCAAACTTTGGAAAGAAGCTAAAACCGTGAACAGAAGGAAGGAGGACATGAAACGATTAAGAAGCAAAAATCAGAAACGCAAGGAAAAACTAAATGAGAAACATGAACAAATAAAACAAAAGATAGCAGCAATAGAAGGAAGACTGAGACGATACAGCTACAAATCAGAACAGAGCAAACAGAACAGGACCTTTGAAAACAATGAAAGCCAGTTTTACAAAAACGTAAATGGAGAAAAAACAACAACAGAGCAACCGAGCCCAACAGAAACAAAACAATTCTGGAGCAAGATATGGGAAGACCCAAAAAAGCACAACAAGAATGCCCAATGGTTGAAAAACATGAAAGATGAACTGCAGGAAATCGAAGAAGGAACCGAAACAGAAATTAACAAAGAAACGATCAAGAAAACCCTAAGAAAAATGGCAAACTGGAGAGCACCAGGCCACGATGGAATACATGCATACGGGTTTAAAAAATTCACGACCCCGCATGAAAGACTAGCGCAGAAACTGAGTGGATGTATCCGCAAAAAAAAAATACCAGAATGGATGACGGAAGGAAGAACAACATTAATACAAAAAGACCCCAAAAAGGGAACGACCCCCAGCAACTACAGACCGATAACATGTCAACCAATAATGTGGAAAATTCTCACAGCACAACTGAGAGAACAAATCTACCAATCCCTGGAAAAACGTGGACTGCTCCCAGAGGAACAAAAAGGATGCCGGAGAGAACAAAGAGGGGCACATGATCTACTATACATTGATCAAAAGACCCTGAAGGAGGCGAAGAACAGACAAAAGAACATAACCATGGCATGGATTGACTACAAGAAAGCCTACGACAGGATCCCCCAAACATGGATAATTGAATGCTTAAAAGTATACAAGATACCAGACAGGATTATTAATCTCATCCAGAAAGCAATTGAAACATGGAGACTAAAACTGACAGCCGGAGGACAACACATGTCTGAGATAAAAATACAGAGAGGCATTTTTCAAGGAGACTCTCTATCACCACTATTGTTTATAATAGCCATGATGTCACTCAACTACATACTCAGAAAGTGTGATGCCGGATACAGGTTTACGGATACAGAACAAAGAATAAACCACCTGATGTACATGGATGACCTTAAACTGTTTGCAAAAAACAAAAAAGAACTGGAAAAGCTGATAAATACAACCAGGATATTCAGCCAGGATATCCAAATGGAGTTTGGAATAGAAAAATGTGCACTGCTAGAGATTAAAAGAGGAAAACTGGAGACGACAGAAGGTATAGAACTCCCCAACCAAGAGGATATGAGGGCGCTAGGAGAACAAGAAGTTATAAATACCTGGGAGTTCTGGATGCAGACACAATCAAATATACAGAAATGAAAGAGAAGATTGGAAAAGAATATCTACGAAGAACAAGGAAACTCTTAGAAACTAAACTATATAGCAGAAACCTAGTAAAAGGGATAAACACATGGGCTGTATCACTAATAAGATACTCTGGACCATTCATAGGCTGGACCAAAGAAGAACTCAGGCACCTTGACCAGAGGACTAGAAAACTAATTACTATGCACAATGCATTGCACCCAAAAGACGATACGGACAGACTCTACATGAAAAAAAATGAAGGAGGTAGAGGACTGCTAAGTATAGAAGACTGTGTGGAAGACACCAAAAAAGAGCTGGAGAAATATGTAACCCAGAATACGGAAAGACTGATCACCACAGCAAGAGACACCAGCCCAACAAACAACTCCGGAAGCACTGAACCCAGAAACAAAAAGACAAGAAAGGAAAAGTGGGAAGAAAAACAACTACATGGACGCTTTATAAGACTCACAAGCAATGAAGCCAATGAAAACAGCTGGGCATGGCTAAGAAAAGGACACTTGAACAGAGAAACGGAATCTCTGCTGACGGTCGCACAGAACAATGCGATTAGGACAAACTTTATTAAAGCAAAGATAGATAAAACTCAGGAAAACAGCAAATGCTGATTGTGTGGACAAAGAGACGAAACGATAAATCATATAATAAGTGAATGCAGCAAGCTAGCCCAAAAGGAATACAAGAACAGACATGACAGCATGGGGAAAGAAGTACACCGGGAAATGTGCAAACAGCTGAATTTCGAATATGCAAAAAAACGGTACAAACACAAACCAGAAACTGTACTAGGAAACGAAACACACAAAATCCTATGTGATATGAATGTACAAACAGACAAACCCATAACAGCAAGGAGACCGGATATGATAATAATCAACAAGAAAGAAAAATCCTGCAAAATCGTAGACTTTGCCGTTCCAGCGGACCACAGAGTAAAGATCAAAGAGACGGAAAAAAGGAGCAAATATACTGAACTTGCTAGAGAACTGAAAAGAGTATGGAACATGAAACAGTCGGTATAACACCAATAATCATAGGAGCACTAGGAACAGTCCCCAAAAACATGGAGAAAAGACTAGGAGAAATAGGAATCAAAGGGATAACTGAGACCATACAAAGGACAGTAATGATCAACACAGCTACAATCCTGAGAAATGTCCTCGAATACGGAAACTAACCCACATAAGCAACGAATGGAGAACAAACAAATGAAAGCACAAGACAACAGAACCGGGGAAAATACAACCACACGAGAGAGGCGCAAGCATAGGCTGACGCCACGAAAATTATCGACAGAGGGTCGAGGAGGGAAAGCGCAAACCAGACCTCCACTGGAAGAGCGTGGACAGTTCTGGGACCTTGGCGAGGCTTGTTGCCACTCGGACCCCAGAGGGGACCAATGGCCCTTATCAGCGGGAAATCGGTGGTAGGTGGCTGTTGCGATACCGCCAGGTCATCAGCGGTGATGAACGAAAAGAGGTGGAGCATACTGGAAGTCTGAGGAGACTTGTTGTCACTCAGACTCCAGGGAATACCACAGGTTGTTGGCAGTGGGCGATCACTGACGATGACCAGTGTGATAACTTCTAGTGAGTAATTAATAATAATAATAATAATAATAATAATAATAATAATAATAATAGTAACAGTTGTGGAGGTGGTAGAAGTAATCGTAAGGGTGTTACATTTACACGTTCTCGACCCCCTTCGTGGAATTGGGGAATCGTAGAATTAGGAGAACTCTCGTTGTTGATTCAAAGAGGCCGATTTGTCGTTTACCACTAATCGCATTCTCTGTCGCTGTCGTCGCCACTGTTCGTACTGCCTTTTTCTGTGCTTCGTTTCTCCGTGTGTCAATTGCAGGGAACTATTAGCACTGCTCTGCGCTAACCTTTTTTCTTCCCTCTTTTCTTTCTTGTCGTCTCGCCGCCATTGTCGCCTCGTGCAGCTATTGTGTGATACTACTCGCCTGCAACCATTTTTAGCGACTGCTATGGTTGTCTTGTCATAATTCCTTTCGGACTGTTGTCTTAGCTCTGAAATAAATTTCTTAACAGTACAACAAAGTTTTTTTCTGTTTCAAAGAGCCGCTTTTATTTGACTATTTTAATCAGCCGACTTGAACGAGTTCGTTGGGATAGAGAGAGAGGTTACGCTAACTAAATTCAGTAGTTAATATTCTTACGTTAGTTAGTAATCACTTAATTACTTGCAGAGGAAGGAATATGAAAGATTATACTAGATTTCACTAAGCCTCTTATATTTTTCCGTCATTCGGAATCTTTCTCGTAACCGCTACATGATGTGTTGTTAACTCTTCGCTCCCAAGTCAGTAACTGATTCAGTCTCGATTTAATTCTCCCACGGTAGGGACTCTGACGCCATCAAACCTCGTGATCGCACAGGTGCAATGTGAACCCCTGACCTTCTCTTGACAAGGTCAATCAACGTCCCCGCGTTCGTGGGAAAACACATCGAACTGAACCTGCACGGGATGACTTCGCTACAAATCGCGTAAGTCAAACCCGTCTCGAATAGATGCGCCCAACTCTCACAGGGCATTATCTAACAAGGGTAGGCTGCATGACATAATAATAAATAATTAACATCAATAATAATGGACAACACAGTTATATAGAACCCACACTTATTCAACATTCTAAATAATATATTTAAAATATTGTTTTTTATATTTTCTAATATATATTTAGATACTTCTAAAAAATAGTACAGTTATATAATAACTATTATGAAGTAATATTTTCCGGATAACTACCGCTGTAAAGTTAGTCTGATATCAGTTTATAGTGAAGAGCCATATACCCCAAAACGAGGGCATTCTGGACAGGTGTACATTTTGTCGTAACTAAACCAATTGGTTTTACCTGGTAGGGGAACCTGAAGCGACCAAACATGAACCAATTCTCGCTCCCGAGGGAGGAGGTAATACTTGCTTCTTAGGACTGAACAGACCATACTTAACCCTAATCCAAAAGCGAAGCTGAATAGCGACACAAATGTATTTTTGTTTTCATACTAAGAGATCATCACTTACTAAGGCCATAAAGAACTCGAGGACAAGAGTTAGTGAGATTTTCAGGTAAATGATGAAACACTACTATGAAAGGATTGAGAACTATGATAATTTCACAAAACGACTCGAGGTACAATTGTTCACATTCAATTTGAAAACAATGATGTTGTAGTCTGTAGGGACACATTCCCACCGTAACGTGTTTCACAGATGCATAGTTTTGGAAAAAAACACTGTTAATTGAGATTTCGTTTAAATTTCAGGTACACTGAAAAAGAAAGGAAAGTTGAAAAACGAGGTATTGTTGAGAAGGTTTTATAAAGGGGATCAAAAGATTGAACGTCAATCGAGCACCTGCAATAGAAATACTGATAGAGTAGAGAAAAACTAGCCGAGTTGCTTCTGTGAAAAAGGTCGGACTACGAAGTCTATTTTGATATCGGTCAAGGAAAGAAAGTGCTCTGGGCAGAAAGTCTCCAGATATGACAACAGTACTTCATCTTGGACCGAATCTGATTCTTATATATCGTATGGTCAAATAAATCTCGTCGACTTAGCCGACAATATACTCAGCGTTGCCCAGACATACATTGAAACAAATATGTTTCATTATATTAGTGAGGGTGAGAAGGAACAGAACAAGCACTTCGGTATTGATAAATATAAACAGGTATGTGTCTCATTGTAGTTTTGAAATTGGAAAAGAAAAGGAAAGAAACTTGGCGTTCCACGGGAATACATAAAACAATATATAGGTTTCATTATATTAGAAGAAGAAAGGAGACGAGAAATTCGGTGTTGCCCGGGAATAAATATACACACGTATCTATTTTATTAGTGTTGAGGAATTTGTGGGGAAGAAAATATACTCGACGTTGCCCATGAATACATTAAAACAATAAAGGTTACATTGCATTTTTGTGGTGGAGAAGAAAGGGGACAACAACTCAGCGTTTCACGGAAATAAATATAAACATATATTTTCTTCATTAGAGTGTTTGGCTAGGAAATATAAAATACTCTGTGTCATCCGATAATACATTAAAACAAATATAGGTTCCATTGTATTATTAAGTGGAAGAGAGAAGATAGGAACTTTGTTGTACCCGAAAATAAATATAAATAGGTATCTGTTTCATTATAGTATCTAGCTTGAGTGGAAAGAAAATAATCTTGTCGTTTCCCCGGAATACATTAAAACAAATATAAATATAAAGTGGTATGTTTTTCATTATAGTGTTTGACGGGGGAAGATAAATAACGCTGCATTGACGATAAATACATAAAATATATAAGTTTCAGTATATTATATCGGGGAAGTGGGAGTAGACAAATAAATCAGTGGTGCTCGGGCATAAACATAAACAAGGATTTGTTTCATTATAGTGTTGAGCTAAGAGGAGGTAACAAAAAAACTATACATAAAAACAAATATAAGTTTCACTAAATTATTTAGAGAAAAATGAAGATTTATAAACACAGCGTTACTCGGGAATAAACAGTAACTCGTATTAGTTTCGTTACAACATTAAGCGGGGAGGAGGGATGCAAGATGTACGGAGTCGTTCGGGAATACGTTAGATAGATATGAGTTTCATTATAGTATTCAAGGGAGAAAGAGAAGACCAAAAACTCAAAATACAAGAAACTTGGTGAAATACGGGTATAATAACTTTAAAACTAAGAGCCCATTTTTATTATGATGTTTTATACATTCAAACAAAAAAAAGGAATGCACATGGTGGAGGGAAAACGAAGATGAGAAGGGAGCGCTAAAAAAGGGAGAGTGATAACTATATACGATAGAGATAGGGACTGAGCAGGGTAAAGAGAGATAGAGAGGTTTTAAAAGAAAGATCTTACACCCACTTTATAACCTGTTCTATTTTGGGGTTTATGGCCCGGGAAATTCCATGTAGCACTGTTAGTCACAGGTAAGAGTAAAAATAAAATACATCGTTACCAATCATTACTTTGCAGACATATCATTATATTTCATAGTTTCTATTATTTTCTCCAATAAGTTATTTCCTCATTAAAAATTGTTTTTTTCGTAATGATACAGTACATTCAGGGTTATTTCCCTTGAATGATATTCAAATCATATTCCCTCAATTATTACCTGCCAATGTAAGAATACACTTTTCAATGGTGTAGTACTAAAAGAGTTACAAATGCGCAGTGCGAGACTCGGAATCGAGGCTTGTCTCTTTCTGGTGTGAGCTTCGAACTGGGTGGATATATCAAATTTTGCTTTACGTTTTAACATAGTTTTCATGACTCTGACACGTTAACGATCAGATGTAACATTTCAGGGTGGTAATTATCGTTCACAGATAGATATTCTACTATAGTCTTTTTATCCTCTTAGCATGGCACATTTTCTATTGGTCTCAACATTCGGATCGAGAATAATTCTCAGACAATACAAAGTTAGTCGAATGTAATTTACACATCCCATCCATCCTCTATAATGTGTTTACCTTGGTAATTTATGTTTATTTTAAGTTTTCATGTATATTTTTGATTATGCCTCTCTTACATTGTCTTTGAAAAACATTTCACAAGATTATTCATCACAGGAAACTTCATTTACCTCTGAAATGATGCGATCTTTAAGCTCATTAAGATTGTTAGGCCGAAATTAATTGAATAGGTGAGCCTTCAGCATGCTCCCAAAATAGAAGTCCAGTTGGCTGAGATCGGATGACCCTGGTGGGCACGGTGTTCCGTATCCTCGGACAATCACATGATGTCCTTGAAATTCTGAAGCCAGAAAATGTCGAACCAACAAGGAATAGTTGGGAGAAACTCCGTAGTATTGAAAGACAAGAGTTCTCATTTTACGCTTTCTTTGTAACTGAAGGGTGAGATGATCGCGAAGGAGGGCGGTATAATTCACTCGATCAATTGTTGAGTCGAAGAAGAATGGTTGCAATCGATATTCAGCACTAAATGCCATCCACACATACAACTTTTAGATAAAACCGCTTTTGGATTTTCAAAGCTCCGAATTACACAGTTGTGGTGGTTAACCAAGCCGTCAAACGACAAATGAACCTAATCTGACCACATCACATCTTTTAAAACCTACTGATTTTCCATTACCCAATTTGTGAAAGCAAGTCGTTGTTGTTTGTCTGCATCATCAATAGATTGGACTAGGCTGATACCGTAAGGCCTCATACCTTGGTGATGAAGAATCCGTGTAACACTGCGTTGGGAATGCATCTGAGTTCAGCTACACCTCTTAAACTTGCATGCTCAAGTGGATTAGTTGACTGTAAGCTTGTAACTTCCTCTACAACAAAACCCACACAATTTTCTTCCAGTGACGGCCTGCCGATTGATGGTAAATCATGTAGTGTTTTTGTGCTCTCGAATTTTTTTATCAATCGTGGCAGAGTAGCTAAAGTAAATGGATTATTTCGCGTGGCTTTTATCTTTTTTGTATGCTCTCATTGTTGCAGCAAAATGTTGATTATTCTTATGATATCATTTTACTGGCTTCAGTCTAGTTTCCAAATCAACTGGCGTGATTTAAAAAATTACATGTGAAGTATAAAAACATTAATTATATAAACGCGATGCATATATCTATAACATATATTAAAGTACGTTAACTAATACATGACTGGCGGAATAATTTTGAACAATATAAATGTGCGTGCATTTTGACTCACTGTATATATATATATATATATATATATATATATATATATATATATATATATAGAGAGAGAGAGAGAGAGAGAGAGAGAAGGAGAGAGATAGATAGATAGAAGGATGAAAAGGAATTAGAAAAGCGATGGAGGCAGATCTTTTTGCAATTCAGTTGCTCAATGCAAGGTATATTCCGCAAAAAAGTAATTTATTTAATTAAATCATCCTTCTATCTATATATCTATCTGTTCTATCCGGTATATTGAGCTGTATACTTTCCACAATAGGTTTTACCTTTCCTAAAAGTTCGCTTTAAGTTCTCTACTTTATATATATATATATATATATATATATATATATATATATATATATATATATATATATATATATATATATATATATATATATATATTCTTTATCTAAAACTAAGTAATGTTCTCCTGTCATTATTAGAATACGGACTAATTGATTTAGTCTGGTAATTATACGTGCATGTAAGTAAAAGGGTGAGATATACATCCGAGGCAAATACGGTCGACCCGTAAATTGTGGTTGATAAACGATTTATGTCTAATGAGACGTGTCTGCCTCCAGGAACTCATGGATTACCACACATCGAATCTAATATCGCATGTACAATAGTAACAGATTTCTTAATAAACATACAAACATCAACACGCACATACACGAACACAGACATATATATATATATATATACTAGAAGAAAACCCGTCTTAGGACGGATGACATCAGTTTCTTGAACATAATTATTTAGCACTAGTTTTCTGCTCTTTATGAAGATTAAAATCAAGATATAATGCTACTAAACCCTATGTCTAGAAAACCTATTCCAATTTTAGTCTAAATCCATGACAAGATTTTGAATCAGGAAAATGTCTAAAATGTAACGTTTTAGCTTCATATAATGTAAATCTGAAATGTTTGCACTTTTAAGTGGGAGTTTGGGCTCATATTATGCCCCTAAAATACTTCACAATACGTCAAAGGCACTGATATTTGAAGAATATTAATGAATTGTTGTCTAATACCTTTCATGAAAATTTCACAAAAATCGGAGGTTCATGCATTTTCACGAAAGGGCTTTAACCACCTTTTTGCCCCCTTTGCATGAACCTAAATTAAACTAAATATGCCCCATATTTGGACTCCTTTAATTTAGCAACTATGTTCTAAAATTGTTAATGATCAGTTAATTTGTTCCAACAGTGAATCTTGTACATATATAAACATATACACATGATTAACCTTGTTTATAAATAGAGACATTTCCGGTAAAGTTTGTTCATAGGTGTTCGGTAACCAATCCTTGTAATCCTTCCTCTAGCACAGTAAACACTATACACTTATTTAACAAATCTTATTTTATCATCTAAATTAATTACAACAAAACATAAGAAGAAACATGAGAATAAACAGAAGAAACAGAGGGAAAAAGTAAGAAGATACACAAGAAGAAGAAGAAACATAAGAAGAAACATTAGAAAAACATTAACAAACATACGCAGAACAATAGAAGAAGAAGCAGAAAAATAGAAGAAACATAAGAGGAAGAAGAAACATAAGAGGAAGAAGAAACATAGGAAGAAGCATAAGAGGAAGAAGAAACATAAGAAGAAGCATAAGAGGAAGAAGAAACATAAGAAGAAACATAAGAAGAAACATTAACAAACATAAGCAGAACGATAGAGGAAGAAACATAAGAGGGAGAAGACACACTATAGGAAGAAACATAAGAAGGAACATAAGAAAAAAGAAAAAAATACAAGAAGAAACATTTACAAACATTAGCAGAACAATAGAAGAAAGATCATAAGAAAGGGAAGACACATAAGAGGAAGAAACATAAGAAGGAACATAATAAAAAATAAAATAAACATAAGACGAAACATGAGAAGAAACAGAAGAAACAGAGGAAAATAGTAAGAAGAAACATAAAAGGAAGAAGAAACATAAGAATCAACATAAGAAGAAACATTAACAACCATAAGCAGAAAAATAGAAGAAGAAACATAAGAGGAAGAAACATGGGAAGGAACATAATAATAAAGAAAAAAACATAAGAAACATGAGAATAAACAGAAGAAACAGAGGAAAAAATAAGAAGAAACAAAAGAGGAAGAAAAAACATAAGAAGAAACATAAGAAAAAACATAACCAAACATAAGCAGACAAATAGAAGAAGCAGAAAAATAGAAGAAACATAAGAGGAAGAAACATAAGAAGGAACATAATAAAACAGAAAATAACATAAGAAGAAACATGAGAATAAACAGAAGAAACAGAGGAAAAAAGTAAGAAGAAACACAAGAGGAAGAAGAAACATAAGAAGAAACATAAGAAAAAACATTAACAAACATACGCAGAACAATAGAAGAAGAAGCAGAAAAATAGAAGAAACATAAGAGGAAGAAGAAACATAAGAGGAAGAAGAAACATAAGAAGAAGCATAAGAGGAAGAAGAAACATGAGAAGAAGCATAAGAGGAAGAAGAAACATAAGAAGAAGCATAAGAGGAAGAAGAAACATGATCAAAAGTAATAGTAGAGAAGAGCAAAAGTGTTGGGAGGAAGTAAAAGTAAAGACAATAATTATGCTCGACTGCAAAGATGATAAAACAGCAAACCTTTCGAGTTCGTCAAAGTTTGCGTGTCTCAGGCAATTGGTATGTTTACGAACAAAAGATTTTTTTATGAAGTGACATTTAAATTCTAGACCCACAGTTGACAATGGAAGGTGGATTAAAAGAGCGAGAGCGGTGAGAGGAAGAATAACGAAACGTTTTTTTCTCTTGACGATCGCTGGCAGATAATTCAAGCGTGACAGTTACCAGGAAACACATCGTTCTCCTCTATGGAAGCCAACGGGAATGTAGAAAAGTAAACAAGATACGAACACGTATAATCATTCACCGCTCTCTATTACACACCCCCCCCCCACACACACACACACATACACACACACACACCTACGTATATGCATTAGCATACACACATATCTGAATACATTAATATAAACACACGCACACATACACCTATTCATAACATATACAGTTATCTTGTGAGGTTTTAAAAGTTGAACCAAATTTATTTAAGCTGACATATCAAACTTTGATTCTGACTAGCCAATTTTTAATTGTTCTTGTTGTACCATTATTAACCCTTCAATAACGTACTTCGTACACAACTTATTTAAAACCAATTATGCAGCCCCGCCTAGTAAATATTAATATGTAAATATTTTTCTATTCTGACCGAAGAATCAAAATCAGCAAAGAGGATTATTCATATTATAATTAAAGAATGTAAAACAGTTGTCTTTCTTACTACTAAAGTGTTATTTCTTTTTATGTATAAATTAACAAAAATGTAAAAACAGTAGTCTTTCTTACTACTAAAGTTTTATTTCTTTTTATGTATGAATTAAAAAAAATGTAAAAACAGTTGTCTTTCTTGCTACTAAAGTTTTATTTCTTTTTATGTATAAATTAAAAAAAATGTAAAAACAACTAAAAATTAAAAACTAACATGACTTCAATGCATATCGAGCAACGCCGTGTAGGTACATCTATTACTATTTAAAGTGTTGCGGTCTATTTCGTTTGCTTCGATTGTTTCTACGCAAATCATTATGGTTTGTTTGGTTGGCAGAAACAGTACTAACATTTTACATTTCGTTAAATTCTGTCTGTTTTAACACCTGAATCTCCACCATTACCTCAGAAATTACCGGAACCACGGACGGAGTTGAATCGAGTAACACATGTGTCAGGGCTCTACATATGTGGAACACACATTAATTTCTTGATTTTAACAAAAAACATCATTAGAAAACTTAACAAAATTAAAAATATATAATTAAAAATATTAATTCTATTATTTTTAATAATGTTTGTATATATATATATATATATATATATATATATATATATATATATATATATATTAGTATGAAATGCCCTGAATTACAATATGTGTACAACACACAAGCGAAAAATAACAAATTTAAATACAGAGAAAGAATTATCAAGGAACGAGTGATTTTACAGATTTCGTTCGGATCAGCGAACGTCTGCAGAAAAGTGAATATTTTAGAATTTATTGAATAACGGCTAAACATAGGATAAAATAAGAACGCACGTCATTGGCACATGTTTAACTGTTTAAAAAAGAAAGAATAATAAAACGCGTGCGGAGAAACCTTAAAATAGAAAAAAAACAGAGGGGAAAGAAAAAAAGCAGAGGAAGGAATAGAAATGGAAAAAATATGGATGAAGTGTAGTAAAAGTGAAAAAGTTACATTAACCCGGATCGCAGTGGCGCAATTTATTGCATTGTTTCAGTGCGGTTGTTGACAGATGTTTGTTGAAGGAATAAGATCTAAGTCTGAGGTTTATGTTAGATGGTGATGAAAGAAGAATTATAGCGCTGTCAATACACTTGCGACGTGGGAGAGAGTATTTGATCTTGAGGAGGGTTTTATATGTAAAGTCAAGATTGTGGGTAAAAGTGTTTCTGTGTATGACTAGTGCATCAGTGGGATTATTGTGTTTGAGGTCCTGTTTTGTTCGGAGATGCGGGAATTTATATTTCTGTCCGTTTCACCAATATAAAACATCGAACATGCCGACTATGGAATAGATGTTCTTAGCATATAGTTGTGGACGGGCTCTGGTTTTGAGTTAATTCTTAATTGTTTTAGAGGTTGATATTGCTATATATATATCAGGTTTGAATTGTTTTTGTAAGGAAATAGATATGATATTATTGGGGAGAACTATGTAAGATTTATTTTTTAAAAGTGCTCAATACAAATTAGAGCTTGTATAAATTAAATTAAATAAATATTAAAAACAGTTTATGCGGATAAACAACATTTCGACATTTGCACGTCTTGTTTAGAACTCTGAAGTGATTAAAAAAGCTCAAATTATCCAAAAGAAACTAGACAAATATATATATATATATAAATATATATATATATATATATATATATATATATATATATGTTTGTATGTATGTATATATATATAAATATATATATATATATATATATGTTTGTATGTATGTATGTATATATATAAATATATATATATATATATATATATATATATATATATATATATTTAAATAAATTTTTCGTGGTACAAAATTTAATAACGGCGAGGAATACGGACGTTTGGGACATTTTGGAAGGGTAGAATGAGATTAAACAAATATAAAAACGAGAGAAAACGATTTAAAAGAAATTAATTAATGTACTGAACCGGTTTTCGTCCACACTCATCAGAGTAAAACGTGGAAGTGATTAAATACGACTAAAACCTAAAAAAATATTGTAATGAAAACTAGTGACAAGTTTAGGAGAAAAAAAAGGGGGGAGGAGAGTCACAAGTTGATCACATTAAGTCCTAAAAGCCACTCCTTTTGTTTACAAAGGGAGGGTTTGATTGACTTGATATATATGGCTTCCAGGACTTTGAGGTGGAATAGAGAATGCGATCTACTTATGACAGAAAACCAGTCACTAGTGTACGTCGACGCACATTCGGCGCTATTTATAAGATGGTCAGCAATAGCAGACCCGGATGTATTGACTAAATTATTTAAATTATTTAGTCGGCCCTGGCGTATGGCAGGGGGGATGTGTTGTTTGATTCTGGATTCAAACCGTTGCACTGTACTTCCCACGTATACGGCATCGCACCGACATTTAAATTGATAAATAATATTACTGATATGCTGGGGTGGGAGAACATCCTTATAAATAGATTTGAGCAACGATCGAGCAGAAAAAACAATTCTAGGATTAGATGCCTGGTAACACCGACGCACAGCTACAGAAATTTGATTAGCAAATTTTATGCTAATATTACCCAACCAAGGTAATCTGAGGTACGCCGGGCATTTTGAGGACCAAAAAGTTTAGGCTTGTAAAAGTGAGCGATCTCATATATATATATATTATCGTTTTTATTATTACTTAGCCGTCGAAAAAATATGAAATAGTTGCGTCCCGTAACATATGTTTTCTAGTAGTAATAATGTTTTTTTTATTGTCACCGGTTTCTTTTGAAATTGTAGACATCTGGATCCGGTATATGTTATTTTCCTCCCAACATTGAAATGAATTTGATTCCCCTCAGTGTCCCACGAAACGGACATCCAATGACCTTTTCCTACCGTGTAACTTTCCTGGCGATTCTGTTTCTATCAAACAACTGTTATACAGCTCCGGTGATTGATTGGAGTGGAACCATTCAATAACTCAATGGCTACTCAAACTCGGCAGCAGAAATGCCGAAAACATCAAACAAATAAGCAGAAAGTAAAACATCCAGAAAAGGCGAAGTTGTTTGCTTCGTGCGTGTACACGTTGTGGATTTAAGCGTGGCGGCAAGATGAGTGATGTAGGGATTTTTGATTAACCACAAACGAAAAGTTAAGGCGAGAACTGATCAGTTACCAAGCGATATTATTCAAAAGCAAAATATTGTAGAGATGAATTGAAATGTTTCAATCGAATAGTTACACTTACGCAACCTTACGAAATTCTTACAACCCATGTTTCTTTCTATAATGCTATCTATACGTCCCAATATGTTCATATATATATATATATATATATATATATATATATATATATATATATATATATATATATATGTATATATATATATATATATATATATATTGTAAAGAAAAGTTAAGTTTTATGCAATTTTATTGACCATTATAACTTTCGAATTAAATCCTTCACTAGCGGGACCCTGTGGAAATTCCACAGTGTTTTTTACATCAATCTTTATAATTTACTGTTAATAATATTATCCGGTGGCTAGAAATATGCACATATTTTACTCACAAATAATTTGCGTGACGGAATGGAAGTATATATTTTTATTTATATTACTCGGTTGTCGGGGAAAAAGCTGTCTGTTCACTAAATCTTCTTAAATAGGAGTGTCAGATCGTGACACACAAAATAAATAACACACACTCTATTGTATTAATATATAGATGATGATGGTGGTGGTGGCGGCGGCGGCGGCATGAAACCGGCCCATTTGGTAAGCGTTTCTGCTAATGGAACGGGATACCTCGTTGAGTCATAGAAAAGACTAAAACAAACATTGCTAAAACTCTCAGTATTATAAGGTCAGAATCAAGAACAATAAAGCAGTCCTGGGAAAAGAGTGGCGCTCTCCCCTACATCTCGGGTTAGCCGCTAATGTAAAGAGATCCTCTACTGTAATCGGACAATTTAGCATTTTATAAAGTTTGAAATTAGCGACCACCTCACCTAAAATAAGCGAACGCCATTTTTGATTGACGAATTTGACAATGTAACTAAATAAATATTTGAAATAAAAAAAAATTAATTTCTCAGATGTTAACTATACAATATCATTGTCCTTGTCTTATTTTTACGTCTCTATTTGGTACTTTGTTACATTGGGACCCGGGCTAACTTTGACCCTGACCCTAACTTTAACCCTAACCCCCAATGACCTGAACTTTATAGGTACCCCCCCCCCCCACTGACCCTAACCCTAACGACGGGGTCAAAGTTAGCGCGGGTCCCAATCTAACAAAGCACCATCTATTTGTTAGTAAGTTACGCTTGTTTTATTATGAGCACCTCCCGGATAAGAGTGAAATATTTAAAAAAAAATAATAATTTGCATTCAAATAACGCGTGTACGATGGACACTCTACTTTCTCTTTCTTTCGTACGCGCTCTCTGTGTTTCACTTAAAAAAAAAAGAAATTCCACTGCTTTTTCTACATCAATCTGTATAATTTACTGTTAATAATATTATCCGGTGGCTAGAAATATGCACATCTCTTACTCACCAACATTTTGCGTGACGGGATGGAAGTATATATATTTATTATATTGCTCGGTTGCCGGGGTAAAACCTGTCTCTTCAGCAATCACCATCGGTCGCGACTCCCCTCCCCGTTGTCAGGGGCAAAAGTAAATAATAAATCTTATTAAATGGGAGTGTCAGATCGTGACACACAAAATAAGAAACTTAACTTCTCAGATGTTAACTATACACTATCATTGTCATTGTCTTATTTTTTACGTCTCTATTTGGTAGTTTGTTACATTGGGACCTGGGCTAACTTTGACCCTGACCCTAACATTAACCCTAACCCCCAATGGCCCTGAACTTTATAGCTAACCCTAACCCCTCACTGACCCTAACCCTAACGACGGGGTCAAAGTTAGCGCGGGTCCCAATGTAACAAAGTACCTTCTATTTGTTACGAAGTTTACTTTTTGCGATTTATGTGTTTGTTTTTATTGCGTTTTCACTCTTTCTCTATTTTCTCCCCCTCCGTCTCTTACGAACACACACTCTCTCTTTCTTTCGACCGCGTTCTCGGTGTTTCACTGAGAAAAAAAAAACAAAGAAAACATTGCTTATTGTCCGTTCAAAACATTTAAAAAATAAATACTGGTCCCTTACCATCCAAAAATAATAAATAAATGTTTTAACACTGTTTTAACACTTTAAGTGGTGCAAATAAAAAACAAATACTTAGTTCAAACTATCATTGAAAAGAAAAAAACATTGCTTAACGTCTGTTCAAAAAACAACAACAAAAACTAATAGACATGCCCTAAAAACGCCAAAATAAAAAACAAAAAATAGTTTTAAGTTTTAAGCAACACAAAAAAGTACTTTTTGACCAGGTGATTAAAATAAATGTATTATTTCTTTCCCTTCCCCTCGAAATGTAGAAAAAAAATTTTAGAGGTTGGTTGGGATCGAACTATTAACCAGTCGGGCCAAAGACGAAAATACTACGTCGCTCACCGTTGCGCTAAAGAGAAATACTTGCAATATGTCGCAGAAAGTAGGCTAATTGAATGTTTTTCAAAATCTAAGTGCAGCACGCATGCGCAGAGCTTTTGCCGGAAGCGTGACACACGTACGTACACCATAGCGTCTTAATATTTAGATATGCTAATCCGTTCCGCCAGCCACTTAGGTCAATTCTTTGTGCATGTTTCAAGAAAATATACGTTCGTTTCGTGCCCTTTCGTGGTAAGCTGCTTCTGTCAAGATAATCATTTACAGAGGTAGTTGCAATCATTTTCACTATAACGCTAATATTTACTCCCTCAAGCCCCACAGTCTCTAGCGACTGTTATTAATAGCTTGATGTTTGGCAAAGTCAGCACAATTATTTCATATTTCCCTGCTTTCTATTGTCTACACTAGATTTTTAATCTAAATACAGATCGCTCCATTCAAGTACTTTTTCTCTTTCCGGCCGAACTTAAGAATGATTAAATAAAATAAAGAATTGTGGTTTACCATTACCACATTTTTTTACATTTTTCATAATAAAATAACTATTTTTATTTTCTTCAAATTTCTAATATGGTATAATTCATCTAAAAAAGCAATTACATTCTCGCGTCACATGTATCACCTTTGCTTCTTGATTTCCGCTTATATCGTAGCATAAAACATATAATCTGATCTTATTTACGAACATACAACAAAATAAAACGCGACTACGAAACATGGCTGCTAATTTCATTTTAATTCGCTTCTTAATTCAAACTATTCGTTAGATTTCTTTTTCTTTAAAAAACTAATTTCATAGATTCTGTTTGGTGATAAACTAAACTTATAAAAAAATTATCATTCGATCAGCAAATTTCAAGGTATTTCTGTTTACAAGCTTTCTTGTTTCTTTTTTCATATTTTACATTTCTTTGTTATAAAACTGCCCCGTTTCTAATTCGGACTTTTTCTTCTTTTTTCCCTCGTTTTTTTTGTGTGCATTTTTAGATACTCATTATCCTCCCCCCCCCTAAAAACGGTTTACATTTATATATTGGGGTCTGAGTTCACGCCAGAGATCAAGAAAGAACAAATAAAATTATTTCTTATCAATTTCTTTTCTTCTTTCAGTTGTTGGAATTTACTTTTCACGGCCCCATGTCTTTTTCATCAAAAAAACTGTCTTTAGTTAAGTCTAACATTAACCTAACGTCCGGGTGGGAAATTAAACTCCCCTCCCCCCAAAAAAATGTTTTATATTAACTTTGTCGGGTCTGCATTCGCGTCGGACATGAATAGGAAATAATAGTTATCTTTGCATACTTTAAATATGACTGGTATTTTTATTTAATTTGAACTTTTTATCTTATTTAATTGTATTTATTTTCTATGTTTTTATTTTAGATTTGTTTTATTCTGTGTGCCTCATTTTCACCTTACTGGCCGGATAAATACATGTTTCGATTGTTCTTTAAGTTAAATGAAAAAAAGTGCAAACAATAAGTATCAGAAATACGAGAAAAAAAGGTATGACCCCCCCCTAGAAAGATACCCCCTCTCTCCGTCTTATTCTTACTTATGAGAAGAGCACTTATATAAAATATTCTATTATCTCTGGGAGGTGACGTCTAAAATTATTCTATCTACACACATACACACACACACACATATATATATATATATATATATATATACAGAGAGAGAGAGAGAGAGAGAGAGAGAGAGAGAGAGAGAGAGAGAGAGAGAAAGAGAGAGATTCTTTTCAATACTCACGCGGGCTCTGAAATACCT
Organism: Sepiola atlantica; assembly: GCA_963556195.1. NCBI lineage: Eukaryota > Metazoa > Mollusca > Cephalopoda > Sepiida > Sepiolidae > Sepiola > Sepiola atlantica. The sequence goes on from OY744528.1 coordinate 63,103,727, forward strand.
GAGTAGTATACGGGCGCAGGATTACGCTCTCAGTATGATGGACCCGTAGATCTTGTAAGATCATCCATCTAGGAGAAGAAAAACTCTTATATAAATACTGTGCTACTGACTAATTACGTCTTGGTAGCAAACAGTTGGGGAAAAGAGGCTTCCTTAGTTCTTATCGACAACATTCCTAGAGATATAATCTCGATTTGCACCCCTTCTTTGTCTATTAGCCAGGAGCAGAGATAGTAGCGCAGGGACACCTCAAAGACAGCCAGTGCTTCGCCTTGCTTACTGACTTGGACAACAAACATCGTCTCTCTTTCTGTCTATCTGGCCAACTTGGGGAAAGTCTTTGTCATTAACTCTCACATGACTGGTCTGGGTCGCTCTTTTTCCAACAGGAACAGGTTAGACAGCTTGTCTGACTGTTGTTTCCGACTGGTAGTGCAGGAGCCCTAACTCTTAAGTAGCGCTAAGAACGGCTGCTCCATCAACAGTTGTTTAATATAGTGGATATCTGTATGTGCGATCTTGCGCATGAAATAGGGACTTTACAGTTAACCCCCGTGATTGGCTTTTTTGAGGCTACAACCCTCATGGATCAAGTCTCGACCAATGGTCTTGTTGTGCAAGCTTATTGGCACCGAACAAGCACACACATTGCGCTCCCGACTCTATCTAAAACGAAAATGACAATACAAAGAAAAAGCAACAAAACTAAACCAGACATCCACCAAAAAATATTTTCACTTCCGCCCTTGAAGCTAGCATCGACAAAGATCCGGGGGTTTAGAACCAACATTAATGACGTAGAAACCTTTATCGTAGTAAACTCCTGTGACATCGTAGCTCTAAGTGAAACAAACCTACAATTCTCAATCTCCTCACACCAGTTTGACATAACTGAATACCTCCAACTCTACCGTAAAGACTCTGACAACCTAATGCACGGGTTATGAGTTTCTGTTCGGAATACCCTCTTCTTGACTAAAATCATAGGCTAGAATTAGATGATTAAACCTACATGTGCTTTAGATTAACCTTACAGCACAGCGTTATATACTTATATTTCTTATACCGTTCTCCTTCGACCTGGGACTGCACGCTGCTTAACTTTGTCTGTGAAAGCATAGATGCAGCACTATCACTTGATTTGAGACGCCAAATGCATGTATTTGCGGATTTCTATGTGCATCACCTGTACCGGCTTGGATTCTCCAGCTATACACACGAAACTGGTAACTCCGCGTATAGTTTCTCCATAGCGCACACCATTTCACAGACTGTCAGTTTCTCGCCTCCCTGATCGTCTGAAGATGCAAGCCTCACTTCTCGACATGTTCTTGATTCTATTCCCAGGGCTGGTGTGACGAATGCCCATAGCCCGCCAGGGAACGCTGATCACTTTGTAGTAATAGTTAATATCAGCCTAAGATCTCGTCCCAAAGCTGATGAGCCGTTTATCAAAACGACAAGATACTACGATCGGGCTGATTTTGATTCTATCAGAGATCACATCACAGACGCCCATGGAGTAAACCTTTTCGTCTCCCTGCTGATCAGTGCGCAAATTAGTTAACTGGATTGGTAAAATAAGGCAATAAAGCACGTGCCCCATGTTAAAATTGTAAAGCAAGCACCACTCTCCGCAATAGTTCACCTCCGAACTATGCAGCTCAGAAGTAGCACACATTCCGACAATTTAACCGTTATGAGTCCACTACAAATAGACAGAGACTAATAGCATCAGAAACACATAATAAGACTGTAATAGATTAAGCAAAAAGAATGTATACAGAGATGCCCAGAAAACACATTCAGTCACAAAAACTAGGTACTCGTGATTTCTGGAAAATCATTAATAGTGTGGTGAACAATGGGCTATTAACAATTCCCGCACTATCCAACCACAATCATGTCGTTTGCACGGCAACTACTTGCCCAGCGTTTCGCCTTAAACTCCTGTCCGGGACATAATAAAAAACCTTGATACCTCCAAAACACGTCGGCCGGATCTTATATCTGTAATACTAATAATTGAACTGGCCCATGTGCTCTCCAAACTCTACAACAAATGCCTTGCCGAATCTTGCTTCCCTGAGAGCTGAAGAATTGTCTCTGTAGTACTTGTATTTAATCAGTTTGTAGATAGAACTGACTCTCAGAATTATCGCCCCAATAGTCTACTCCCGCTCCACGCAAAAATCTTTGAATCCTTAATAAATCTAGCGATAGTCCGTAACCTCTTTAATGCTAAACCTTTTTCTGGCCATCAGTATGGATTTAGGCAAGCAGGGCCTACTGCGGATATCCTAACGGTCATCTCTGAACGCATGTACCATACACTGGAAAGACAGATGACGCTAGGGCGTTTACCTAGATATTTTGAGCGAATACACCCGATTTAAGGTGATCTTTGAACTCTATTCTTCATTTTATTTTCATTTCGTAAGTCGCCGATGATTTGAATGGATTATGACGGCTGTTTAAAGGATAAATGGTCAGTTATCCTCGATGAAACGACGGGAAGTCTCTGAAATATGTAACATAGTTTTTAAATAAATAATTAGTATTTTAGCTCTCAGATTTTGCGATCGGGCAATTTATTGATTTTAATTATGATATATAAATATATATATATATATACATATATATATATATATATATATATATATATATATATATATATATATATAGGGTGGTGAAAAAGTCGCGCATTGGTTTGTTTAGGTGATAGAAACTACAATATTTCAAGTAATTTACTAGACTTTTCTGATAAATAATACATTTACTTGGTAATTTTGTTGCAGTAGATTTTTAAAATAATATCCTTTAAATGGGCACAATTTTCGGCCTCACAAAGACGGGCTCTAGTTAGGGCATTTTCCATTACAGTCCTTAGAATAGCTGGCTCTAGTTCTTGGATTTCATGTCTGATATTGTTTTTAAGCTCTTGAATCGTTGTAGGCTTGTTCACATATACCCTTTCCTTAAGATAACCCCAAAGGGAAAGGTCAAGGGCTGTTAAATCCGGTGAACGTGAAGGCCAGTTTAAATCAGAAAATCTGCTAATTAAGCGCTCGCCAAACAATCCCCTTAAGAGCGCCATACTTTGTCGGGCAGTGTGAGCATTAACTCCATCTCGTCGGAACCACATTTCTGGGTTTTCCTGAACAGCTAGCCTTAAAAAAATGTCAATCATTTGTTGATATCGCTGTGCAGTTATCGTCACTGCGACACCTCTTCGTCTTCAAAGAAATATGGACCGTTCACTCTTTCCGAGGTAACACCACACCATACGGTACATTTTAGTGGATGTAATTCACGCTGATGGACGGTTCTTGGATTTTCAATGGCCCATATTCTGCAGTTTTGCTTATTTACGAACCCGTTCAGATGAAAATGGGCTTCGTCGCTCATTACCAGCTTATGGATGAACTCATTTGTTTTCTCTGGCTAATTGTTGAATGTGAACAGTATAAGCTACGCGTAATTGCAAATCTGTGGGTTGTAATGCCTGTACCAATTGAATTTTGTATAGAAACAGATGCAATTCACGCAAAATTCTTTGAAGTAACCTTCTGGACATCCCAATCTGAGTGTTTCGTCTTCGAGTTAAGGTGTCTGGATTTTCGGCAATGCTATCCTCAACGAGTGCTACATTTTCCGCTGTCCGTACTGAACGTGGTTTGCCAGATCGTGGAAGATCACTCACTGAACCCTGCTGCCGAAATCGAACCACAAGACGATCAATTGTGGTCTGACTGGGAGATTGTCTGACATTATAATGCCGACGATAGGCTTTTTGGGTTAAGATTATTGAACGATGGTTTCCGAAGTAAAGTTCAATAATTTCGGTTCGTTGTACAGTGCTATATTGTTACATGATAAATTATCAATGTTTATATCTGTAATATTCTGAAAAATAAGGTAAAAATTCTATTAAATGTGAAAGTTGTTACTAGTTCAAACTAATGCGTGACTTTTGCGCCACGCTGTATAATAAAGTACGTTGGTTTTTCCCTTTTAATTCAGATATAATAGCTTAATAAATCAAACTTTCGTCCACGTTCTAATAAGCCTAAACCATCATGCGTGTTTTGATAAATTATGCCTTCATTTCGTCTGTTTTCAAAAATCTTACATTTATTTCGGATTACCTGATTCTTCCAAATACCACTTTCAAAGAGAAGGTGACTGCAATTGTTACTCGCATCTTATTATCTACTACGCCCGCCACCCGTAACACCGTAGCTTCAATTTGTCATGCTACCGTTTCATTCTGTTATCTACTATACATTGTCGATCAAAATAATGACGGCTTTCAGTTTTATGGAATATAAGAATGGCTTAAAAAAAAAAATTCGAACAGTTGCCATTGGTATGCTTGCAAAACAAAAATTGTCGACAAAACTCTTGTCTAAAATCTGTTTTTAATTTTCCTAATTTCTTTACTTCATTTTTTTTAGCAAACTAATTTTTAGTCACATTTCCTTTTTATGTCTTGTTTTATGTTGTGTTTTTTTAAATTATTTTATTAGTAGTATTAGCATAGGATCTTATGCTATTTTTTAGATGAAGAGTAATATTTGCTTATTTATTATTTCAGCTATTTGAAAGCCGGACCCATTTCACTGTAAGTATTTCGATGATTGAAATAGAATTTAATTATGTTTTTAGAGGGCTCAGAAAACTTAGAGAAATCTATTTTCTTTGATTGAAAACAATAACTACTGATGTCGGTTATCTGATCTTTGAACATTTACATATATAAGAATTATTTTATAACATTTCTTACACACTTTTCCTTTACGAATTGCCTTAGTATAGAAGGATTTCTCCTTCCTAGCTTGAGGACAGAACAGGTGACGTGTTCTACGATAACATATCTTACATACGTTTGTATTCACACAAGTAAATCCCAATTAAGTGATTTGTGTTTATTTGTTTCTTCATTTTCTTAAAACGGCACAATATTTCGGTGACTAAACTAGGAAATAACACTGCCGTCATATATTACATTTTGAGTTAAAAGTCCTATAGTAAGTTATAAAAATATTTTATTTAAAACACTGTTATAGTATCTTACCTATAACACACATTTGGACTCTTCCATTCTTAATAAATACTGAAAGCATAGTCTATCAGTATTGAGTCGACCCTAACCGGTCGGTCTTTCTGTAACGTCAGTTGCTTAGAGACTTCGGACTGGGTAATACTAGTCGAGGATGCGTTCTCGACAATCAGTTCGGTAAGAACTGGGTCATTTCGGTGGCCTTTAATCTGTAGGGCTGAGGTATTAGTCTTGGGTAGTTATTGGAGGTTAACCCTCACAGGCGTTTCCACCCCTCTTAGAGATGGAGTTAGTTCATTCTTTACTGTTTGAGGCGCCCCGACCGGGGAATGGCGACGGGGTTTCCCAGGCAATTTTTAATAGGCCAGAGTACCCCTTCTTTGTTTGCGCTCCTCACCTTCCGGCCTTGTTCCACATCTTTCTGCAATTAGAAGAAGTAAATACCGAATCAACTCAGTCCTCACTGGCAGTCAAGACTGACGTACACCTACTATTGTTTTTCTGTTGTATATACTTTTCTTCAATATACTTGTTTTTGCTACGAGGTATTCGACTCACACGGGAACTCACAACAAACTCCCAAAGAACCATAAAAGGACCCCACAGCAACCGGCGATGTGGGATTTCGGATTTACACCACCACAGCTACTGACGATGTGGTTTCAGTAAAGGATATTAGAGAACCTTAAAATGGACGCAACAACTGGCAACAAAGTATATTAAGGGGTTTGTTGGAGAACCTTAAAAATAGACAAACTTGGAGAATTCAACGACAAATTCACCAGACAACGTTCTTGTTCAAAAACTGGATTTACCAGTAGGAAAAAAAACATGTAAAAGACAAACTTATTTTTCTCTCAAGGTTAGTGATTTTTATTTTATGCTATTCGACACTGTTGTTCAATTTTAACAAGAAGGGTATCATATTTTTTCTTCTACTCCAGAGAAAAGTCCTACTGCCGAAAGAAAAACAAAATGAAACCTATATTTTTATTTTTATTTGTTGATTGCAAATTCTACAGCTACGCGAAAAGCGTACTAAAAAGTGACTATTTTTCGAGGAAAACAAAAAGGTTTTATATTTTTTTACAACTAAGATTACGTTATGCAAGCGTAATCTAAAAGTAAAACTTTCTAAAAGCCGCTTCTAAATAGACACATTAAAAAAACTGTATTCTAAAAAGACATATTTTAGATATAGAATACTTTAAAGCTACTATGACAGAATTGGTGAATCAACGAGCAAGTGGTGAAAGATTTCGAAAGATTCTAATAGAACAAAAAAGCCGACGAAAACCTAATAGAACAAAAGAAAGAAGTCGACGAAAAACTTCGAGAACAGGATAAAAAACTTTTAGGATAGAAAAAGGAAGCCGACGAAAAGCTTCTAGAACAGAACGAAAGGCTTCTAGAACAGAAAAGAGAAACCGACGAAAAGATTGAAGTATTAATGCAAACAATATCGGTAATGAAAACGATGATGCTTTCTCACAAAATGCAATTTGGAGCGCAATTGATAATTTCACTTGTTCGATAAGGATAAAACCTTTGCTTTGTATTTTAGAAGATATGGGGACCTATATCAAATATATTGTAAAAATTCCGCAGGCTCTAAAAAGATTAGCTTACTTCTCCGAAAATTAACTATCACCAAACATACTAAGTTCGTGGATTTCATTATTCCCCAAGCGATTTGACTCTTGCTGAAGCTATAGATCTTTTAACGGAATTATTTAGCGGCAAGAATTATTTGTTTCACAAACGCTGGAAGTGTTTAAACCTGGTAAAAAAGACAACAAAGATTATTCAAAGTTCGCATCAGTCGTCAATAAACACTGCGACGATTTGAATTTGGAGAACTTAGTGTTGTATAATTGAAAATGTTTAATTTCCGTACAAAGATTAGTACTAAGTAAAGACGCTGATATCAGACGGAGGGTTCTAAAGTATTGATCGAACTTAATACTGCAGAAATTAGCTGAAGACTTCCAGAGATTTATAAGTGTTAAGCAAGATTCGAAGGGCATCGAAAAGTCGGGCATTACACACTTTAGAAAAGTACGTAAAAAATCGGAATTTAACTCTTATTCAAAAACATTTCAAAACACAAAAAAAAGATTTTAACGCATCGACACAAACAAGTCAGCCTTATAAAAACAGGATTAATTACCGTCGAGCCTTTGTTACCGTTGTGGAAGTCTGCATTGGGTAACAGATTGGCCATTTTATTTTAAAACCTGTTTGACTTGTAAAAAAGTCGGACACAAAAGTTCGCATTGTAGAACGATTAAAGGAGATAAAACGGGGGTTAAATGCACAAAAACGAACAAACATGGCGGCAGTAATATATGAAGATTTGTTCAAGTGAAAATCCCAAATAAAAACATAAAATTACAAGTGGATTAGGGTTAAGACGTATTAAATTTTGAGGGTGTAATAATTTTCGATATTACTTTTTACAGAACGGCACAAAAAGTAAAATTGTAAATATTAAAAAAACACAAATGATTTATTTGGCACACACTTAATGCAGCTATTCCACCTATTCGGATTATCAACCAAGATTTCAAGCCAGAAGAAAATACATCTGACGACCGGGTCAGAAAAACGAAAAAAGAAATTTGGTTCAACCATTAAAAATCGTATGAAATGGAGTCAAAATAAATTGTATGTAGAAATTAAATTACATAATGAAACAAAATTCAGACTGAAAAAAAGCGAACACCGAACTGAAAGAAATCAAGTCAAATTCTTTGGATAACCAAATAAAATTATCTACTCAATAATAAGAGGAAATGTACACACACACACACACACGCACATATATATATATATATATATATATATATATATATATATATATATATTTGTCTTGTCATGCAAAAGTTAGCGGAAAAATCCTTTTCAAGTATTTATGAGGATTGAAAAAGCAAATCTGTGTCTATTTTTTTCTGCTTTCTACAAAGGTTTATATGTATTCATTTTCCTTTTTTGCAGTTTTCTTTCTTTTTTATTATTTTTAAACTTTACTAATTCAAACGTTATTTTATATAAATACTAAGTAGGGAGATATATTGCAGGTCTGAAATAATTTCAAATATGTTACAATATTTACCTATAAAGGTAAATTTAAAATTACATTTGCAATTAGAGGCCAAGTGATACAAAAACGTTAGTACGGTAGTGTTTTCTTTTTAAAGATACTTGCTGATGCGTCATTTTTTATAGACGGCTATGAAACGAAACGAATTCGATTTTATTTAATGATGTTAAATTATTAAAACACAGATAAAAATAATTATATAAATAAATGAATTTCAGTTCTTTACGTTCTAATATATTTCAATTTTTATGGATCTGACTGATAATTGCGTTCAGCAACCCAGATGGATTTAAAAGAAAAATATCAACAGTGTCTTTCGATTCCGTAAAAAAATGGAACCCTTATTGAAACTGTTAACATATCGATTTTTATAAAACACAAGCAAACATTGCTTTGTATATATATATATATATATATATATATATATATATATATATATATATATGTATATATCCTTCTCTCTCTCTCTCTCTCTCTATATATATATATATATATATATATATAGATATAATAGATCGCTTTATGACTGCGCCCTTTAATAGAAATACAAATAAGTTGTGAAATTTTAATTTCGCAACTAATTTGCGATTACCGTATATTTTATTTGTTGAACACTGTATGACAACTTACTATATGTTCGCTTGTGAATACATAAATATACTTCATTTCTCCTCTTTTCACAGCTGTTAACTTGGCCGCATGTGCCAAGGAGTTCAGACTTGAGTTAAAAGGTGTCTCGTGTCTGGGATTTGAACCCTGCGGCCAACAAAACAGATATCTCCACACTAACAATATCTTAAAAGGATGAAAAACATATGTATGTTCATAATAATTAAAAATATTTATTATAGTATATATATATATATATATATATATATATATATATATATATATATATATATATATATATATTCGTGCGAATACTGGCGAAAGGTTATTTTCCGGCCATTTTTGACGAAGAGTGTACATTCGTAAATATTTAAGAGCCACCATGTCCCCCTTAATAAAGTGAAATCATAAACTAAAGCCACCCTTCAGTTTCATCCTTTCGATTTATTTATTTAGTCAGATTGGAGTCTGTGTAACTGTAATACGTTTATTATGTTCAGATTGTCGAGAGGCGGTCCGTAAATAATTCATGTGCAGTAATTGATAATATATACGGTTGTTTCAGTCTATGTATTCGCAGGCTTGAATCTCACCAATGCCGTTCGATATCGGCTGAACTATTTCATCAGTGTTATCATAGAACTCGACTGTTGATCGATTTTGATACCCATTTCGTAATTGGTCCATTGGCATCACGAACGCAAGTCAACAAGACGGGTAGTTTAACATGCGTCATCATCTGCACATCTAGTGAAGAAAATGCTATTCAAAAGCTGGCAAACAAGCTCTCATCTTGAAATCATATATATAAAGCACACATACACCCTTTAAATCCAGATTGTCAAATCACCGCTGCTTTTTCACGAACAACAGAATCAGAAAACCTCATCTTTCTCTGGGGATTTTTGTAAACTAAAAGGTGAAAAAGAAGCAACAATTATACAATGGAGAATACTTAAAAAGCAACATCTTTAGATCTTATGTTGATGCATACCTCATATATATATATATATATATATATATATATATATATATATATATATATATATATATATATATATATATATATATATCCACCAAAAAGTACAACTCCTTAAGTTTCCTGATTAATATAACCATCTGATTAACAGAGCAGAAAGCTAGAGTGTATGTCCAGATAGATACAAATCAACACTAACATACGCATAGAATTGGTAGATATGAAAATCGATTAGAACGAATCAACCAACACTTAAGTTCATCTAAATATAATCCACAATTTAATATAATCGCGATATCGAGCAAGGCGGCGTTAGCTTCTCCAAATATAACCAGCAAATATACTCCATCAAAAGTAAAGTGTATATTACGAAATAAACACACATGTCAGTCAACATATACGCATGATGGTTGTAAACGTCACACAGTTTTAGTAGCACAAACGCATGCTAGTGTGTATATTGGACTTTCTAGATTCGTGATCAATTTTCAGGTTTCTCACTATGCGCCTATTTGGCATCAGCGCAATAGCACAGCATCTAAAAGCTCATCATCTTTGCCTTAGCTCTTACTTCGAAAGATTCTATTCGACAATACAATTATATTAGAATACAACAAAAACGCAAACTAAGACTACATATATTAGAAGCTCTACACATAAAAACTCAACAGTCAACGATCAATAAAATCAATTTTTATAACAGTGAAAACATTCTAAAATGCATTTAATACTAATACTAAGACTCTATTAATACTAACCAATGATATTGTTCCAGCCTATATCATTGCTAAACATGTAAAAATACATGTTTATTACCCCCAGAAAATAGTTTCTGAATGGGCCGAAAGTACAAAAAAGCGTACGGCAAAAAGTGTCTGTCAGTTCTAGTCTGAAACTCGAAAATTAATCAGGCATCTAGAAAGGACCAAGAAAAATATGCAGACACAAGTCATCTGTAATATTTAATGGCTATAAGAAATTTTTTGTTTAAATTATGTTCTCTATTGTATGTTTTGTATGGCTGGAATATAAACGGTATTTATTGTATGTTTGATATAATTTCTTTGTAACCGGTTTGAACTAAATTTTAATATCACATCCTCACCATTCTTCAATCTCTCAAATTGCTGTATGACTGATTCATGCCTATATTCAAGTTATAAGGCTATGTTTTAACTTCGAACTTGGTGTCTATCCCCTGTGCTGATGAATAGACCTGATATCAATTAAAATCCATACCGTTTCAGAAAAGATCGTTATAAGATTATGTTTTTATGGTGTAATTTCTCGAACGTATGTAAATGAATACCTCGTATATATATATAACTACATATGTATGTATATATATATATATATATATATATATATATATATATATATATATATATATATATATATAGAGAGAGAGAGAGAGAGAGATAGCGAGAGAGCGAGACTGAGAGGGAAAGAGAAAGAGGGGGATATATTTAACTTCAGATATAGTGTATAAGGATAACGTCATAAAAAAAAAACAGAATTGGAACACACATTGGATCGACGGTCTTTAGTTTCAAAGACAGGTGTAGAAACCATATACACTCTTTCAAAGAACCTAATACAAATTCAAAGAAGGTCCCCACGACTTTAGCTAAACATGTAAGATAATTAAATAGTAAAAATATACAATACAGCCCAAAATGGTCTATATTAGGTAGAGCAGTGAAATATAAACCTAACAAATCCAAGAGATGTGACCTCTGTATTCTGGAATCCTACAATATAGTTATGTCTAAAGAAACTTTATTAAATAAAAGACAGGAAGTGGTTCAGAACTGTCTACATAATACCGCATATGTTCTATTCCGTTACAGACTAATATAAACACCTCTGTCAGTAACCCTTTCATCAACATAAATATGAAAATATATAAGGTATAGCAGTATTATAAGACTATATAGGCAATAGAAACTGTACACCTAATAGTAGATGAAAGAATAGTAAACCCAAATATAAAACATTTAATTATAGAACATATCACACACAACAAAAATAACCGAAGCAACAAAGCTTAAACCTAACTTATAGAAAAGGAAATGGTCAGTGAGCCGGAGCATGGGAACATCAGCAGACAATCTTTTTGATTTCATCTGTACTAAGTAATGGTAGCTAAAATAAGATAATATAAGGAAGGAGTAAGAACCAATAATACAATCATAATTCAAAATATAATGACAAATAAATGCTTAATATAGTAAACAAATATTAATAAATAAAAAATGCACCCAATCTAATATAAATATAGGCATCCAGTTAAAGTAGAGAGGGCATATGGGCATTGATGCTTGTCGTTATTTACTCACAACACGAGTTAAGTATAAAACCTAATCACAATTAACTTAAGGTATAAATGTCCTTAAAAATACTTTTGAATACTCATAATACTTTATAATGATGTAATTAGCATCATTTAATAAATACATAAATATATCAGAGCTCCTTTCGGAGTTTTGATTCATGTCTATGTAACTATAAACTATTTTCGTTGTAAGGGACAAACTTCCCCACTTAGATTCAGATTAAACAGAAACTTACTACTTACATGAAGAAATCTGGGAATTAATCTTACCTTAGTGTCTATTTAAACGGATTATAAATAAATACTAAACATCTTCCACCAAAACACCGAAGTATAACAAACTTAATAGTTGCTTGAATGGATGGTTGAATGTATATAGCTAGCTCTAAACTGATGAACTTAAACAGAGATCAGCTCTGAAGTTTGCTTCGAATCTAAATTACCTCAATAGGCATTTGAAGGCTAATTGATGTAACTTTAGGAAAGTTAAAAATTACCCTCAAGTGAATTCGAATTTTTATTAAAAAAATTATAGAATTAATTAACTATTTAAAAAAATATTATTGAATTAAAATTTATAAATTACCACACAACATTTAGGATGTACTAACATTGAACTAAAAACTAAAAAGTGGCGTATTAGTGGGTTTCTTCACATGTGAGTTTGCTTTTTTCTCTGTTATTTATTTGGTTTTCGCCCCAAAATTAACCACTGTATCGTATAGGTTTATCTCAAGACATTTTCATCTAATAACTTTTTACTCTTTGTGCATTTTTCTTATGATTTTGTATTGTTACAGAGACGATATTGACATACACATGTTGTTTGGCTCACGGCAAATGAAACGGACTGTAAAAACTAATCTCACAGAAATGTTATGTTTTTTATAAATATGAAAAAATTAAAATTAAAATAAAATAAAAACATGGTTATTGGAATATAAAATGAACCTGACTTATATATATATATATATATATATATATATATATATATATATATATATATATATATATATATATATATATATATAGTATACGTATTGTATTAGTTTCTGTAGATGTAAATCCGTTGAAACTCCAGTGTTTATAAAAAGTGCTCAATAAAAGTAAAGCTGTTCTTTAGTATACATTTAATTTATACAAACATTATTGGTTACATATGAACATACATGTGTCGGCAGACCAAAGAAGACAAGAAGACTTACTTCTCTTCTTTGGTCTGAAGAGGTTGCCTCTCTGTGAAGAGTACAACCGAAATATGTATGCACATATGTAACCAATAATGTTTGTATGAATAAAAATGTCTACTATATATATATATATATATATATATATATATATATATATATATATATATATATATATATATATATATATATATAACTTAATGTCTATCTGTATGTGTGCGCCCTATAGAAAAATGTTAGAGAATCTAGATAAAATTTACAAGTGTACTCTAATGTAAAATTAACCGAGAAATATAATGGAAGTATTCCAGAATCTCTAAATGCACACTTAAAGGGCAGATTTCGTCCGGAGTCAATTATGTCAGCTATTTTCAGTTTAATTTTTATGTAAGTATGTATTAGTTTAAAAAGAAAACAATTATATTATGTAGTAATTTGTAAAAAAACTGCAAGTCATTTCCTAAAATTTTATCGGTAATGACATCAGATAGAGGCTGGAGAGGGGGGTAAAAATTAATAGACGCTAATTCTGAGAAAAATCCCTATATCGTCCTTGATTCTGTCGGTCTAAGTCGAGTTGTAGGAACGGAGAGGTCAACTCGCCTAGGTTTTACCTTGATACTCGTGTCACTCCTACAACTAATCCGGAAATTACGTATTAGGAAAGTGGAGGAGAGCAGGGAGAAATTTAAAATCCAATTGATATACAAAGCACTTCTGCTGTCCGTCACCTTTCGCTTCTTCGATGCGTATCTCTAAACTTTTGATTCTTTGTATAACAGAGGCGCGTCTCTAAACTTTTAGTTCTTTTATACAACAGAAGCGCAGTACATAACGTTTGATTTTTTTAGGGATGGGGTGGGGGGCTTGCGCAGTTTATCACCATATGCTAAACGCTTTTCGGGGGCTCGTGCATTTTAGGTCACTTATGCAAAACGCTTTCTGGAAACTTGCGCAGTTTTGGCATCCGATAGAAAACGCTTTTCGGGGGCTTGTGCAGTTTAGATTACCTATGGAAAATGCTGTTCGGGCGTTTGTGCCGTTTAAGTTAATATGAAAAACGCTTTACGGGTGCTTCTGCAGTTTGGGTTACCTATGAAAAACGCTTTTAAATTTCTTCTGCAGATTAGGTCACCTATTAACT
>OY744528.1:63120645-63155645 GCA_963556195.1 Sepiola atlantica
TTATTGCCACCCACCCAGCGCTTCAAATTGTGTGACTTTTCAATATACTCTTCCACGCCGACCACGTGACACACAGCCACATCAACATTTTTCTTTCTTCGTCAAAACACCTAGACGGATTTTCAACTTGACTATGAGAATGTCTCAACCAAGAGGAAAAAAGAAAAAAAAGAAAAAGAAGAAATATTCTTCTGAAGATGGTAGATTTACCGAAAGTACTTAAGTTTATATAAAAAAAAAAAAAAAAAATGTTTTTAAGATGAATAAATAATTTATTTTTAAAAACAAATAATCTGCGTTGTGAAAGGTTTTCTAAATATTTTATAAAAAAAAATATCTTCGTTATTATTGCCACCCACCCAGCGCTTCAAATTGTGTGACTTTTCAATATACTCTTCCACGCCGACCACGTGACACACAGCCACATCAACATTTTTCTTTCTTCGTCAAAACACCTAGACGGATTTTCAACTTGACTATGAGAATGTCTCAACCAAGAGGAAAAAAGAAAAAAAAGAAAAAGAAGAAATATTCTTCTGAAGATGGTAGATTTACCGAAAGTACTTAAGTTTATATAAAAAAAAAAAAAAAAATGTTTTTAAGATGAATAAATAATTTATTTTTAAAAACAAATAATCTGCGTTGTGAAAGGTTTTCTAAATATTTTATAAAAAAAAATATCTTCGTTATTATTGCCACCCACCCAGCGCTTCAAATTGTGTGACTTTTCAATATACTCTTCCACGCCGACCACGTGACACACAGCCACATCAACATTTTTCTTTCTTCGTCAAAACACCTAGACGGATTTTCAACTTGACTATGAGAATGTCTCAACCAAGAGGAAAAAAGAAAAAAAAGAAAAAGAAGAAATATTCTTCTGAAGATGGTAGATTTACCGAAAGTACTTAAGTTTATATAAAAAAAAAAAAAAAAAATGTTTTTAAGATGAATAAATAATTTATTTTTAAAAACAAATAATCTGCGTTGTGAAAGGTTTTCTAAATATTTTATAAAAAAAAATATCTTCGTTATTATTGCCACCCACCCAGCGCTTCAAATTGTGTGACTTTTCAATATACTCTTCCACGCCGACCACGTGACACACAGCCACATCAACATTTTTCTTTCTTCGTCAAAACACCTAGACGGATTTTCAACTTGACTATGAGAATGTCTCAACCAAGAGGAAAAAAGAAAAAAAAGAAAAAGAAGAAATATTCTTCTGAAGATGGTAGATTTACCGAAAGTACTTAAGTTTATATAAAAAAAAAAAAAAATGTTTTTAAGATGAATAAATAATTTATTTTTAAAAACAAATAATCTGCGTTGTGAAAGGTTTTCTAAATATTTTATAAAAAAAAATATCTTCGTTATATATATATATATGTGTGTGTGTGTGTGTGTGTGTGTCTGTGTATGGGCACATTTATATATACAGTGATATAGATCCACATGGGCGTAATAAAAAAACTTTTAATTTTATGGACTTAACCATCCATTAAGATTTCTTCAACTGAATGAGAAATTTATATAATGTATTGTTTACTTATATATATTAAATTAAACGACTATTCAAGAAGATCCATTAATATATTCCTGGAAAATGTCATGATCCTAAGGTGCATAGACTAAAAGCAGATAGCGCTCTTACCCCTAACCGACCACACGCAGTGCTCACTTGAGCGATCTACACACGTGCACTTGGTGATGTTGATGATGTAACTTTCATGGGAATACCGATAGTGTAGATAAACAGTAGCAACGTCTCATCTACGAGAAAGGGGATGTAAGGAAGAGAAGAGATCACCCCCACAAGATTGCGAAGACCATTTTGGAACTCGGTTATGGAAAGAAAGAGTGATCTGAGTGGCACCACCTCTGATATGGCATCCGTACTCCATCTTAGGACGTACCTGACTCTTATATTGGTTAAGGATTGCACCGGGCATCAGGTACTTTCTGGTGTGGTTCCACCCATTTTCTAACAACCTTAGCTACAGATAAGATTAAAACAGTTATTTTTTATTAACAATTCTTTTTTTTTAACATGGTTCACCCCAAACAAGGCAGGCCACACTGTAGACGTAAGGGGCTACTAAGAAAAAAAAAGGGGGAGAAGGTTGGAGGGGGTCAGCCTAAATTGGGATCTACGCAGCGAGATGTCTGTTCACATTAGTTTTAAATTTCTGTATGTCAGTACTGTCGGGAAAACAGGGGGCAGGGAGGGAGTTCCAGAGGCCAGCAGCACGAGGAAAGTAGCTATTGGAGTAGAAGGCATCGGAGGACCTCCACAGTGAATGAATGAGATTTAGTTGATTGTCGAGTTAGTCTAGTGAATTTACGTCGAGGGGGCACCAGAGTAGCCAATTCATCAGAGCATAATCCATTGGAGTATTTGTAAAACAAACATAAGGATGCTACATTGCTGCGATAGGACAGGGACTGGAGCTTGGTTGACAGTGAGGGACCTATTAGGTTGGCGAGTCTTTTTTGGACCATGTCAAGGAGGGAGAGACTAGTAGATGATGCACCAGCTCAGATGTGGCAACAATACTCCATGCATGGGTGGATGGTGGCTTTGTATAGATACAGGATAATGTCAGGTGTGAGGAGTTCACTAGCCAGGTAGAGGGAGCCAACCTTCTTTGAGGCAGCCTTGGCAATGTCTTCAATGTATTTGTTCCAATTCATGTTACCTGTGAAGGTTAGGCCGAGGAGTTTGAATGATGAACTCTCAGGTAGGGTGTTCTTTGCCATGGCAATCGGTTGTTGGAGAGGTTTCTTGTAGTTATTGAAGGAAAGGAACTTTGTCTTTGCAGCATTAAAAGTTACCAATCATTTATGACCCCAATCCACTACAGCCTGGAGGTGATTTTCTAAGGATTCAGCCATTGCCTCGGATATGATCGCGTTAGTTTTACCAACATGGCGAGAGTAAAGCGTGGTGTCGTCAGCAAATAAACCAATCTCCGACTCTATGTCGTCATGGAGATCATTTATATAGATCAGGAATAGCAAAGGTCCAAGGATAGATCCCTGGGGTACACCTACATTTACGTCTTGTTGTTAAGATGAACGGCCATCGAGGACAACCTGGATTTTTCTTTTGTTTAGGAAGGATCTAATTATATTAAGTAGTTGCCCAGTAATACCGTATAAGCGTTTTTTCAGGAGAAGCCCTTTATGCCAAACCTTGTCAAAGGCCTTGGATATATCAAGCGCTACTGCCTTAGCTTCACTTGCCTTGTCGAGTGTATGATACATGCATTCGGAGATGACCGTTAAGATGTCTGCAGTAGATCGTGCTTGTCTAAATCCATACTGGCGGTCAGATAGAAGTTTAGCATTAACTAAGTGCCGTACTATCGCTAGATTGATTAAGGATTCAAAGAGTATAGCAAAGATAGGCAGTATACTGATTGGGCGGTAGTTCTGAGGGTAGGTTCTATTCCCAGAACTCTTGTAGACAGGTACCACAGAGGCAAGTTTCCAGCTATCGGGGAAGCAAGATTCAGCTAGGCATTTATTGAAATGTTTGTAGAGGACAGGGGCCAGTTCAGCAGAACATTTCTTTATTACTATTACAGGTATAAGATCCGGCCCACAAGCTTTAGAGGTGAAAAGGTTTTTTATGATGTCTCTGACCTGGGATGGGGTGATGACCAGGTTATCAAGTGTGATTTAGGTCCGCAAAGGGAATTCAGGGAGGGGGTGGCTATCTGAGTCTAAAGTAGAGTTAGAAGCGAAACACTGGGCAAGTAGTTCAGCCTTATCAGTGGCCGTGCAAACGACATCATTGTGGTTTGATAGTGGGGGAATCGTTGATTGACCATTATTCACTACACTATTGTAGATTTTCCAGAAATCCCGAGTACCTAGTTTCTGTGACTGGATGCGTTTTTTTGTTAACTCATTATACCTTCTCTTTGCTTCGCCTATCACGGCCTTGCAATTATTTCTTGACTCTATAAATTTCTGTCTATTAGTAGCTGACTAATGGCGGCAACATTCACGGAATGCTTGTTGCCTCTCAGAAATGGCAGCTGCACATTCTTAAGTGAACCATTGAGGAAAGTGTCTGCTTTGATCCATTCAGTTAATTCGTTTGCACACTGGTTTGCAGAAGGTGTTCCTCCATGGGGCGTCACTAATGTTGTCTCTGATTGACTCGAAATCAGCCTGCTCGTAGTATCTTGTTGTTTTGAGCAACAGTTCATCAGCTTTTGGACGTCTTTTTAGGGTGATATGTATCATTAGCACAATGTGATCAGCATTCCCGAATGGGCTATGAGCTTTCGTCACACAAGCCTCGGGCATTGAGGTCAAGAAGAGGTCTAGAAGTGAGACTTGCTGGTCTACTCGATCGGGGATGCGGGTCGGAAAATCGACAGTCTGAGAGAGGGAGTGAGCTAGGTAGAAATTATACGTAGAGTTGCCGGCTGTGTAAGTAAGGCTAGAGAATCCCAGCCAGTCGCGGTGGTGGGCATTAAAATCCTCAAATACATGTATCTGGGCATTCGAGTCAATTAAGAGTGCTCTATCTATGCTTTCAGAGACAGAGTTTAGCAGAGTATAGTCCTGGGTCGGCGGGGAGCGGTATAAGAAATATAAGTAGCTGACGCTGTGATATAAAGTCAATCTAAAGCACATGTAATCTTGGTCATCTGATTCTAACCTATGTTCTCTAGTCAGGGGGAGAGTGTTCCGAACGTAAACTCTTGCCCGTGCATATGTTTATCAGAGTCTTTACGGTAGAGTGGGAGGTAGTCAGTCATGTCAAAGTGGTGTGAGGAGATTGAGGATTTAAGGTTAGTTTCACTAAGAGCTAGGATATCCGGGGAGTTTGTAAGGAGAAAGGTTTCTACGTCGTTGATGTTGGTTCTATGTCCCCGGATATTTGTGAATGCGAGCCTCAAGGGCGGAGGCGAAAGTGTTTTTTGTTGGGTGTCTGGTTTAGGTTTGCTTTTATTTCTTTGTAATGACATGTTTGGTTTGATTATAGAGTGGGTTGGCCAAGGTGGGTACTTGTTTGGTGCCAATAAGCTCACACAACCAGTCTATTAGTTACGACCTGGTCCATGGGTGTTGTGGCCTCGGGAAAGCCCACCGGAGATAATTGCAGAGTATTATGCAACTGATGATGGAGTAGTCGTTCTTGGCGCTACCCAAGAGTTTGGGCTTCTTCCTATCAGTCGGAAACAGCAGCCAGACAAGCTGTCTAACCTGTACCCTCAACCTGTCGGAGCAAGAGGGGCACAGGCTGGTCATGTAAGACTTAGTAACGAGAAAACTTTCCCCAGGTTGCCCAGATAGAGAGAAAGAGGACGACGTTCATTGCCATAGTAAGAGAAATAAAGCTAGGCACTGAGTGTTTAGAGGCGTCCCAGCGCTGTTACCTCTGCGCCTGACTAATAAACAAAGAAGGAGTGCAAAGGCCGGCGATAGGCAGCACCTATCTACTCCTTAGGCAGAACCTATCTACTCCTTAGGCAGAACCTATCTACTCCTTAGGCAGAACCTATCTACTCCTTAGGCAGGACCTATCTACTCCTTAGGCAGAACCTATCTACTCCTTAGGCAGGACCTATCTACTCCTTAGGCAGAACCTACCTACTCCTTAGACAGGACCTATCTACTCCTTAGGCAGAACTTATCTACTCCTTAGGCAGAACCTATCTACTCCTTAGGCAGAACCTATCTATTCCTTAGGCAGAACCTATCTACTCCTTAGGCAGAACCTATCTACTCCTTAGGCAGAACCTATCTACTCCTTAGGCAGAACCTATCTACTCCTTAGGCAGAACCTACCTACTCCTTAGACAGGACCTATCTACTCCTTAGGCAGAACCTATCTATTCTTTAGGCAGAACCTATCTACTCCTTAGGCAGAACCTATCTACTCCTTAGGCAGAACCTATCTACTCCTTAGGCAGGACCTATCTACTCCTTAATTTTGCTGCTCCTTTGCTACTATTTATTTCAAGTCAATTTGATGTAACCTTGTGAACGTATTATATTAACTAAAAATTACAGTTATAAAGAAAATGTTAAAAACCCTTCAGTTTTGATAAGTTCGTCGTCAGGAAATGTATATTTCCTCCAAAACATTTAAATTAAAAGATGAAACAACATAGCTGAAGATTTTAAATAAGTCATCCGTGTAGCTATAATTGGATTATCGAGTGGATGTTGACACATTTTTAAATGAGAAATAGGTCTCGGAAGAATTAAAATTACTTCTTTATTTCTATTTCAAGTTTTGGCGACTATTTAGATTTCCCCTCGATAACTTTTGTTGTGAAAACAAGTAATGCATTTACTTTTATGAACACTGCAATCATTTCACATAATATATATATATATATATATATATATATATATATATATATATTGAGAGAGAGAGAGAGAGAGAGAGAGAGATAGATAGATAGATAGATAGATAGATAGATAGATAGATAGATAGATAGATAGATAAACCAACGTTATTGTATATCACGGAACGTTTTGTTTATTACTCTTTTTATCTATTTAAAAGAGCTAGCGTAGTAATTCACTCAAAAATAATATCCTTAACCGAAAAAAATGAAAATTCTACGTTTAACTTAAAAGGTTAAATGTAGAATTTTCATTCATATTGTATATTTAATTTTAAATATTGTAAATCGTAAATAGCAGCAGACTTAACACCTGATCACGTTCCGAATACTGAATCTTATTCCCCCTGCGTACTTTTCAAAGAGCTATAAATTGCGCACAGTTTGAATTCAACAGACATAAATAAGAACATCCAACACATAACCCGGAGACTATTAGAAGAGTCAGTCGAATGTACTCGCAAATAATGGAACAAAACAAAAAACACCTACATCCGACGATTCGACAAAAATACGCGAAGGAATGTCCACAAGATCGAGAAGATAAAAAAGACTAATTAAATAAAAACATTCCATGATATACAAAACGTTTGTCTAAATGAATACATGCTGCCTAAATATACGCAACACACACACACACACGCACCCCCCCACACACACATATATATATATATATATATATATATATATATATATATATATATATATATATATATAAATGTCGATGTCTGTGTGCGTTCCTTAGAGAAAGAGAAGTTACATACAAACTAAAAGTGTATTTATATGAATAGTTTTCCGGAGAGGTCAATAAAAAAGCAATATGATGCCATGAGCGCAGTGAAAATGGACCCGGTGTTCATCATTAAATCCCGAACAATCTCGGGTCTTTCTTGACTGTAAAAATTGATGCTATGTTAAATATCTTTTGGCATTTTATACTACTCGAGGATACGTGCACAACAATCAATCAGACGGGGCGGCTACGGAGCACGATTGAGGTATGGTTCTGTGCAGTCCTTAGAGGTTAACATTCCCAGGCTTTACCATCTCTCTTTGAGAAGGCGATAGTTCATAAGCAATCGCCTGAGGTGCGCCTACCGGAGAAAGTAGATGCGGCTACTCTATTCCATTAGCCTTTCTATCTCAACTCCTAGCCTTGTACCGCATCTTCTAACGGGGGGAAAAGGTAAATACTACGTTCTTTATCAGCCTTCTGGCTAGAATCAAAGTTTATTATCTGTTCCATCCTCTGTAAGTGAAGGGGAAATCCTTGTAGACTGAGACATTTTTCAAAGATTTTGTACCAATCCTGAGTGCACTCTTTAGAGAGCTGGATTTTCCTCACATGAAAATACTTTTAATCTAACTCGTCTCTTCCTGGAGAGACAAGTAAATAAGACCTAAACGTTAATTGAAGAAACGTCTGAAGAAACAACTTACCGAAACAAATTGTTCTTATTGGCGATTGAACATTTTTTCCTTTTTTATAATCATCATAACATTTACTTTCAAATTGAATTCAGGCTAACAATGATGGACGCCGTCTTCTTAATGGATGTTAACCAATGATCCAACGACTGAAGTCAAAAAAGATTCCTCAGCGATGTTGAACCCCTAACAACATCTGAAGACGAGACCAGGTTGCATCTCTGAAAAAGAGTGTGAGAGAATGAATCCGTTCCTACTGACATGAGACTCTTCTGCTGAAGCCCTCCTTCCTGGCCCAGAAGCACCCTGGGCCCAGTATAGGTCTCCCAACCTCCTGAAACTGAAAAGGAAGCAATGAAAAGGAGCTATGGCTAGATGAGGCTACAAAACCGACCCAGCCCTCTGAGAATGTTGTAAAAAAGACCATACGATGCCGGATTGCCTTGTTTTGCCATCTACTACACAACTTGTGAGCTTGAAAGAGTGCAGTAATAATGAAAAGGACTGCGTAAAAGGTGAGAAACTCTCGTATGACCACATGTTTCAAAAACATGTAAAGATGAAGAAATATCAAATTTATGCTTTAATGTTGTGCGCTCGCAACCCATAGAATTATCAATATTGTTCATTTTCATTTACTATGTCTATCAATTACTTTGAGAAATCATTATAATGTATAGCATTGCTCGCGCACTTTCAAAGGAGCAGATATACCCCGTTAATAAATATAATTAACAAGTTAAAGAATTGTGTATTCTTCCTATTATTCGCAATTCTATGACTGATTTTTATTTTTACAATGCTCGGCCTATGTAACCTCCGATTTTCTTTAGGTGCATCTTTTCGAACTTGGACTTTTGAACCGAATTTCGAACTGAACTCTTTTTTCTATCCACGAGTATAGATTGTTCTCGTTTCGTTAGCGATTAATTAACACTTATTTCCGGTCATGGCCGACGATACTATTGAATTGTTGAACAATTGTCAGCCGAAATTGATCAATACAATGAACTTCGTTTCATTACTTATGAGACGGTTCGGAAAAATTACTTGTTGACATTGGATTTGAAGACGATTAAGTTGGAGTCTGTAGAGAAGCAGTTTCATCGTCATGTGTTAAACAGACGGAAGCGCTTGCAGAGAAGCTCCGTGTCTTGAAAACATAGAATAAACCTTTCTCCAGAACATACTTGTTATTCTCTAAACATTCATATTCTACAAACTCTTTATTTAATTTCTTGCAATACATTATTTTTGGTTGCCACAAAATTTGTCGATCAGAAATTGATATATTTTCGTCTATTTCAAATCCAATAAACAGCATACCGAATAGATCAGTCAAAATGTTAATATGCGTCACCAAAATAAAACAAAAACACTCCTCAACACTGGTGACCGTGAGTGCGGTGACGATATATTGATGACATTCCATGGAAATTATCAAAGGGGAAATACGGTGGGAGGTGGAACAATCTGTAAGTGAAATCCAAGGAACTTTAACAAATGTATTCAAGTAGAAACGTATAACATGAATCATTTTATATCCAAGAACGAGTGTCCACAGTATTCTCTCTAAAATTAGGTACCAATAATAGGTATGCGGTTTCCATGGTTACTTAGAAAATGATATATTAACAAACTAAAAATAAACAAACCAAGAATTACAAAGAAACTAATAAACCCTAAAAACTGAACAAACAAATACTAAGAAAAAACGTTGCATACAATAACTCTAGGGACAGCTGTTTGACCCATAGTGAGGGGATGAGATATTTCGTTGCTTAACTGCGAAATAATTCAGAAGCATCCTTGCGTATAAGATATGTGGACTCATCTCCGTTGCTTCGAATAGAACTGAGTCGTCGCACTATGGAAATAAAAGCAGTCACTATTTCTTTTCAATTAGTTGCCATTTTTGTTTTGCCCAAAAAGAGACTTATTTATTCCCGCACGGATAATACACCTGAAGAGAGATATAACACTCCCCATATATCCGCCCAACAAAAAACGCACGTTCTGGTAACAACAAAAGCAACATTAAAAACGAATTCAATAGTCCGAAAAACTCGTATAAAGACTTCTTTTTTGAGAATTACTTACGGTATGTAGCCAATCAAAATCCGTTTAATATTTTACGCTGATAACAAAACAAATGTCATTTGGTGGCTGTCCCTGTTGACTTATTTATTTCTTCATAAAAGCTGCGTCATTCTTTTCACTGGACATCTTTTATTTGGCGCTATCTTTTCATTTAAAAATCTTCCTACTCCACCCATTAAACAAAAAATCGACTGTCGTGTTAACTTTCCGAATACTAAACACACGATTTAAAAGTTCAAGTCATTTTTACTATTAGGTCACAACTTATCAAAGCCAAGAACTACTCGAGGATGGAGATTAATAAGACGGAATAATTATCAACCGAAAGATCACAAACAGTAACATTGATCAATAGTAGGAAATGCGTTTGATTGCGTACTTATCGGGTTAGGGTTTAGAACAATAACTTGTTGACATCGGATTTGAGGCCGACCAGGTTGTAATCGGCATCGAAACAGTTTCACGGTTATATGTTTCACATGTTGGAAGCCATTGCAAAAAAGCTCTGTCGCTAGAGACATTGGGGAAAAAAGGAAAGTCTCTTTTCCGTTGTAATAGAATGACAAGTTCCTAATATGAATCTTTACAAGGAAGAACCAAAGATTAGAGCTCAGTCGATTTCTTTACGTGCGAAGAAAAGTAGAGTAGAGCGAGACTAATAATATCTTTTTTGTGAGAAAGGGGTTGTAGAAACGCGAATAGATCATCCCCTACTATATTTCATACTCGATTTTGCACTCTGTCAAGAGTACTCTGTGTGGCACCTCCCTAGATGTGGCAGCAGTATCTCGTCCTATTTATCATGGACATCAAGTTTTTATACTCCTGTCGTGGATTCTGGCTTGGGCAAGATAATGACGACGGCCACGTCTTTGGAAATGTACCAGGACTCACGATGGCAGTGTAAGAGGTGAATTATACAAAATGGACAAGAAGGTACAGATTCTGAATGTGTGAGTTCTAAATTCACCAAATGGGATTTGTGTATTAAAGAGAGAAAGAAATATTTATTTATGTAATTACAAAACGTGTGAAAGCCATTTTGTGTGAGTAAATTGTTAGTTAGAAAAATTAAAAGTTCTCGTGTTTGTAGAATGTTTGCAGTGTGAATAGATGTGTTACAAGTATGTATCTCTATACATTTGTTTTCTGTCAATGTGAATATGTGTGTCTGATTTCAGAAAACCTGATGTGTGTGCGGCCTTTGTTAGTGTGTGAATATGTATGAGCTACTGTGTGACATGAGTTTATTATTCATTTCCCTCCCCTTGTCTCAAAAGGGCCGAGGGAGTGAGCGTAATGCCCGTTCTGTCCAATGACTGCCTCTGTTAAACTCCCTCTCTCTCTTTAGCTGCCACTATCCTGTTATAGTAGAGATATGTATTCCACGTCGATAAAATTAATCGTTTCGAACGAGGGGGAATGATTTTTATTCGTTAAAAATGTAATGATGTATTTAGTTATTTCGCGAGCGGACGTATTACGGAGTCATTGATTTTACTGTCCTCCATTTTTTTTTCACAGTACGACTCGGCAAATATTAGTTTACATTGGACTTGAAAACAACCATGTTGTAATCTGCAGTAAACATTACCGCGCTAACGTGTTTGACATGTGCAAAAGATATTGATAAAACTCTGTTTGATTTAGGGGAGTTCTTTGCAGTGTTGGTAGAAGGACGAGTTCTTGCTGAGAAGGTTTTATGGAGAATTGGGAGCAGAGCTTGAATCTTAGTCGAGCACCTACCATGGAAATACCAATAAAGTGCAGTACTTTATTAAAAACAAAATTTAATGTGAGGTAGGTTTAGGTGTGCTAAAATCAGTAAAGTACAATTTATCTGAATATGTTTTCTTCTTCCACGCTCTAATGGGGAAAGTGCATGGCAAGTCGTAAAAAGAAAAACAAAAAAGAAAACCGAGACGCGGATTACAACAAATAAAAAGAGGGTACTTATAACACACACTGAAGAAACAAGAAATAAGAAATAAGAGGAAAAAGAAGAAAAGGTTGTCTCTATTGATGGAAACCATGTTCTCGCCACTAGAACCTTTATATGTGGTGTATTTTTCTGAGGTGAAACTCTATCCAATGCAACAACGTGTTTGTCACTAGATCTTTATCATTTAGTAGACTTTTCTCCAGCAATACCGTTTTCAATATTGAACTCGCGAACAATGTGCTAGACACCGGAACCTTGTTATGTGGTATACTTTTCTCTAACAACACCGTTTTCAATATCGATCTCTATCGCCCATTAATCTTAGCCCTTGCCGTTCTTAAACTACTTCTATTACAACTTTTATTAGGATCATCTTTTATAGAGAAACGTATACAACATAATGAAGTTCGAGCACATTGTTATCGAGTTTAATATTGAAAGCGCGCCGATACACTAACATACTCTTGTTCCGGCGTGTATTTGTTCTTTCTTACATCCAGGTTCTGCAGGGTATGCAGAGATGAGCAATGTTATTGCAGCGATAAGGTAAGTCTAGACTATTTCCATCACTCGATTCAGGTTCTCTCTCATCGAATCCGCCACAGTGACAGGCGTCTACTAAATTCACTATATCCATGCTAAAATAGACAAATTCGAGGAAAACAATAAATGCGAACCCTGTGGACAAAGAGACAAAGCGGCAAATTACATAATAAGTAAATGCAGAAAACTAGCCACAAAAAGAATACAAGAGCAGACGCGAATGCGTGGGGAAAGAAAGTACAGTGGGAACTATTAATTGAACAGACTCAAACCAGATACAGAACTGGAAAACGAAAATTACAAAATCCTTTGGGACATTGATGTAAAACCAAATGAACTCATTCAAGCTAGGAAAACAGAGGTCATAATAGTCAACAAGAAGCAACTACTGACAAACTGTAATTTTTTCCGTCCCAGCACTTGACAGGATTAATATCAATACACGGGATTTGTAGAGAAGTGAAAGAGATATAGAACATGAAAAGTCAATATAATAAAGATAGTTAGAGTAGTTCTAAGAACAGTCCCGAATAAAAACTGGTCAATTACCAGATTAAAATCATCTGAATTGATATCTTAAATATTTTGACTAATTTTTTCTTAACTTCTGAGTAGCTTGTTCGGTGGAACCTTATTGATATGCATCCGAGTATTTTTTTTTGATATTTGACTTTTTTGGAAAATTAAGTTTTTGCCTATATTATCATTTAAGTTTATGTACGTTTCTGAGCAATTTTCTAAAGGCTGTTTTTCATCAATTTTAGCCTTAATATCGTTTTGCATTTCATCTGAACATGTGGCAAATTAAATTTGTTTGAGTCTGCATTTAAATTTTTCCAGAAACATGTGTAAGTTTTATTTTGCTCCGAAATTGAATAATATGTTATGATTCTGAACTGCCATTTAATTTATTTATAGATCTATTAAAATTCTCATAATTATTGATCTGAACAGTATAAAATGGGTTTAAGCGTGACCTTCGTTAAGAAGGCCTGTTACCCGATTCACGTTTATCTGCTAATATCACGGCGGGTTGTTGATGCTAAGAAGGTAAACAAGACGCTTTGAAGAGAAATGTTGTTACACGCCAACACATGAACATATGACTGTGGTCATTTCTGTCTGAAATTATTTCATCTTTGATCTAGTAATTGTTTAATATTTAATAAACGATAGCGATGATTTTGTTTATGGGTAAAAATCTCATAGTTATTTGATGATAAACTATTAAAAAACAAAAAAAACCTCTAAAATTCAAGATGGTTGCAAACCTGTTTTGATAACAAGACTTAAATAAAAAATATTTGCTTGTCTCTAAAATTTGAAATATTTTTTACACAATAAAAAGTCTGCATAACATAAAATGTGTTTTTACTGCCTTTATACAAAATTAACTTTTATGCTTACCCATCGACTGTATATATAATAATATCAACTAGAAATTCAAACTTGTTTCTTTTTGTATTAAAGAAAACTTTATTCTTGTGTCAAAACGTTCTTTATGTGTGTAATACAATTCTACAACAGTTCAAATATGTTTGGTGCTAGAAATAATAATGATTACAACATTGCATTTAAGTTCTGAACACTTTAAATATAATTTATTTCAAGACAAGGAATACAATTAAAAACAGGTAAAAATGCTAATAAAATAACTTTGTTTATATATTTATTTCTAAATAGTTTTGCATATTTTATAACACTTACAAAATTAATTATTTAATCAGTTTTTAATTATTCATCATTTTCGTATTTTATATCATTTATCGTTTGCTATTGTGTTTGTTTATTTAATTAATATGGACTATCTATTATTTATGATAGGGTTGGGAAAGTCTTAATAACTGTTTTTCTTTGTTTTTGTTGCCAAACTCATCACTTCACTGAATTGGTACATATCTATTTATATCCCTAATCCTAACACTCCATTGCCCACATTTTTAAAGGCCTTGTGCCTAATTTGCTTAAAATTTAAATTGTATTTTTATATTTTTTGCAACAAAATAATTTAAAATGTAATATCTGTTCTAATACTACACTTCATATTTTCTGTCCTCGGTCATTAAAGGTGAATGAGAAATTCTTCTAGACCGAGGCAATTGTAATTTTTGTCTTAATCTAGGGTATCCAGTTTGATTTTCCTCACATTTAAAAACGAACTTCTGTAACTTTGTTCTGTCCTCGTGGGGAGACAAGTAAATAGAAATAGTGAATAAACATCCATGAAGCAACGTGATGTTTATTTACTTTAATGAAGCAACGTGATGTTTATTTACTTTAATGAAACAACGTGATGTTTATTTACTTTAATGAAGCAACAAAACACAACTTAAGTATTCATTTGGAATGCTTTTTAAAAAAATTATATTGAATAAAATTAAGTTTAAGAATAAATATAATTGTGTTCCTTTCTTTTCTTTTTTCAATTTTAACAGTGTGCTAATGCTTTTTTTTGTTAAAGCTCTCATTCATTATCGGCAGTCTAAATGTTCGACAAATCTCTCTTGCTACTTAGTAGCATGACGTTACTTTCAGTGAACAGGCCTTGCATACAAATGTCCCGGGTTAAGGCTCGATAATACTTATATTACTGGAGCTCAAAATATATAATAACTTAATAAATGGAAGATGGCAGTTTTGAAGTTGATTGTTTTGATTTTGAATTTTTCCTGTTTTTTTTTCTTGGTTTTTATTTGTTAGACATAAAATTCACCGCGGAAGCCTTTTAAAACATACCCTGAGTTTATCAATTATCAAGAAAAATGTGTTCATTAATGGGCAGAAATAATTGCATAAATGAAAATGTTTTTATACAAGTAAACTCGGAACGTTTATTAAGTTATAATTATATATATATATATATATATATATATATATATATATATCATGGACGGCGGCACTGGGGGGGGCAGGGGGGGGGCTCCAACCCCCTCACTTTTTGACTTGCACCCCCCACTTTACGGTCAAGAATAATTAAGTTGATATGTATGTGTTTAATTTTATCTAATTAGCTTATCTATTAATTGATTGTTGATCATATATTGTCATCATTACAATATAAGACCAACAATCAATTTTATCTAAAATTTGGCGAAAACCAAGCGAAATGGGTGAGTTTTTGTTAAAGGTCCCTATTCTATAGGTATATTTACGGACTTTCATTTTCTTCTCCAAAAATATCGACACCCTGAAGCAAAACACGTGAAACTGATTTTAGCATTTCTTTAGTTTAGCTGTGAATCACAATTTATTTGCTTTCCTTTTTTGAAGACAGCGGCAGACAATCAACCGGAATGATAGAATTAAGAGTTGTTGTACAAAATCTTCTTCTTTTCCTCTTCTTTTCTTTTTTATTATATATAAAGTAAAGAGGATTTCTCCCTGTACATATTTGCTTAATAGGAAAATAACCCGATTCATCACAGGCTACTAAACTAACTAATTCATTACGCTTATTCAGTCGAGCGTGTTATAGTAAATGTTCATTATTTTTCATTAACAAACACTAAATATTACATTTGGCCCACCATCTACGACTCTCCGCCAAACCAACTCCATATAGGTGGTAGCAAAAACTTTTCTCCCTAACAATTTTGTACTGTCACTCAACTCATCGACGCCGGGAACTAATAAACGCAGTTTATTTTTCACAAAAAACTCCGTTCTTATTTATTATTTGCCTGGTATTAATTTACTACATAATACAAAGCAATATGCAAAGACTTAATGACCGCTCCCATTCACTCCGATGATTTTCCGCGAATATCAGATTACGTTATTTCTATTTCTAACTATAACTTCTATATTTATATTCATTCCGAAATTAGTTTGATGGTAGCTCGAGATTATCATAATCCATGGTTTAGCCTTCTCATCGACGAAGGCAATTCTGAGATGAAGCATTATCTCGATGGCCAAGGTTTTCAATGCTTCCACATGCACACATTTGTTTGTAATAGACTGAATGATAGACAAGATGATGTTGATGTTACTCATGAACATTTCAAAATTATCGCGATCGACGCTGTTACGGATGAGAGAACATCCGTAAAAGCGATTTTGAGGGCTGAAAAATCTGTTGCAAAGGGGACCATTATTTGTATTTCCTCCACTCCCACATGATGCAATCCGAAAAATCACCGGTATTAACATACCGGTGATTTTTCGGATTGCATCGATACATTCTTTTTTCGCATTGTTGAGGATCCGCATAATATCCAAAGTTATTCATTCCATCCTCCCTCCAGTCCTTCTGTCCACAGAACAACCGATACAGTATCTTTTGAGCAAAGTCCAATGAATGCAATCAGAATTGAAGAACAGAGAAACAATGCAAGTCTGCCTTGTTAATACGCTTCGAATTCCAATACATACATTTATACTTTTATACTTAATACATTTAAACTTTTATACTTTTTACTTTTGTACTTTTATATGCACCTCGCCAGTTAATTCTTTTAACTTAATGTATTCTCTATATTTGATAAAACAATTGATTCTTGAATTTTGTAATTTTTACTAAAAGCGACTTGCTGATATGTTTCAAATGAGCCATCAAGCAGTGTCAGAAAATTATTATATGTCTATATCAAGTTCAAAAAGGTGTATTTGACCCAAAATTACCAAATATGGTCATTTGGGGCCAGGCACCCCAAAATGGAAATTTCTGTTTGTTCTTTTATCACCAGAAGTGACTTGCTAATATGCTTCCAACAAGACCTCAACCACTATCAGAAGATCATTTCATGTCTAAATTATGTCAAAATAGTATTTTTGGTCCAACATGCCCTAATATGGTAGTTTGGGCCCAGACGCCAAAAAATTGAATTTAAAAAAAAAAGTTTCTTTATCTATCACCAAGAGTATTCTATTCCGCTTCTAACGAGCGATCAACCACTACAAGACGGTGATTTTAAACCAAAATATGCCCCAAACAGTGATTTTTCCTCAATATGCCCAAATAAAGTAATTTGAACCCAGACGCCAAATAATTGAAATATCTAGAATTTTTCTTTTTCTATCACTAAGAGAATTCTATTCCGCTTCTAACGGCTCTCAACCACTATCGGACGATCATTTTTAGTCAAGATATTGAATTTATTCCCATATTTGGTATTGTGGGCGCAATGTGGGCCGCCTACCTCTCCCACACGTATTACTTTTTAGGAGACCCCCCCACACTTTTATAACTGTCCCGCCGGCCCTGTATATATATATATATATATATATATATATATATATATATATGTTGTTTCATTTTACTTTAGTCGAAGTTCTCAGAAATCAAGGGGTCATTACCGGGGCTAACACTTGACTTCTATATAAGATATATAGATATTAAAATATTCCATTAAAGTTCTCCTTTATCTGTCAGACATTGAGTTATTAAAGAAGTTAAGAACATTAATTTTCTTGTCTCCCAATTGACCAGTTAACTAGGTTATAGTATATCTTTCTTGTGGTCTTTTGGTCTTACCAGATTCCAAGGGAAGTGTTGTAACTTGAGGTAACATCACCAGGGGAAGATGCACCATTCATTGTATTAGAAAATGTATAGCCGTGTCGAGAGGATTTTATTTGGGCTTTGAATACTATGTTATTTTGAATATTTGGTCGGGGTTTACTTGTAGGGTGAAGTATCCTCATGTCAGGTTTTCCTGACAAACCTTTGTACAGAGAGACCGAAGATACTCGAGAATGCTGTTTAGTAAGTAATTCAAACTCTCCTGTAGGTAATTCGTATGTGTGTGTGTGTGTGTGTGTGTGTGAAAAAGACAAACAGAAAAACTAATTTAAATACAGGAATACATAATCAAATACTAGAGATTTTTACCGGTTTCGTTCAGATAAACAAACGTTTTCAGAAACTGAATATTTTAAATTTATTCGATAACGTTAAAAACAGGAAATCATACCGTTATCGAATAAATTTTAAATCTTTAATTTTTCAGAAACCGTTCGTTGATCCGAAACCGGTAAACTCTCTCGTCTTTTGATAATTTATTTCTTGTATTTAAATTGATTTCTTCTAAGGCGATCGCTAATGCAGGCTTGCTAAACATGCAACTGAGTTCACGACTGCGGGCGAACATGTGTAGATCAAAATTACTACTAAATAATAATTACCGAGAAAAGTTTTAGTAAAAATGGTTTAGTAATTTCCAGTAAATAGCAACTATACATATGATTGGGAAGTAGCTTTCTATAATTTATTTATTTCCATGAAATCAAATGGAAAAAGTATAAAAATATAATAAAACTAAATTCACAAAAAACTCACTTCATTCACCATGAAATAGACACATTTTCCATATTTCAAAAAGGTTATAAGATAATGATGTTGCAGTGTTGTTTTTTATACTTTGTTTCAATTAAAATATGTACCATGGTCTTCGAAATATGTGTAAATTATGAAGATGAATATTATTTGGTATCCTGAAATGTTTGTGCTGTGAATTAATTTTTGAAACAATTTAAATGAGTATTTAAATTCTTATCTTTTGGCTAATTGCGTTTCCTGTTTAATGATTGGATAAGAAATAGGGGGAATCATCCTCATACTAAGTTTTCCTGATAACACCTTATACAGAGAGACTGTAAATACTCGCGGCTGGTGTTTATTATTATAAGAATAAGTATCAAGCATAATCAAACTACAACCATACACACAGTCCCACACACACACACACACCTACACACACACACACACACACACACACACACACAACATATATATATATATATATATATATATATATATATATATTATGAGGGAGTAAATATGAAATCAAAATTTCCGATAAAATGCGAAAACGGTTTAAAACAAAGTGTACACACAGAGTAACATTCTAGTGAAACCAACAGACCAAAAGAAAGATATACTATGACATACTTGACTGGTCAGTTGGGGAGAGAAGAAATTGATTATTCTTAACTTTTTTACTAACTCAATGTTTGAGAAATAAAGGAGAATTTTAATAGAATATTCGGGTATCTATGTATCTCATATAGAGATTAAGTGTTAGCCACAGGAAAGGGCCCCTTGATTTCTGAGAACTTCGACTGAAGTAAAATTAAAAATTAAGTGAAACAAAGTTGGGCGAAGATATTTCGATCGAAGGATTCCAGATGAATATGATCGGAATCCTTCGAACGAAATATCTTGGTCCAAATTTAATGATGCCGTTGTGTTCTTATTGCCCACCTTTCCTTAACCATTTTCACACCCACTTACACCCCCACACACATATAAAATATATATATATATATATATATATATATATATATATATATATATATATATATATATATATATATATATATATATATAATTCATTTCCTTTTCATATCGTGCGGATGCACCATAAAACTAGTACCTGCTCTGTGTATATATTTTACGGGAGTATTATGTCCGAATTTCTAAGGATTGCTCGTGTTACCTTAAAATTGATAGATGTTATGCCCCCAATTTCTGACCTAATACTAGGAATGATTAAACAAGGTGGCGATCAAATAAAATATTTAGACAATTAAATAAGGCAATTACTCGCCATTAAATAAGGCAATTACTCGCCATCCTGAAGTCTTATCAAATTAATCAAACTAAATTGATAGAGCAAATCAAAAGCTATCTAAATATAAATAAAAATAATGTAGAATGTGTATAATCGTATATATAACACATATACTAATTATATAAAAAATAGTTACGAGTAATAAACAGTAGAAAGGGATAAAGAAAGAAAGAAATGTTAAAAAAGTTAAAAAAGAAGAAAAAGATAGAGAAAAAATCGACAGTTAGCTTATAACGCCGATTGGAAACGCTGTGAGTTTTAAAAGAAGAAGAAGAAGAAAGAGAGAAAAATAGACGGTTAGCTTATGAACGCCGGTTGGAAACGCTGTTAGTTAAAAAAAGAAGAAGAAAGAGAAAAAATCGGCCGTTAAGCTTATGAACGCTGTGAGTTGGATAGGGAAATTAGTATTTATTTAAAATTGATGACAAGGAATTAAACAACAAAGGAAGAGGAGGCGGAGAAGGAGGAGGGGGAGAAAAAAGGACTAAAAGTATATATATGTATATATATATAATTTTTTTTCTATATTTGGATATGTTAATATTTTTTATATATTTTTAATATAAAACTAAAACTAAAAATTCGTCTAAACACTTTAAAATGCAGCAACATTTTTGTAAGTAACGGATACATTTTATTAGACAGACGAACAACACAGGTAAGGAGGACTTTTTTTTAATAACTAATATAAGTTAGCAAAACATTTATACGGAACAAAACTTAGGTTTAGTATACGGAACGTTTATGTTTTTGACTTTTAAGGGAAGTGGGGTCTGATCAACTTTGCTGGAAAGCCATGAAATTAAATACTGTACTGTTTTTAAATTCCCGAAACAGTTTTTCATGGTAAACAACTGATGATGCCTTAAATAATGTTAGAAGCAAACTAATATAATAACTGTAAAAAATAAATTGACTTACATGAGTGATTTTCCACTGAACATCTTTGGACTTAAGGTTTAAAAAAAAAAATTATATACTTTTAATGGTTGATAAACTTCCGAGACTATATATATATATATATATATATATATATATATATATATATATATATATATATATATATATATATATATATATATATATTTGAATTACCTACTAAACACCAGATGTAAGTCCCTCGAGGATAACCTGGATTTTTCTCTTGTCTAAGAAGGAACTGATGTTTTAAATATTCGTTCAGTAATACCGTAGGATTTTATTTCCATGAGAAGACCTTCATGCAAGACCTAGCTTCCCTTGCCTTGTCCAGTGCGTGGTATATGCGTTTAAAGATGATCGTTAGGATATCCGCAGTAGAACGCGCTTGTCAAAATCCAAACTGTAAGTCAGAAAGACGTTTAGCATGTACAAAGTGGTGGATAGCGCTTGACTGATTAATGAGCCAAAGAGCTTAACGAAGAGAGGGAAAAGACAAATAGGGCGATAATTTATCGGGTTGTTTCACTAAAAAATATTGAATACTGGTACGACAGAGGAAAATGTCCAGCTATCTACAAAGCCACTATCCACCCATGCATGGAGTATCGTTGTCACATCTTGGTTAGTGCACCAACCACCAGTCTCTCCCTCTTAGACAAGGTCCAAAAAGAATATCTAATCTAATAGGTCCTTCACTATTCACCAATCTCCATTCTCTGTCATATTGCCGCAATGTTGCATCCTTGTGCTGATTATACAAGTATTTCAATTGAATGTGCTCTAATGAACTTGCTGCTCTGGTCCCCTCTCGATGTAAATACGCTCGACTAACCCGGAAATCAACTAAATCCCATTCATTCACTGTGGATGCCTCCAGATGCCGGAGAGCCTTCTACTCCAATAGCTTGTTTCCTCGTGCTGCCTGGCTTTGGAACTCCCTCCCTGCTTCCCTTTTCCCCGAC
Organism: Sepiola atlantica; assembly: GCA_963556195.1. Classification (NCBI taxonomy): domain Eukaryota; kingdom Metazoa; phylum Mollusca; class Cephalopoda; order Sepiida; family Sepiolidae; genus Sepiola; species Sepiola atlantica. The sequence goes on from OY744528.1 coordinate 63,142,493, forward strand.
TGTACAGACATGCAGAAATGTAAAACTTATGAAGACAAGCATCTCGCTACAAAGCTCTCAATTTAGGATTACCCCCTAAACATTCATCCTAATTCTCAGTACCGCTTTCCTCTACACTAGCAACTTGCCTTGTTTGAGGTGAATTAAGTTAAAAATAAAAAGCAAGATTCGGCACGGCATTTGTTGTAAGGTTTGGAGAGAACAGGAGTTAGCTCAGTAGAGAATTTCTCGATTAGTAAAGCAGTTATAAGATCAGGCTCACACGCCTTGGAGGTCTCTAGGTTATTTTATGATATCACCGACATGGGAAGGGCTGTTACAAATATGCACTCAAAATCACACGTCCAGCCTCACAATCTGCATTTGTATTGGTGTTGCCTAGTAGAATAGCCTTAATTGTAGCCACACTGTTGAATTATTTCAAAACATCGGCAAATTCCACCGCAAGAACAGCACCACTTACATCAGTATTAGGGATAACCCTACGAGTGAGATATTTACTTTTGTATTCCATCTCTTTTGTGACATTTCGGTCCATTTGCTTTTTTGAGTATTTTGCCTCCATTTGAGTCAACACTTTCTTTTTCCAAAAGAGTGTCTTTGTTATTCCTTCAACTGTTTCATCATGTTTTGATAGGTAGTTGCTTTCACACATGCCTTGCATTATTTTACATTTATCAATTATGATAAATTGTTAAAAGCCGTTAAGTATATGAACAATGCGTTAGCAAGGCTGCCTTCGAGGTGGGGAAAAGCATCACCTCTAATTAACTTAATATCATATTGAGAAATTTTAATAAGGCTGTAAGGTCTTAGGAAAACTCTTTCGTGTTCAGAATACTCATATTCTGTTTTATCACTATTAGGACATGACTGTGAGTGGGAAAGAACAGGATTTTGACCATGAACATTTTCTGGCATCATTACTGCCAGTAGAAATCGCAATGCGTCTTTTTCCAACATATCTATCAAAATATCTTCTAGGAAAATGCATCGTATGATATTATCAGATGTTACAAAATTTGAATGAATATTTTCAAATTTAAATTGCAAATAAAATTGGAAAAATATAATAAAGTAATGTTAAATTCATCTATCTCATTAAACCTTATCCCTGAGTATTTTTAGTCTTGATAAGTGGTGATTTATTAACTTTCCGAGCCTTCTGCCTAAGAGCGATGTGTAGTATATATGCTGTGCTAAGTCAGTGGAGGAGAAATCCTTTAAGGATGGGATTTCTTTAAGTATTTGTTCTATCCAGAATGCCCGTGTCTAACTTCCGCCTTGTGGGAGGCAAATAAATAGATACTCATTAGTACAAACAAAACTACAACTGTGAAACTCAAAACAAATTATCACAGTGATTATTAAGTTTTTACTAAATAAAAGTTTATTTTAACAAACAAATCATTAGTATTTAAACTAATGATTTGTTTGTTACAAATGATTAAAACCAATTTATTTAATAATAAAGTCTACTTTAATAAGAAAAATACAATAGATTTAATTATGTGTTTTTTCATTATTATAAGGACAATGCTTAAAGGGGAATAATTCGTCACGGCCGACAGGGAAATATTTCCATTATACAAATTAGACCGAATTCGTAAATTGTTATTTGTCGGGTAAATCGGGGGTGTATATTAAATATTTTACAGTATTTCATTATTTATTAACTTTTATTCGATTTATTAAGAACAGTATGGATATTGCGCATACAAATATATTATTGCATGTATTTTCAAAATTTATTTTTTTCAAGGTTCTGTTTTAATTTTACTGGTGAATACAATAAGGTAACACCAGTAATTTGACTCCCGATTATTTTTGTTTTTAAATTCATTTCCTCAAATAACGACGAAATTTTGAAAAAAAAAAATTCTGTATGCTAAATCGTTATGGTAATTTGAAACTTCCGCAACCTACGACTTGTAACAATTCAAAAATCGACCTAACCTTATACACACGAAACACATACACACACACACACACATATATATATATATAAGCATACACATACACAAATGTACCGTCACTATTTCGCGTTATGTACATAACTTATCCAGGCTTAATTTAATATAAGAGATACTTATTTAAATGCCTGCATTTGCAATACATTAATTTTATTTTATTTACAAATCTATTCATCTGTTTAAAAGTAATTATCTGGTATTTTCCATGCAAGTACTTTTTTGTATGCCTTCCCATGCCAATATTGCATTCTAATCTCCACTATAGTCCAACTTGAGTGCAATACTTTATATGATGTTGTATTACATCTTCATGTATATATTTACAAAAATTTACATTTTAAATAAAACCATGTATTCAATCATTCCACTATCCCTTTAGAGATAGACAGAATATGGTTGTTAGCTTAACTAAAAATTCGAAGAAAAAATAGTGACACTTTCTTCTTATAGAATGGACAATCCTGAATATCAACGATGGCGATTGTTCGAGTACATCTGGAGTGTTCACCGTATACAGAACAAGCCAGTTACTGAACTCGGAACGGCGCATTTTATTGTTAGCTTACATTAGCAACATTTAATAATACCCATTGTTAAAATTTGACAAAAATCGGAGCAATCTTAATTTTAATAAAATGCTTTTGCCTCTTTTACTAGACCTTTTGCATAAAAAATAATGAAACTAAACATAGCCAATATTTGGACCCCTTACGTCTAGCGGCTGTGTTCCAAAATTCATGATGAGGATTGAATACTTCAGAAACAAATATATAATCATATACTCATACCTAACTTTATATAGAGATGTAATGAATCAAATTAAATATTTGTCTAAAACGGTTGATGATAATAAAATTAAAACGTAAACTGCAACCTCCTCTCATCCTTCAACTTTTGTAATAAATGAATATATTTTCAGATTACTATCGATTAAGCACCAAAGTGTCAGATCATCAATCAATACCAAAACAGTTATGTTTTAAGGGTGTTGCTCTGTATTGATAACGGAACATGATAACTCGGCAGTGATATTTATCAGAGAATTGTTCACTACCCGTCCAAAATGCTTATATCCTTTTTGTTCTGGATAAAGAAAATTCCGGATTTAATAAAAACAAAACTTAACTCTCCAATTTTCCCCTGTAAATCTGGACTATATTGATCTTCCCGTTCGAAATTTATCAGTCATTAAAAAAATAACTTTTCTGGTTAATGGTCGCTCTAAAAATCAAGAAAAAAGCAGAGATTATTTTTACGTAAAACTCAAATTTATTGTATATAGTTAATTAATATGTCTATGTGCAATGCGTTAGAATTCGAAACAGTGAAAGAGGAGGTGAACAAAAACAAAAAAATGGAGGCAATATATGCGATATTTTCTTCAAAAAACTTATTTATTTTTTCAGTAAATATTTAACTTATTGTCAATAGAGCCCGATGTATATTTTATTATATTTTGATATTTTGGGAGAAACACGGACCTTCTCAAAAACAAACCATCTGTCCGTTTGCAGAAGGGAAACCATCAAAAATCGCTGTTATACATGAATGTTAAAGTTAAAATAATTCATATTATTCCGAAGAATTGAATTATTATTTTTTTTAATTTAGTAATAAAAATGTAGTACACTTAATGCACATGATAAGGACATTAATAAGTTAGTGATTAGTTTCTAGTAACACTTATTTATTACATTTTGGTTTTGCTGTTTGGTGTGTACATATTAAAACGGAATATTAATAAAATAGATAATATTTTATTCGAAACGTATTACCTTTAATTTATGTAAAACAAAATGCTGTTTACAATCTCTTGGACTAAAACACTCTACTACTGATTAATATGTAAATGTTTTATTTAACTAAATAAAAAATAATAAGATTACAGTTATTGCCTATTTTTATAGATTTACTTTAAGAGTTACCCACACTTTTGTATACAAAAAATACAATCTAAAATTTCGAAATCAATAATAATAATAATGTATTATTTAAATCAGTTGTAAAAATTAATATGTTAATAAATAATTTCATTCACACGATTTTTTTGTATAGATTAATTGTATTTAGTAAGGTAGATAGGTTAACTGTGTAAATAATATATATAATTATTTCTTACTGATTAAACTGATAAAATTTTAAAAACAAATACTCTGACATCTGAAGTAAAAAATAATAAGATAATTGTAACTAAGATAGTGACAGACTTTCAGTTACAAACATACACAGTCGCACAATTATAAGAAGTATCATTTGGACTACTATTCTAATTTTGGGTGTTATTCTCAAAACGTTTGGGTCGATGTTCGGGTGCATATTGTAGAACTCTGGTATATACAGGGTTTCGAACTGAACCCTTTATTTAATACGCATACACCGGCAGCACAACCGATAATTACTAAGATTATATGTAGTATTTTATATGAACCAAGGTTTCGTCTTAGTATGTGTAATCTATATTTAACTGATACTTGTGTTTACTAACTACTATATTATTACAACTTATCAGTAGTTTTTCAGTGTTACCTTACTATGTGGACATATTTCCACTCTAGAAGACTTTTCTTAATATTTCGACTATTCATCTATGACTTTCATCTTGATGAAACGAGTGAAAGCTATCCCCGTACATTAAATAAAGCGTTCCGTTCGAAATATTTTACAGATTTGGGAGTTCGGCAGAAACATTCCCGAGTTCGACAAGACGTACCTGAATGAAAGTCGGAGATAACATCGGCCGAACCCTTGTGAAAATAACATCCACAATGAAAACTGGAATGTTATATTTATAAACGAGACTGATCCCCTTATCTAAATTCGAAAAGTTTTTTTTGTTCTTTCTGTTAAGTTTGTCAGGTTATGCACACGTTATCACCTGAAAAGTAGAATCTTATATATTTTTAAAAGGGGTATTCAGCGGAGGGTGTTAATCTACAAATTGACCACAAAAAAAACGTCTTTTTCTACGGTCCGAATTTTTTTTAGATGATGGTTTGGTTTTGTTTGGTTTGGTTGTTTTGTTTTACGGCATATCAACCCTTTTCGGGTTATTTAATGCTGAATCCGGTCATTTTGATAAAAGTTTGTATGTTTCAAGTTCTTTATATGTTCAAGTATTTATTAATATTGTTTGGTCTAGTGAAAAGGATGGATGAAGGGAGGAAGAGCGAAAATGGGAAACGGGAAAGACGAAGGGGAAGGAAGAAATTGTTGTTTTGGATGTTGCAGAATATAAATGAGTTTTTCAAAGAGAAAAAGAAACAATAAAACATCAATGTTTGGTGCATTTTGAGTCAGGAACCGATGTCTTCAGACAGCCTGATCTGGTAGAACCAGTTTTTAAGGTGAAGAAAATAACATACTAATAGGCAATGCACAACCCCAAATTAACCGGAACGAAATTACTCCATTCAAATAATTTAAAAAGCTAATTTAGTTCCAGGGAGTGCTCGGACTAATATTCGAGTCTCCAAACAAAAGTGCAATGCACATCAGTATTTGATATTAAAAAATATATAAGTTTTTTTGCATATCTGTACACTGTAGCAAGATAAAAGGTTGATGTATCAAAATAGGATTAGTATGGTATTTTTCCACGTAAGGTTAGAGTATAATTAAAGTGAGATTTTCCAATTAGAATTTGAGTAAGGCTACGTGTTTCGGAAATTATATCCCACAACCAGGAAATGGTGAGTGTTCCGTGGCTAAGTAGTAGGGGCCATTTCTTTTTGCGTCTGAACCCCCGAAGAAGGCAGTTAGGCTTTTAGATAGTTACTTCCTACCATGGAGGTTGTTTTATGTATGTAAATGTATACTCTAAAGAATAAATAAAACCTTGAATAAATTTTAAAAGACGAATTTCATTTGTCGATGTTAAGAAGTTATTGAGAAGAAGAAGAAGAAGAAGAAGAAGAAGAACAACAACAACAACAAAAAACAGTATCGGAGATTGAAACTTTAGCTGCCACATCACTATAGAAAAATGACACGCTAAATCTGCCGACGGAGTAAACGTATCGTTGGAATCCCAGAACGCGCCAGCTACGTTTCAATACTTGTAAACTGTGCACCTAATAAAATTAAGTGGAAGAAATTACTCTTTTACAACATTTACTTTTAGAATAGAAGACAACCAGGATTACATCTATCTATCTATCTATCTATCTATCTATCTATCTATCTATCTATCTATCTATCTATCTATCTATCTATCTACAAAAACTCTGTGGATCGTGCTTGCCCATGCACGAGCGATAGTGCCATTGGTGAGAAATAGGTGAGAAGCACAAAGGATGACGTCAACTAAGTGGAAGACACCTAGAAGATCCTTTATTAATTAAAGAGTAGCAAACAGACGATGTAAAAAACTACAACAGAAGCATCAGATCACGGGTCGTCTATGTGGGCAGTGATCATATATATATATACATATATATATATATATATATATATATATATACATATATATATATATATATATACATATAAATGTATATATTTATATATATATATATAGTACACGTATTGTATTAGTTTCTCTAGATGTAAATCTGTTGAAACTCCTGTGTGTATAAAAAGTGCTCAGTAACAGGTAGAGCTGTTTTTTAGTATATATTTTTATTTATACAAACATTATTGGTTACATTCATACGTCACTGTGTGTAGTTATGTATGTGCTGTACGAACACGTCCATATATATGTTTTTATATAGATATATGTATATAGTATACATTATGTGAGATATAAGTAAAATGTTAATAGTACAAGCATTTACACTAGTATGTATATATGTGAGTAGGTATGGATGGAGGTACATTTCCATGAGTGTAATGTCTGCACACGTAGTCAGAACGAGTTAATTCCAAAACCGTAAGAATAATGACAAAAGAAGCATATATATATATATATATATATATATATATATATATATATATATATATATATATATATATATATATATATATATATATATATATATATATATATATATTAATATATCATGCTGAACTAATCAATGGAAAGGGAAATGTATCCATGGGCTGTACGTGTATGTGTGTATGGATATGTGTGAGTAAATGTGGATTTTTGAATATATATATATGCATGCGTCTATCTTTGTATGTGTATGCATTTGTGTATGTATGTTTATATATATATATATATATATATGCATATATATGTATATATGTATATATACATATATATATATATATATATATATATATATATATATATATATATATGGGTATGTGGATATGTATGTATATATGTGTATATATGTATATATGTGTATATCCGTGTATGGATATATGCGTATATATTTGTCTTTGTTATTATATATATGTATGTTTATGTGTGCACTTGTGTATCTATTAATTTGTGCGCAAGTGTGTTTTTTATATGAAGATCAGATATTTATGCTTGAAAATGTATGTACGTAGATTGAGACTTTGCAGTGTTAAAGGGAGAAGAAAGGAATCAAACCTAAGTTGGTAATAAAAAAAGAAAAAGAAAGAAATAGAAGGAACGGTAGCTTATAAGCTGATAAAAAAGATAGAAACTAATTGAACGAGTTAACAAGTAAAGAATGTAACCCGATACTGAGCTTGACCCGGAAAAATTATAAAAATATTTCATCCCCTCCAAAAGCATTTACTAATGGAGAAAGTTTTTAAATTCATCTTACTTCATTGTCTTCTTTGGTCTGAAGAGGTTGACTCTCTGGGAAGAGTTACAACCGAAGAAACATGTATGCACATATGTAACCAATAATGTTTGTATAAATAAAAATGTATACACTATATATATATATATATATATATATATATATATATATATATATATATATATATATATATATATATACTAGACGAACCGTGTAACCCCTGAGGTTCTAGATATAGTTCAAATAGAACACATTCGTTTACTTAATGAAAAAAGAGGCGCATATATATAATGTATTCCACGTGAAATAAACAGGAATTGCATTATGACTTCAAGCAAGGGTGTACACGCTACACAGGTGCGTTAATATTTATTTTAGATGTGGGTCGATCGGTCACACTTCACTTCAATCTTTCACGCTAACGTTTTCAATAGTATTTTCATTGCGGAACACGCAGATCTTAAGCATATCGTGTCTTGTTTTATATACAAAATCAAGACAAAGTCGTTCCCCACAGGCGATAGAATTATCTTTTTGAAAACCAGAGACAATTTTATGAAGCAGATCCCCCCTTTTCTTCTGATTCAGGTATTTTTTCTTTCAGTGCTTTCTTTTCTTTTCTTAGATTACCATCATTTCGAAACAAAGTGAGGGTCCCGGCCCCTTCGTTCCCAATTCCTTCGGTCATACCACCGTCATCTTATCCTTTCCTACTAAATTCCCGTCGAATATTTTGACACGCGTTTCTGTCGTTGTCTTGCGATCATTATCAATTCTGACACGTCAATCTTTTTTTCCTCTAAAGACCAAACTTTCTACTTGTGTACTGTACAATCGACGCCTGTAAAAGAATTAGGTTTTCGTTTTGTCTCCTGCACCGGCCCCATCCCTATTTCTGTCCCAGTCCCAATTTATAAGAGTAAGTATTAAAGAAGTAACTAATATACTTATTTTAGTGTCACTAAGGACTATACATACACTTATACCCTTTTCTACCTACACAAGAATAAATAAGTAAACCTATTAATATATATATATATATATATATATATATATATATATATATATATATATATATATATATATAGTCTCGGAAGTTTCTCAACCATTAAAACTATATAAAAAACAAAAAAAAAACAAACAAAAAAAACTTATAGTCTCAAGTCTTCCAGTGGAAAATCACTCATGTAAGTCAATTTATTTTTTACAGTTATTATATTAGTTAGTTTCTAACACTATTTTAAGGGATCATCAGTTGTTTACCATGAAAAACTGTTTCGGGAATTTAAAAACAAGACAGTATTTAATTTCATGGCTTCCCAGCAGAGTTGATCAGCCCCCACTTCCCTTAAAAGACAAAAACATAAACGTTCCTTATACTAAATCTACGTTTTGTTCCATATAAATGTTTTGCTAACTTATATTAGTTATTTAAGACACACAAAAAAAAAAATTCTTTACCTGCGCTGTTCGTCTGTCTAATAAAATTTATCCGTTACTCACAAAAATGTTGCTGCATTTTAAAGTGTTTGGACGAATCCATGACACTATTATTTAAGTGATTAATGTATTATTTTTAGTTTTATATTATAAATATAAAAAACATCAACACATCAAAAAAAAAAGATAAATAAATAAATATGTATATATATATATATATATATATATATATATATATATATACATACACACATACATACATATACCTTTAGTTCCTCCTTTTCTCCCTCGCCATACTTTGTTGTCCATCTCGCGTTGTTGTCAACCTCAAATAAATATTAATCTTCCTTGTTCACTATAGTTTTTCTAATCTGCTTTCACAACTGTCGACTTTTTTCTTTTCTCATTGTTTCAAATCTGCGTCTATAGGTTAACCGTTAATTTGTTCTCTTTTTCTTCTTCTTCTTTGCCAACTCCCGGTGTTTAAAATCGGCGTTCATAACTGTCGGTTTTCTTCTTCTTCTTTTTTAACATTTCTTTCTTTCTTTCTACTGTATTATATATTATATTATATATATATATATATATATATATATATATATATATATATATATATATACCCACACATATATATATACATTCCCGAATAATATCCGTCCCAAGAAAGCTAAAATTTATTCCACAAACTCAAAACTTTTTTATCACTTCTATGTCCTCTTCTAAAGATTATAATCAAGATATAATCACACTTAAACTTATGTCTAGAATCCCTATTCTAATTTTGATCAGAATACATTACATGATTTTGATCTTAGAAAATGGCTCAACTTTGAGACGTCTTAAGAAGAAATTGACAGTCAGGGAATCTTGATTAAGTAATGTCTTATGCTTATGAATGCAAATTCAGTGCAAATCTGAAAGAGTAGTATTAACAAATAGGAGGTTGTTTTGCACATATTATACCTCCTAAAATATTTTGAATTACTCCAAAGAAACTGAAAGTTGAGGCATATTTATTAATTGATGGTCAGTAACTATCGTTAAAATTTCACAGAAAAAAGAGGTACCTATATTTTTACGAAAGGATTCTAACCTTTTTTATTCTCTTTTTGCATAAAACTGAATTAAACTATATAAAAAACACATTTGTGCTCCAAAATTCATAATGATTGGATAATTAGTTTGGGATTGCATCATGTACATACAAATATATGAACATATACTCATACATAACTTTATCTATATATATATATATACTAGCAAATATATGAGGCTGGCCACCAGGAGGAGGTAATTACTGCAATAAAAAAAGAGAAAGTATTTCTTGGAGGATGGTATCGCGAAGAATGAACATATACAATACTGTCTCCTTCCCAAAGAGGGGGTAATACCTGGGGGGAATGTCTCATGTCGAATAAAAATATATGACACTACCCCTCAATGAATTTAATCAAACTTGGGAGACTTCTTACGCTCCGTTCAAAAAGGAGATTGTAATACCTACGACGATGGTATCATGGTGAACGAACATATACTATACTATCCTCCAAAGTATAGGCTACTGCTTGATAGGATGGTATCATGATAACAGAAAAAATACTACAATACCCCCTTTCAAAATGGAAAAGGGAATATCTAGAAGGATCGCCTCCTCTATAAAGGTAGAAGATAATGCCTACGAGTATGGTAGAATGGACACAGAAGAGATACTACACTACCCCCTCTGATAAAAAGAGATAGTAGCCCCTGAGAGGATGACAACAGAACAGATACTACATTACTATTTCCCTTAAAAGAAGATATAATGCCTGGGAGGATTACTCCACCCTCTTAAAAGAGTAATACTTGTGAGGAAGGTCTCATGACAACAGAACCGATATTACACTACCCGCCCCATTAAAAATAATAAAATAATATATTAAATCAGTTTTATGAAATTAATTTTTAAATGTATAGCTAGGAAAACATTATTTTTATAGTTATTGTGCATTTTCGCTAAGATCCAAGAGTTCTGCGCATCCCAGCAATACCAGCCGTTTTTCTATCGATGAAAATATTCGTATATATAAGAAAAATACGACAATGCAAATTACAAATGTATATTAAAGAATATTGATTTATTAGAAACTGTTTAAAAATAAATATCAAAATTAGGAACACCTAAACGTGTTAGTAAGTGTGTGCAGCTTATTATATATACGCTATTACAAAGTGTTATTTTATATAATAGCATTACATAAGCAAACCCCGTTTTTATGTTAACATACGTAGGATATGTAGAAACACCTTTCACATTTATGCATTTAAGATAAGTAGAGTCAAATGCTTAAAGTAGGTAATATCTTATATCGACCAATTAAAAACAACACCTTAAAGATACATAGATTGAAGGTGGAGTTAATTAACTCTATTAGATACCCATACATACAGCAGGTATTAAAATCAGCTCTATTGTTAGGACTTTGGGTCAACCGGAGCTATTATATGACATTTTAGAAATATACAAAATTATGACATATTTATTATTTAGTATATCAGTTCTAATAATTCAACATTAACAAATGTGTTTGTGTACGATCGTTTCTGAAACAAATATTTATTTAATATTGAGTCGCTTCATCAACACACATACATTGTCTACTATAATTTTAAAGCAACAGCATTATATATATAATATAAGATCATATAAAATCTATATAAAGTTTAAAATATTTAAATCAAGTTACAGAAAGAAAGATTCGTAAAATATATATTACACGTGTTTCGGAGTATTTATTCAGGTTAGTACAAGGCTCATACATATGGAATTTACTCCCGTGTATTTTACTTCGCATCAAAATGTTTAAGCTTGAAAGCTAGTTTTGAAAAACTCTAAACTAGAAGCATACATTGATTCCCTTTCAATATATTTAAAAAAAAAAAACAAGAACATACACAAATTAATAAGGTCATTATTGTAAGCAATACAGGAAAGAAATCAGCCATTTGAACATTAAATTTTTAAAACCGTTTCAGATAAACATACACGCACACGCATATATATATATATATATATATATATATATATATATATATATAGTAAGTTATAAAAATATATTTATGGCAATTAAGCTACACAGAGGCTTCAGCGTTTCATCCCGGGGGAGGGGAATCTTCAGGTTAAAATGCATGGAGTTAGTTTTGGCAGTTTTTCTCATACACAGGTAGCTAGTTAACCAATCAGATTATTTGTTGTTTCTTTAGCCAATCGTTAGGCTTCTCACAAACCAAGGTTCGGTTAATTTTACCTCTTAATTCCTGTTCTAATGTTCTGTTTGCTACAGAGTGGCCTATATCCTGTTTGTGTCAATATAATGGGTGAACTTATTTTAACACGTGGTACTGTATTTTAGGTTTTAGTTTTTAGGTTGTTAGGTTTTAGTTTAGTTTTTTAAAATTATTTTTTGTTTATTTGTATTGTTAGTCTAAGGTAAATTCTATTCTCTACAGGCAGCTGTTTGCTATCTCACGTCTACAGTTTAATAGATTTTAAAGTTTAGGATTTAAAATTTCTCATTCAAACATAACCTATACGGGTCGTTTAAACTTCTACGTGTATTGGTCTGTCGTATTATTTTCCATTCAATTATTGGTGAGCGTCCATTCTCTTTGAGTTCCCAATAGTGGTTTGCTAGTGTTGTTTTAATTCGACGTTTCTGTTTTTAAATGTGCTTTTGTAGTCATAATATTTGTTGTTTTTTTAATCTAGAGAGGTCATACCCATGTAGTACTTCTTGTTATTCGGTCTTTCCTTGCAAATATTGTGGCTTGGTAAACAATACTTTTGGTTAAGCATTTATTTTGTAGTGGACAAAGTGTACGATTTATGCAGTTACATCTTTTCTCTTCATTGCTAACTTTTTCATTTCTATTAGTGTGATTACTATTAGCGTTTGGTTTATTTCTATTTGTAGTGCTAATATTTTTGTTTTTCGTAATGTTATTTTTGCTATATTTGTCACTATTTTATGCAATTTGTAATTTTTTTCTTCCTCTCTGCTGTTCTTTTTTAGTATTTTTTATTGTGTGCCTTAA
>OY744528.1:63160645-63215645 GCA_963556195.1 Sepiola atlantica
TTTATGAATGGAGCAGTAAGAATAAGAATGATGCAGTGTCAGTTCAGTCTTTAAATGTATTTTTCAAGTTGAAGTATCGTTGTTCTTTTTGCCAGATCAAACGTATAAAGGAATTGCCCGAAAATCATTTTGATGGATTCCATCTTTCAGCTCGTCTGAAATCCAAAGTTAATATCGTTAGATTCGCCCGATCCGACATCGGATGCAACTCGATTCATTTAAACTCTTTTACTTTTCTTGGAAAATGATTAAAAGTTGGTTGCTTTTTTAATACAACGTAAGTATATATATATATATATATATATATATATATATATATATATATATATATATATATATATATATATATATATATATATATATACACTTTTTACTTCATTCATACACATAATATTATAAGGTGATATTATATATTGTGTATAGATTTTCAGTATTTACTTCAACAGTGCCCAATACGCTAGTAGAGCTTAGTAGAAAAGTATGAACATATATTTATGGCAATTAAGTAAAACAGAGGCGTCTGCGTTTATTCCCCACATGGAATCGTCAGGCACTTAGCTTCCGGGGATGAAAAGCGGACGCCTCTGTGTAGCTTAGTTAAAAGAAGAATTCCTGTCCCTGGACGACTAAAACCCGACCAGAACAGTTTTGCACCAATTATATGTCCCCTTATCAAGGGTAAACTAAAGATATAATGAAACTAAACCTTATTTCTAGAATTCTTATTCTAATTTTCATTAAAATCCATTATATTATTTGTATTCTAATAAATATGTTTTCCGATTCAAATAATCTTATGCGTACTAAATGGGTGATACAATGAGCCACATTTTTCTACTTTATATATATATATAAATATATATATTTTTATATATATATATATATATATATATATATATATATATATATATATATATATATATATATATTATCTTGGAAGTTTCTCAACCATTCAAACTATATTTAATAAAAAAAAACAAAAAAAAACAAACTTAAGTTCCAAGTCGTTCAGTGGAAAATCACTCATGTGAGTAAATTTAACTTTTACAGTTATTATATTAGTTTTCTTCTTACATTATTTATATATATATATATATATATATATATATATATATATATATATATATATCTGTGTGTGTGATTTCCTTTGAATGTGAGATGATATATATATATATAATTATTTCCGCAATCAGACAACGCCGCAGCCCGCAACCAACGAAAGCTACAAACCGGAAGTCCTAGACTCGAGTTTCGCCCTCCTTTGGGCTCAGCAATAGAACATATCCGAACTCAGGATTCGAAACCCCGAGTCACTTAACTAACACAGATTAAGCAAACGGCGGCGAACGTCGACTATGGAATGCATCTACTCTTCTCAACAAGACATCGACCTGAGTTCCAAGTGGTTGGATGACTACACCCCTTGTGTAGAAGACTAGGGACATTCCACATTCGGCCTTCGCCGTGGTTTGCTTAATCTATATTAGTTAATAGAATGTCTTATATGTAGCGAGGTGGCTCAGTACAGAGTACTCCATTTCTCATTTTTGTTGCGGCACTCACTGTGTGCGTTTTGTGAGTGTAAATGAATAAGGACGAAGATAAGTATGCATGTATTAGCGTGCATTTGTTTACTTAGTGAGAGATTGTAAGGGCGTTTTTTTAGCGGATGTCTTTAGTAAGAACGTGTGTGTTTCTACGAATCTATGTACATGTTCGTTCGTTCGTTCGTTGAGGGGCGTGTAAATGCTTCGCGGGGCGTTGTGTTTAGTAGTCCATAAAAGTCTCTTATTATGTGTTGCTGCTTGTCAATGACCGCTCTTCTGTGTCTCTCGTTGTGTTTGTCTAGACCCTTGGACTCACAAGGGACTAGAGAAAGTAGTGTCATACGCACATCTCTTGTTTGCGGACCAAAAAAGGACAAAGAGAAGGAAAGCTGTGTGTTTACGTTTTTATAGTACGCGCTTATTTTAGACACTAAATATGTCCGCTTTTCTGATTGGCTGAAAGAATGAAAACTGGATAAATATATACAATATTCACTGCCCTACTACTCCCAACAAATTTATATACCGTTAAATTAAATTATATTTAAATAGTTTACATTGGCTCAAATTTATCATAAGCAGCTTGAAAGCCTGTTGATATGCCTGCTGAATTTTACATCTAGACGTTGATTTACTCTCCAATTCATACGACAATGCGTGGTGTCCACAATAGTACGCGCTCTGACTATTGAGTAAAATATCACTTTCGTATTGGAGTTCGAATCGTATGACCGGCAGGGATTGCCTCTTCTCATACTGATGATTGTATGGTGGCATGAAACACATGTGTATATGGGTTAATTTGAAAATAATATTTATTCATAAATGATTGTCTATATACATATTAACTTAGACTATAATACTTTACTTAGAATTTAGATTCAGCATATAAGTTTCTTTTATTGAATTTAGTTTTAATTTAATTTAAATAAACTTATAATTAATTTTATTTACATAGTTCACATTGACTTAATACTCAACATGTGCGGTTTATTTATACTATTACTTTTACTTGGTCCAATTAATCTATTGATAATTAAATCTTTCTGCATTTAGACTAACTTCATAATGTTCGAGGTTAATTATATTTAAATGGGATTAATTTAATTGTATTTGAATTAATTAACAATTTGAAAATATGAAATATTTTTTAAATTTTTATTTTAATTAAATATTTAACATAGGAACATTAATGTCAAGATGTAATGATACTAAACATTATGTCTAGAACCCTTATTCTAATTATGCTTAGACAGTAATATGATTTTGATTCTAGAAAATGATTAAAATGTAAGTTTAAGGGGTCTTAAGAAGAAATTTAAACTTGGGATTCATAGAATCTTGCTTGATTCGTGTTTAATGACTATGGATCAAATTCAGTGCAACTCATATATTTTAATATTTTAATATGAGACTGTGCTCATATTATGCCTCCTAAACCTTTAAATATTCAAAAGTAAATGAACTTCTCGGAATATTTATTAATTCATGTTTAATACCTATTGTCAAGATTTCCTAACAATCGTATGTATCTGAATTTCCACGAAGGGGTTACCCCTTTTACTGAAAACTAAATTAAACTAAGTATAGCCCACACTTGCAATTCTTACGCTGAGCAGCTGTGTTCCAACATTCATTATGATCGGTTTATTTCAGTGAACGGGATAATTCTACGTAAAACTTACATCGCAAACTGAAAACCTCTCTAAAAAGTTGGCAGGTAAGTGCTTTAAAAGATGCCTATAATCTGAGACGCTTGTGTTCATTCAATATAGTCATTATGCAATGTTTTTCTTTTTTATTCAATAAAAACATTTTTAGAAAGTCTTTGAGAAATCTCAACTCAATTTCTACGTTAAAATTAAATAGAAAACTTATAATCTATCTAAAACTAAACATGATGTTTTTAATCAAAATACGTAAATAATCTGAAAATATTGTGCTCAATCGATAATAATTCGAAGATATTTGTGTTCGATAAATAACAAAAAATATTAGCTGGTCGCTGGTTAAGTCGTCTACGTCAACCCAAGTATTAAGTTTTTTTTTATTCATCCATCTTTTCTTTAGGGTTAGATAAATATTTAATTTAATTCAATGAATTAATCAAAAGGGATTTCGGTTTGCTTAATTCAAAATAGAAGAGAATGGATAAACAGATGTACTAATATTTAGATGCACGTGTGTCAAAAGAAATATATGAACGTTTTTTTCTACGCAAAGTTAAAATTAAGCTAAGAATTGAGAATTACATTCAGAAGTAAAAAAAGTTTAGAATAAGGTACGTGGCAGGGTATAACATCATTGAGGGAAGTACTTTACGAAAGGATGAAGCTCTAGCAAATTGGGCGTTGAAGTGATCAGACAAGGTTTTCGAGTTTCTTGCACCCTTCGGAAGTTGGAAGAGAGAGATATGGGCTTCATCTTGATGTACTTGCTGCAGATTACTGCAAGGAGTAAATTAAATCCCAGGGCAAATAATGAAGATATTTGTTGTTATTTTTAATTGCTTTTATTAATTCAGCACCAAAAAGAAAGAAGGCAAGATCAACACCTCTGCGATGATGATATCACCGCTCCGACCATCTTTACAACTAGATGCCACCAATTATTTACCAGAAACTAAAAGCTGTTTCGACTACGGACAATCTGTGGCGACTGTAGAATTCATTCACGTTATTCTCCAGAGATAGCATTTTTGTCATAATGACTTCTAAGAAAATGGTGTCAATAAAGTAACGTCCGTGTAATTTGGATTATTTATGCAACTGTTCTCATCTTCGGTGTTATTCTCCGAATAATCCAAATAGTACAAATTATCCAAATAATACGAATTATCATTATCTGAAGAATTCCGAAACATAACTTATCGTTGACAACTTTCTTATATTCATTGAAGAGAATAAAAATAAATGTGTTTCTTTGGGCGTAAAAATAAGTTTACATTAATATTTACTCAGCTTAACATTGATGTAATATTAATGGGAACAACTAGTAGAAATAGGATGAGAAAAGAGCAGTATCTGTTTCGACATTCTATCTTTTCCGCGCCCGGTTAGTGAAAGCAATATTTATTTTTAGTCCCAATCCAGAGTGCCCCTTTTTAGGGACATAGATTCCTCCATATTAAAGACCGACCTTGTGTTTACTCTGTCCTCGTGGAGAGGCAAATAAATAGGAACTAGTACATCTATGCGACCATAATAGCATACATTTAATATTGTATATATATATATATATATATATATATATATATATATATATATATATATATATATGTATACATATATGATGCACGTGTGTGTACGGTCGTTTTTTGCTTAGACTTTTTTGACATTGACCTCTAAACACGTCTACAAATATTGTGTATTTTTTTTTTTTGGGGGGGGGTTAACAAAACACTTTTGCTTTTACAGCCGTTGGCATTTTCTAATATCTTTTGTGTGCGCATGTGCGTATGAGCTTGAATGTGTTCGTGTGTTTGTGTTCGTGTATTAGTGTGCGTGTTTGCGCGTATATGTGTGTGATTAACTGTTTGTTGACGCCGTGGGTGGCAAATTTCAAAGAAAAAAACTCAAATATTCCCCTCGCCATGTTCATTCCGATAGCTCTGCAATTCGAGAAGACCTGATTCAACACACTAAACGTTAATGAATCCCCGACCCAACCTTCGATAACCGGCGATGTATAAACGTTGACGTTTCCTCATCAGATATATTTAGTATTTTACTAGCAAAGGTACCCCGTTTATTTAGCGTGTGGAGCAAATTTCTTGAATTAAATCATCTACGACCAATATTTTACGAGAAAAAGCCACATTGACATGATTACTCCCGGTCGAACTTGTGATAATGTTTGTTTGTTTATAGCCTAGCGTCCAGATCGCTTGCAAAATCGTCACCAGACTTGAACAAAACATCGGTCATGGTCTAACTTAGAAGTTATTTAATTTTGGAATACTTAGGTCGAAGGTCAGAGTCAAGAACATAGAAAAAGTAGAAATCACATTTTGGCAATAACTTCGGTTCTGTTCATCATAGATACTCACTATTTGGCTTATAGTGTAGCTAATGAAGTCTCGCATTTTATATAACATTGACCTTTGTACTTTTATCTTGACCTTTAAAAATTGCGTTAAGTTCGAAACTTTGACGTTATTTAAATTTCCGATTTGATGTATAGATCTAATGCTCTATGATAACAATGATCATGATGCATAATTTCAGCCTAATCAGATGAATAGATTTTGAGTTATCAACGTTTCTATGGCACATCTTTGGAAATACTTCATACAGTATGGAAAAGTAAGGCCCAAATAAGACTTTGGCCTATCCTTACCTTGTCAGGCGTTGGTATGCAGTCTCACGACCAACTTATATTCTTGTTTTAATTAAACTATTAGTTATATTTGAAAGATAATCGACTGATGTTAATATGTATTTTATGATGCATTCGAAACATCTTCAGTTATGTTTTTGGAATCATGCGTTTCTTTTAACATTTTACACGCACCTCTAGATTATCCGGCCGCGATTGATTACATCCTAGCTCTGTGTCCAAATAGCTAGCTACTATATCCCCATAGCTTCCTTGATTTTAGCCACATATAATACGAATCTCTCTCTCTCTTTCTCTCTCTCTCTCTTTCTCTCTCTCTCTCTCTCTCTCTCTCTCTCTCTCTCTCTCTGCCGCTTCGGCGATATTGCAGATGTCTATCTTCCTCTCGTTTTCATACCTAAATTACTGAAGATTCTAGCCAGAGAATGAGGCTCAAACCGCCGTCTTACATCTACTGGAAGAAATCGCGTTCTTCAACGCGCTCGTTGACAGCTACTAATTATCTTCGCATACTTGGAAAGAGTCTTTCAAATGCACATTTCAATCTATATTTCCATGGGACTGTCAAGTCTTTCAGATACAAGTACGGTATCCGGTCGCAGGGTAATAACTGCAATATGTCCGAGAAATCTCCGCGAAGTTTCAGCAATAACTTCCAGTCTAAAGCAGAGATAACAATGCCTGCTGATGTTTATCTATTGATGACATTGGGATGATCTCCCGCTCATACGAATACGATTATATCTTTAGAGAGTAGGTACCATTCACCCACTCAATTAACCCATGCTCTTTAGGTGTGACCATACCCTTATTATGTACCATCACTATCTAAAGGACTCGGTAGCACAGGTGAAGACGTCTTCCAGGGTTGTTAGCTTGGGACACAGTGGACATACGTGTCACTTAGTTACGACGCATATTTGCATATTTGCCAAGCTGAGAAGCACATTATACAATCCCCGAATTAGAAATATGGTTCGATGTGGACCGGTTTTCTAGAGCTATTTCTATGCCACTGTTCTTTCAGCAGTGATTTCCGATCTTGTCCTACTTTCCTATACGAATAGTAAAGCCTATTTCCTTAATTTAAATGCTACGAGGAATCCAATGTTGACATTCATTTTGTATTAGTTGCAACAATGATATCGTGGGGTATGTCTAAAGAGCAAATTTTGTTTGACTTTATTCCACTTCAAACAAAGCACATTGCCACTGAAACCTAAAGGATTAGTGTGATTAGGGGCCATATTTATAGTGGACATCATAAGTGGGAAGTTGTGCAGTAAGATTTTTGTTGACATTACATTTGAATTTCTAGTATAGTCGGTGAAAAAGGAAAACAGGAAGGGAATGCTAAAGGCGCGCGGTCCGATGAAAAGAAGCTATTTGAAGAGGAGGTTTTCGGTATCTTGGGGCACTTACAGTGAACGGCTGGGATTTTGCTGCTAGTCAATTTAGTCGGGGTAGTTACGTTGTTGAGGGTTACAAGTGCAGTAAATTCTTCTGGGCACATTCCGTGGAAGTACTCGTTAAACAAGCATAGGAGTGCAACATTGCAGCGATGGAATATGGCCTGGAGCTTGGTAGACAGTGTGGAACCTATCAGGTTAAAGACTCTCTTTTGCACCGTGTTCCAGAAAACGAAACTAGTTGTTGGTGTATCAACCCAGGTGTGGACACAATACTTTATGCACAGGCGAATGCTAGCATGTGTGAGAGGTTTTCTAGTACGATAAATGGAGATCACCTTATTTGCAGCAGACCTGACAGTATCTTCTATGTAT
The DNA here is from genome assembly GCA_963556195.1 of Sepiola atlantica. Classification (NCBI taxonomy): domain Eukaryota; kingdom Metazoa; phylum Mollusca; class Cephalopoda; order Sepiida; family Sepiolidae; genus Sepiola; species Sepiola atlantica. Next base: position 63,168,315 of record OY744528.1, read on the forward strand.
GTATGTCCATTCATGTTTCCTGTGAATGTTAGACCGAGAAGTTTGAACGATTGACTCTTGGGAAGGGCTTTATCATCCATGCCAATCGGTGGTTAGAAAGGTCCTATAATTCTTTATTACAAGTATCCATTAAGAGCAGATACAACGCTTTATTTTATTTATTACTTGGAAATTATAGTAAAAAAGATAATAATAAATAATACTAGTAATATGTTGTTTAGTGCTTGCAGAAGCATTATACAGGTATTTGGGTTTCGTTCCGAGCAACACGAGGGTGTCTACTAATTAAATATATTTAGAATAGTACATTTGTAGAAGAAGGAACAGATGAAACCGAGTAGTGAAACTTTTAAAAATTCTGACTTCGATGTTTTACTTAGTACTGAAAAGGTGTAAAAGGTGTCGTCGTCACAATTTAGTGAATGCGGCAATTTTAAATGTTAATCGAAGTTTGGATCAATTTTTCTTGTCGAAATCCGTCTAAATTATCATTTAATTTTGTTTAACCCAAATAAACCAATAACCATAAAAAATCGCGATTTCAAAGCGAAAAAGTAGATCGCATCGGTCTTCTTTTTATTGACATGCGTTTTGTGCTCATTCGTCAGTCGTTGTTTTTTGTACACGTTTCTGTCCCGATGATGCGTTACAATGAGTAAGTTCAGTACTACATAATGACATAAGTCCTGGATCTAACTAATAAAACCAAAACGTTTAGCCAAATTCGACTTTATTCATCAACATAGCCTCCTTCTAGAGTGGTACAGTGATTCAAACGATTCTACAAAATTAAATGCTCTTTTTGTAAAACAATTTTTCTTTGGGCTATAAAAAACGCTTCAGTTTCTGATATCTCTTCTTAATTAAGGGCAAATCTCTTTCTCTGAGACATTTTCCCGATGTGTCAAAACAGAAAATAGTGACTGGAAGATAGCTATAGAGAATATGGTTGTGCTGAAATAATTCGAAGTGCAATTTATGTAGTCTTGTCATCGTTGTTACACGCTGCATTGTCTTGGTGAAAGAGCGCTGTGTCTTCTTCTTTTGTAGAAGTTTGAGGGCCATTTCTCCATTCAAACGCACCACTAATTTTATGAAATATTCGTTATCGATGTTCCTTTTTTCTCAAGGTAATCAATAAAAAAAATACTTTGCGCATTTCAAAATACGGAAGGCAAAACCTTGACTACTGATGTTTGCCTCTTTGGTCGCTTTGGACAGCTTTCACCTGCTACTGCCCACTCAGCTGACTGCTGATTTGATTTTGAAGCGAAGTGGTGGATCTATGTTTTATACACTGCTACATATTGACACAAAAATCCCCTTTTGTTAAGTTGATACAGTTGCAAACAACGCTCTAAATCATCGACGCGTGGTTCTTTGTGATTGACTGTGAGTAAAACGCGGGACGTTCTTTGAACACAGCTTTCTTATTGGCCAATATTATAGAAAATGGTAAATACACTGTCTTCTGTTATCTTAAACTCTTCTGGTATCTAATACGACTTAAACTTACAATCGGACAACGCAAGTTTATTGGCTTTTCTATGTTTTTTCGGGACAACTGCCGAATTTGGGCAACTTGACCGGGCAGCATCATTTGTGTCTGTACAACCTCGATTAATGTCGGAATACAACCACTTTACTGTTGTTCCGAATAACACTTATCAAGCCAGTGTTTTTCTTGGACAGTAATGTTCCCATTAATTAGCGATGTTTTATAAACACACGACATTAAGATTATTCCATTATTTTGAAAAATTGCAAGAGTAGCTTTACTTAAATAACTGTACTCTGTAAACTAATAATCTGATTGGGCTCACATTTTGATACTTCTTATTTCAAGGCTAGTACTTTATAAAAAATATGAATATTTTATCATTGCTTACATCTATATGCCAGCCCCGTGATTATTTAGTGACGTGTTACATTTTCAGAATGTAATTAAGCTTTGTTTGAATCTTTATGTCGAACTGAGTGATAAATACTCAATTCCAAACTGAATGCTGTATTTAATCTACTTGAATTCGTGACGCGATGGTTAGAGTTCGAATTGACAGTTCCCTGAGGTGTGAAACATTTATCTTTACTGGAGCATAAGAATAACATATATAACAATAACATGAACATAATAACATAAAGAAGAATGCCATCATTAGTAAGACTTCTATCAAATTATGACTGACTGAATGCAAACAATATATCCCCGTGGATTAAATCAACAATCCAGTTCGAAATTCCGCATAGATTCCCAAGTTTGACATAAATATACCCAAGTTCTAAAGCTGGAGAAGGCCAGATATTACATCGACCAAGATGAGTAAAGTAGTCCGAAAAATCGAAATAATATATATAATGATACACTAAGATATTTCGTGTTCGTACTATCTAATTAATTACTTTTCAAATGAATGCGATCGTCTGATCAGCAAAGATAATTCGAGATAAATGTGTCGCTAAAGTAGAACATTTTTAAATGAATTGTTCCAAATTCGAATTATGTCGTCCCGTCGACTTAAAATAACTACATTAAAAAAACTGAAATTCGTTTTATTGACTTGAATAATATTTTGCTGGCGACTATTCTTACAGTAGCAAGACGGAAAATATTTATTTAAAAAAAATGAATTGCTACAATTTTAAATAAATAAAGAACGGACATATTCAGTTTAAAGAATATTTAGGAGACAATTACAATTACTTATATAGAAGAAAGCGCCATTGTTTTCTCAACAGAATAGGGAATCAGCAATAACTAGGTCATCAATGTTCTTTCGAAGTGCTACCATAGACAATTGTGTCATTTGCATGAATGTAAACACATAATATAAGAATCTAGTTTAGCAGATCTTTGATAAATCAGCCTTCTTCTCATCAACAACTTATATTAGAGACCTATTAAAGAGAAGGGAGTTGATAGTGTGAGGACACGAAATTTTCAGATATTCTATATCTAGCAAATTTGTGAAACAAACTATTGTGCCTGACCCTATCAAAAACTTTTGAAATGTCAAGTACACCACCACGTTTTTAAACATTGTCCATGTCGATAGATTTACTGGTCCTATAAGATATTTCAGTCAGCATGTCAGCTGTTAATATTGCAAGGAAATATCCATATTGCTTGTAACTAAGTAGATTGCTTTTTCCCAGGTGGTTGACAAATACATGATTTATCACAACTTATTAATGGCGCACAGAAGAGTGATGATAGCAGCAAACTTCGACTCAGATTTGAAGTGTTGTTCCGGTTTTCTGAACAAGAGTTCATTCCCAGTTTTAAACGGTCTTAGATACATCATTGTGCCCTAGATGATTTGGCTATAACAGAGAATTTGCTGTAGTAATTATTAGGTGTTCATAGTTATTGAATTGAAACAGATCAGTAGTAACAAATTCCATTGCTCGACTAGGAATGTACACTTTCTTTTCCTGTGAAAGGAGAAGATTGAGACACTTTCTCATCATATTCTAAATATTGTGATTGACTCTTTTCCAGTAAGTATCAGAAACCTGCCAGTTTAGATTGCACAAATGGATAAATATAGTGAAATTCTCTTCAATTTCAACTTCTGATAACTCATTTATGTATTTGCTTATTTTGATAAAATGTAAAAATAAACAAATTGGAATCTTTTCTCTTTGTAAATGTACAATTCTTTCGCTTGTGCTATTAATAGGTTTTATGGGTTTTTTTTCGAGTTATGTTACTATTTTCACTGACGTGGGATTCGTTGTTAATGTTATTATTTTTTTAACTTGATGAGTAAGATGTTATGTCTGTTTTGAATATAAAATCAGCCCAATCTTAAAAGAAAAACACTACACGTCAATATAGTGTACTTAAGATAGAGTTTTCTTTCACAAAAAATTTCAAGGTAGAAAATTTTAGTGAATAAAATGTTGACCTATTATCAAATTGTGTTTCTGTCTGTTTTACATGCTCTGAATCTGAGTTGTTTGATTTATTTACTCATATATCTTGTTGAATATATAATGACAAATAACCCGAGTGCAAGGTCTTAAAAATAATAGGTTTATATCCCGACATATATATATATATATATATATATATATATATATATATATATATATATATATATATATATATTGTACATACAATATATGTTAACAGCATACAAAATATGTATAAGGCAGACCGACTAGAGAATACGTAAGACAGAATGTTCAGACTGTATGTGTCATAACTCGAAAATATTTATTTTGCTATAAAATATTTCAAAAATGCAAAAAAAGGGGGATGCGTAAAGATCGGTCCTCACTAACTTACCGTGACTTGTATAACTTGAATAGTTTGATTCGTGACTATCATTCACCAAAACACCACATCCATACTACATTCGTGCACCATACTCCAAAAGAATGTATACCATGACTATCCTACTTAAAACCCATAATTATATAAAATGTAATGGGGATTTGGGGAATATAAATTTTATATATATAAAAAATGGTAATAATGGGCAATGAATAAAAAACAAACAAGTGTTAGTATAAGGATCCCCCATTTCTTACTTGTGGAAGATATGCGGAGTTGCCAGTCGAAATGTGATGCAGGCCCGAATGTTTTACTGCCACCACCTCTTTCTAAAATCTCGAAAGGTGACCTGTATCTCTGGCAAATCAGCCTAATTAGGGAAGGTATTGGGGAATTAAACAAATGGGAGATAAAAAAAAAAACAGGGGGGCAAGTGCGAAAATAAACGGGGGCCTTATGAAATCATTCATGCACTAGCTAAGTTATGAACTAAATAAAAATCAAAAACATGTCTCTTAATCTGGCCTTAAACGTGACGAGATCAATGTTCGTTGGAGCAAGCCAATATCTTTTGCCTAAGACACGTCCAAATACCACTCAAGTCTAGCCCCTCTAAATCGACACAATCGTGCAATTATCACCCACCTTTCACCAAAATTTGTTGAATGGGGTTTCGCCTTGTCGAACTTAATGCGAATCTTCAGACGGTATTTGAAAATTCGAATAAGGTGGGGAGCAGCGAACGTCTCACCTTCGTAGACAACTTTCGTATGTGTCTGCCATATAACACTTCTTAACAATGCTAGTAAGCGATAAAACACACAACGTCTTTGCCTATCATTTGTCTGAGCCCAATCGCTACATACATTAATAGGTTCCAGGTCGAAAGACGTTACGTTCAGTATACGGACCATGAGACCTGCAACTAACTTAATCAGCGGCACAACGATGCGGCAATAAACAAAGGCGTGACTAACAGTCTCGTCTTCGTCACCGCAACGAAGACAAATAGCCGAATTCCTAATGCCAGCTGAATGAAGCTTTTTGCCGACTCAGAGAGCATTTCTAATAATCAGCCAGGCCAGAGATTCCTCCTCATTATCGAAGAACTTTAGCCTGGGTCTTTTGACATTTTAATTATTTCCTCTTCTCGTATCTGTTCGAGGGTAAGTCTGCCAGGTGTCTTCTTACCCTGAACCAGGACCCACTCGTTTTGTTTACTTTTCTCATCACACCCATGTAGGTTGGGGAGACACGGGAACTCGTCTTTGGATGATGAATCAAAGTCTGTTTTTTTACGTTCCTCGAATCTGGCTGGAATTGGCTGCCCGACCTTGGGACCCAGGTGAGCTCCTACCCTGTTTTAGGGGTTAACCGTTGGATCTGCTTTTCTTATTTCCATCTTGAGGCATTCCATGGTAAGGTGGCCCACTTCCTCGCAGATCAAACACGACGCTCTCTTACCTGCGACGATTATCGGGATTCGTTCATCCCTTATTTCCAGGTAATAGGGGCTCGTATTAAATGCCTTCTTGTCGAGTGGAATCTACAAGGTCCATATAGATAAGTGTTCGTCGCAGGTAGCGGACGTAATGTCTCCGTATTGCATAAGGAAAGCAGCGATATGCTCACCGTCTTCATGAAATGGTACGTTAAATACGGAGACGAAGGTACATCGGCGTCCCAGGTACTCGGTCCGAAGAATGTAATCCTAAGTAATTATCTCAGCCTGCGACAGCGACAGACACTCCTCGGCTGTTGAAAAAAAACGTATTCCAGGTGTGGTAACCTCGACATTTTATAATACGCAGTGGTCTTTTACCGGTTGTCAATATTAATTTTGTGACAATGTCGCTTGTAGCTCTTATTACTTTTTTTGTTTTTCGTTCGATGACAAACATCTGTAATGTCCTTTTGGAAATTTCTTCCAGTCGTGGCATATCTATTAACAGTCCTCTCTCTGTAACAAGGTGTTGACATTTTTTTGCTCGTTCCATAAACTCTGGACCGTTTATGATGACTCTGAGGGGTTTAGTTCAGCCAGTCTTTTCGGGGGGGGGGGGTAACGCTTCAGCCGACCCCTTGTTGTTCTCACTTTCATTTTGTGGCAGATGGCAGGGAGTCGCCACCGCCGGAAATAAAACAAGTTATCAAAAAAGAAACACGAAAAAAACAAAGTCACTTTAAAAATAAAATAAAGCCGGTACTATATAAAAATAGTGTGAGTCCGTTAACAAGTAACTATTACAATAGCAATAGAAATAACGATAACGGTAACAAATACTATAACTTATAAAACAACTCTCGCCAAGAAAAACACTAATCAACCTTGCATCTCTTGACTCCAATGTCTCGACTGCTCGCTGTAGTCGTACTTATAGTCCAACGAGTCCATGTATTTCGTAAATGGGGAAGTCAGGTTACTCCATCACAGCATTTACTATTAAAAGAAAAATTTCTACTGTGCTATGAATCATGTTACGAAGGTTCAATATGTTAGCTGTTGTAATTTTTGTAAGATTTGTTTCATGAGGTTATGAATTTTACCATGTTTGAGTTGTTGAATATATACAATACTAACTGGGCCTCGTAGAAGGTTATACATTGCTTTCTAGATTTATATGTATAATTTACTGTTACCATTAATATTTATTTTGAAATAATAAATGTATCAGGGTCAATACTATTCAGAAAAAAATAACCTGTTTTTCTTCCGTAACAAAAATTGTCATTGTCAGTTAAATATTATTTAAATAAATTAAACGAATCTGTCTCTTCTTCCGGTATTTATTTAACATTGTAGCAATTTCATTTTTTTTTCAAGTAAGTAATATTCTCTGTCTTCTTACCGTAAAATAATTGTCAGTAAAATGTTCTACTAATCAATAAAACAAATCCAACTTATTGAAATGTATTTATTTCAAATTTCACTGTTTTGATAGACGGGACAATAGAATTCGACTTTCGAAAAATTCATTTTAAAATAGGTAAAGTTGGAATCTTTTACTTTAGCAATCATCAATCGCCATATTTGCTGATCGAACGATCTAATTTTTTAATGTATGTGAAAGTTGATAACGTAGTACGAACACGAAATACCTTAGCGTATCCTATAAATGTTGATGCTTCCATAGCATTTGCGTCAAATGACGTCCAATGCTACCAATTTCAGTTATTTTGTTTTCAATTTCCATTCAAACATAATTCTTAAAGAAATATTAGACGAAATGTATTAACTTGGGGAGTATTTCCCTGGCAATCTTAATCAGTCATTTGATTAAAATATTTGGCAGTGTTATCTAAATATATGTTAAAGCTTCTTCTTTCTGGTGAGAGATAGACGATTATATTATGCTACTAAATAGTGGAGTATTGTATGCTCCATCTGTCCGCATGGCTTTTCTATTCTTGCCTTATTTCCTCTTGTATTGAGATGATGTATTTGCCTTGGTTTGGTATGCTTTTGTATATATGACTTTGATCTTGGCCATAGTTTTATTTTGCATGACAGACCGTTGAGAAGTGGTTGACTTTATAATATACGTTGCACGTTTACCCAAAGATTAGACTGGCTTCACGACCAAAGGCACAACTTCATCCACTATTGAGACAGTTTTCCGCTCTCCCAGAACGTGTTGATAGACGTCGAGATTGTATAGCCGTGCTCGTAGCTTCGTTCGTATTGTTTTTCATAACCCCAATGTTCTTTATATAGACGTCACATTTTTTACGCGCCTCGTCAAGTATGGGCTTTTCATATTTCCTGAGATGTTCTTTCTGACCGTCTGCGATTAAGGTGCTGGTATAATAACTTCTATTATCCGCTCCAGTTGTTCAATCTCAGATAGTGTTTCCTTGTACGTCTTTGAAGCATGTGGTCATACAACAGTTTCACACATTTTTACGCAGTTTTTTTGTATTATTGTGGTATTCTGAAAGATCTCATAAGCTGCACCGGTTGGGCAGTAGAGGTCAGACAAGGCATTCGAAGGTGGCTGGGTCAGTTTGTATCCCAATCTGGTCATAGAGACTTTTAATCGCCCCATTCTCGTTCTCAGAGGGCTAGAGAATGGCCTCCTCTTACTGACATCGGGACCCCCTTCTGATGCCTCCCCCCGTATCAGAAGCACCCTGGCTCCAGTGGAAAACACTCGTCTCTGATAGTGAACAACATTTTTGTTTCTATTTTTACTATAAATGTATTAAAGATAATATCAGAACAAGTTTTTTTTGTGTTATGTGAGCTTCGAGGATTTAGACATTTTTTAATCCTTTTGTTAACTACTCTCAATTATATGTGGATTCCTTGCTGATCTCTCATTTTATTATTTTGATAATTAAATATTTTTCAGAAAAGTGTCATATATGCTGATGATCCCACTCTCTATTCTGGTGTTGCTTCCCGTCCACCTCCCTCAGATTAGTCGATATATTCAGCTGGTCTAGAAGTTGTTACGTTGTAGATTGCGGTACGAAATGGCTTGTTTCGTATGATGCTGTTAAGACTCAGCTCGTGTTTTTCAATCGTAGGCGTGCCACCTTTCTTCCTAAGATTCTAATGGATGGCTCTGCTATTCAGGAAAATGGTATTTCTCACTCATCAAACCCTACTTAGCGTTCATATATTATATCTATTTCTCTTTCTGCTTCTCGTAAAGTCGGTACTCTCTATCGCTCTAAACGCTTTCTCACAACTGAGGCTATTCTCTATCTCTACAAAACTACTATCAGACCATGTTGTCATATTTGGGCTGGGGAGTCTCTGTCTTATTTGAGGGTTCTTGATAGGGTGCAGAAACGTATCTGTAATTTGATTGGCCCTACCCTTTCTTCTTCTTTACACCCTCTATCATACAGACGTGATGTTGATAGTCTCAGTCTTTTCTATAGATACTATGATGTCATGTGTTCTTCAAAATTATGTGATCTATTCCGTTTTTTTTTTGTTCCAGCGCGTTTAACTCGTTGGTCTAGAGGTCCCCATTAATTAGCTGTTTTGATACATCATTCTAATACAGCTACGTATTCCAGTAGCTTCTTTCCAAGAACTGCAGGCTTATGGAACTCTCTTCCTGTTTACTGTTTTCATCCTACCTATAGTCTTTGTCTTTTCAAGACTAAGGCCAATAGGAATCTCCTGTCTTTGCGATAATCATCTTTCATTTTTCTTTACTGCTTACATCAAGTGGCTTCATGCTTTATCTGGAGCGATTTCCATAAAAATATCATAGCAGAAAACTATCCACCGTCCGGAGACTATTACTCTAGCTCTTAGTATTATTTTTAAATGTATTACTTACATGACATATATTTGATATAAATCCATCGAAATTTTAAAAACTAATAGTTAATATTTAAATTACTCTCCTTCAAAAATAATAAACATACAATTTTAAGAAAGGTCTCGGCGATTTATACCTTTTTATTTCATAAATTTAATTAATTACTGTTTATATCGACAGGCCTATTCCATATATATATATATATATATATATATATATATATATATATATATATATATATAGTAAAGCGGACAATAAAATTACAAACAAATAATACCAAACATTAATTTATTATAAACTGTTTAAAAAATAGTTATACAACCTAGGCATAAACATAGTTGTGTTTGGGTGGTTCTTCTCTATTTTATATACAGTATTTAAAAAGAGTATGTTATATTATTTATTTATATAACAGCGAGCTGTCTTAAAAGTAATATAGGTGATGAAAATGAAAAGAAAGTTGTTGTATATATTCATTTAGACTAATCCATTCGCTGTTGTAAAAGTTTAAACATCTCTGCCAAATTGATTTCCATAGTAGCATTTTAAAGTCACACATTAGCACAAACACATCTGAATTTGTCTTATTATTTTATTTATAAAGAGATTAGAATCTTCTGTAACTTCAAACTTCCTGATATATCACTCTTAATAATAAAGAGAAATGCGTATTTATTTGCATATACACATATATATGTGCTCCCATCCCGTTACACACCAGTTAGCGAGTAAAACAGATGTATTTATCTAGCCCTCGGACGAAACAATTTCAAGTTGTGAGGGGAAGTAAAAAAGCAAAGAACAACTTAAACACTAACTTCAGACCCGCTGCCAAAAATAATTCCGAGAAGAAGCCTTCTAGGCTATAATAAAAAGTCATCACTTGGGAAGCATTATTTGCCCCGTTATTTCTGAGGTGGATGTACACTAGTTAATAAATAATAAATACACCTGTCGGTGTGTATATGTATCTGTGGGTGTGCGTTTGTCTTGATCTATGAACAAAGAGAGAGAGAGAGAGAAAGAGAGAGAGAGAGAGAGTCTATCAACTGATGATCAGTACTATACAGATAAAAAGACTCCTTGGAAATGATCATGGAATTTTCAGTGTTTCACATCGGAATTCCGGATTCCCTATTTGGTATCTCTGAACTCACACGTTGTAAAAGCGAGAGCAATTAAAATGGCGACCAAAAGCGGCGCATAGCAAAATCGACCGTTTTTAGCATCACCGATTTGCATACATATACCCGAGTATAGCTTTATTTTAAACTGTCCTTTTGTAAATAAACTTTGGACAAGTCCATATCGTTGAATATTTAATAAGATTAAAACTAACACAAACTCTGAGATTCCTAGATTGTATTCTCATTTGGGGATAAGTAATACAAAAAATCGCCAGAAAAAATACATTAACAAACACACATGTTTTAGGTTATTGAGAAACATTGTACTATTTTAATAATACACACAGTGTAGAACACTATGGCATCCACTTCCTTGATTGTAGAAGATATCCGGAAGTCGGCTCATTTCGTAGGCAGCTGGATTATCGTTGAGTTGATGACACAGAGCAGCCGTTTCTATCTTCTTCTTTTCGTTGTTATTTTGTCTTGATGTATGTTTATTATAATTAATAACTACATAAATTCATTGGCACTAACTTTTTCAGGCATTTATTTTCGCCCTCCAGTATACGATATACACATAATGCCCCAACCCATTTCCCATAAGGGGATGAAGAAACAGCTGCCCTAAAATCGACCGTTCCCTTTCGAGGTCCACAAAAAAGAGATATGTGTCACTACAGACTTCATGTTAGGGTTATTGCATTAAAAGTATTCCACATGCATTTTCGTTATTCTTTAGAGTTTAAACAAATGTTTGATTATATAATTATTGATTTTTTATTACATTTATATTTATAGACTAGCTGGGTTACCCGACCTTTCCCGGGTTTGGTGGAAATACATCACGTGTTGCAGTATAGTAATGACTAAAGCGTAAATCTTATATCTATTATCTTTCAAATTTCATAAAATATGTCCATTAGTTTTGCATCTATGGTACATTTATTGTCAAGAGGTCGCCTTTCCTTCTTTTACCCTTCCAGAAATTAACCCACCATTACAGTTTCTTTTTATGCCTAATATTTATGTTCCGAATTTCATAAAAATCTCTCGATAAATTTTTACTCTGTGGGTACATTTATTTACAACGGGTCCTTTTCCCTCCCTTGCTCCCCTAAAAATGAACAAAACATAACTCATTAGACTTCCAATCTATGTTCCAAATTTCAGAAAAATTATGTTAAGTAGTCGTTCTTCATATAGATGTAGTTACATACATACATACATACATACATACATACATACATACATACATACATGCAATCGTTCATCTGTATTCTTCATACAAGTTGTAGCGACCCGGAGTTACCCTTAATACAATGCAGTTATTTCAGTTTTTCATTTTTATTTTTTAAACTTATATAAAACATTAAGCGAGACAAATATTTTATATTATGCAATTAAAGTATTAATTATGCTGTTGTCTCATTTCACCATAGTACACGTTTTTCGGGCGGGACTACATCATTTTTTAAATAAATTGTAGAAAATTACGTTATTCTGGTGCCAATGAGATTGTACAATAATAACTAATCTTTGATATGTCAGGTTAGATGCTATTTAGGTCAAACTTTGAAAATCTCACGAGACAACTGAATATGTTAGATTATGCTTCTGCCCGCTAAGCAATCCAAGCAACGTCGTAATAATAGCAAAGACTTGAAAAATGTTCAGTTATGAAATAAATTCTCTCAGTAGAAGTTAAAAATGTAATATTTTGCGTGAATCTTTAATATGTCATATGATAACTTGTTCTGAATGCGTAGTTCTTACTTTTTACTTTTGTTCACCACAAACAAAAGAAATTGCCACTGAAGTGTAAAGAGGCTACTGTGATATGGGCCAGATTTATAGAGGAGCAAGCTGGTTGCGAAGTTATGCACCGAGATGTTTTTTCGCATTAAATTTAAATACAATACAATTATAATTCAATCGAATAGTATTCGAGTTTCGTGTAGCGAAGCACTGATATCTCTACAAACTTAGTATGCTGATGGACTAGGACATTCACCGGCCATTTACAAGAAGGACAAGGATCCGAACGCTCCTTGAAACAAATGAAAAAAATTGAATGATTGCCGTCGGCGCTAGTCGTTTTTTCTTGGAATAAAAATGGGCAAGCTGAATCATCATGTATAGATCGCAACCACGAAGATCATGAATACATCTAAATAAGTGTAAACATTTGCAGTCAGTAAAAGACGTTAATGAAAAAAAGGTTACTTCAAGTAAACATATTTTTAAAACGCATAGGGATGCGTTGAATGAAAAGTGATTAATCCAGAACTGAGTTTCAAAAATGATGGAAATCACATTATTCATTCAATACTAACAGCAAAAGATGTCGACGTTAATCTGTGTACGGATAGGGGATCAGTACAACATAAAATTTGAATTGTTTAATATAATCTTTAATGGGACAGAATATATTCGACTAAATAAGGAAGAAGACGCGATTTCAGAAACGAATCTAAATATATATATATATATATATATATATAAATAAAAGTCAGTTGAGATAACAAAAAAATTAGCACATTATTTATATCAGTTCCAATAATTCAAACTTGAATATTTGGTGTACGATCGTTTCTGAAACGATTTGGAACACGATTTTAAATCTTATCTATTGATAATGGAGTTTATGTATCTGTCTGTCTGTCTGTCTGAAACCGAAACTCCATCAGAATACTATGACTATTTATTAAGTCCGCCAGCTTCATTATATGCTATTAAAAAACCGCCATAAACACTATGCGCATTTTCCAATTTACATACTCAATTGCTTTTGAACTTCTAATAAATTAGTATTCGCAAATATACACTCATGATTGTTCTCTTCAGATTTCCACATGTATTTACGCCATTTTGCTAATAATCTAACTTATGAATTATAATTAATTCTTTTATTATTTATTTATAAAATGAGTTACGTAGTTATTTCATCTACGTCCAACTGATTGAACAGCGTACCTCCCGCTGAACGGGCGCGTTTATACTTTACTGATTTATTTTATTAAAACGTTCTGAGTTTGTTTATTTTCTTAATCTTATTAGCCATTATGTTTTAAAACACAAATTTATTGAATCAAATTGTTTAATTAAAATAATAATTGATAAACACACACACACATTATAAAGAATTTAGTTTGGCTAAACCTTTTTTTCGAAAGTTATCGCGGGTCCTGCAGTAAAAGAGTACCGATTTTTTTTATTGATAATTTTCAGATACACCTTTTTTCCGATTTGAAAATTAGTGTTCGCTGTATTTAGTTTATTAAATTGTAGATTTTAACTAATTTATTGAATGAAATTGTTTAATTAAAATAATAATTGATTTAAAAATTACTATTTAAAAAAACACACACACATATTATAATGAATTTAGTTTTTTTTGTCAACAAAAAAAACAACGCATTGTACTGGAAAACTACATAACTGATTTTAGAATAGTGTTCGCTGTATTTTTTAATTTTTTATTGTTGATTTTAATTTACGTACACCTTTTTTCCGGTTTGAAAGACATAAAATATTACTTATTATATTCTGACGTGGATTTGGCGCAAAACGATTGAGTGTAAAGCAAAGTGAGCAGACGATAACTTGGAGAGACACGTTTTACTGGGCAAGTAAATAACTGTTTTTAGAATCGTATTCGCTGCATTTTTGTATTGTTAATTTTATTTTAGGTACACTTTTCTTTTTTCTCTTTGAAAAACTAAAACTATTATTATTTATTATTTTGTAAATTTTTACGTGGATTTGGCGCAAAACGATTGGGTGGAAAGAAAAGCGAGCAGACGATAAAAATGCAAACTTAATTTTTCTTTTTATTAATGTTGTTATTTAAATTAATTGTAGTGATAAAAAGCTCTACCCAAATTACATACTAGCGTCATTTCTGACGTGGCAGCCTCGCAAAAATATGCGACCGGAGGGAGCATATATTTGCTTGTATATATAATATATATATACAACTTTTTTCGACCAGTGTTTGTTTCTTTATTTTTTTATCATTTTATTATTTTGTTATTATATATATATATATATATATATATATATATATATATATATATATATATATATATATATATAAGGTGAGTCAATAAAAAATAGTTAGACCTGTAAATGGAAATAGATCGATATCTTCAGTTGTTCAGAACAAGAAGCATTTAGTAGATAAAAATATTTATTCTTCTTCTCTTTCAATTGTATTCCTTAATTTTGCTCTATCCAGTATATTGAGCTTTCCTCATCTCATAATAGGTCTAATTCTCTAAAAGTTATCTTTTAGTTATAAACCTTCATATATATATATATATATATATATATATATATATATATATATATATATATATATATATATATATCTTCTATTTAAAGGGAATACGTTTTCCTCCTGTACCTTTAACGAGGGTGAGCACATAACCACATGCATCATCGTCTACTAAGCTTATCACTCTCTTCACCTTATTCACTCGAGCTTGTTTAAAGTCATTTATGACTATTTTCACCATCTAACCATAAATGTTTCACTAACTCTCACAAAGAAACTCGATACATATAGTAGCAAAAAATGTTCCCCACTTAATGCCGGTAAATAAATTAGATCGGATGATTTATATAATAGTAACCGTAAATATTTCATTTAATTCTTCTATATATATATATATATATATATATATATATATATATATATATATATATATATATATATATATATATATATATATTTATGTACGTAAGAATTAATTACTGATATATATATATATATATATACATATACATATATACATATATATATATAATAAAAATAATAACACGTCTTATTGAAAGCGACGTAATGCCATATTCTTTAGCGCTTAGGAAGTGAAAAATGCTCGAACCGGTGCTGCATCTATCACCAGTAAAGAAACAATAACAAAACTACGTAACTATATATATATATATATATATATATATATATATATATATATATATATCTTAGTCATTGACTTGAAACCCATAAATAGGAGGTGGGCGAAACAGTTTGTCACGTAGTTGTTTCAGATTATTTATTTATATTTGATATTTGCGAGAAATAAACTCGTTTGTTGTGAAAACAATGTGAACAAAAAACCATTAGTATTTCGTGTGATTATATTATTTTTCCTCTTATTCTTCATAACTATTTTGTTGTTATTGTGGACTTTGATTATCATTTTTACCTTTTCACAATTACTGTATGACAGTGTGAAATAATTTTCATTGATTAGTTTGTGTTTGAGATAAGTTACGAGAAAGTGTTTTTCGATAAGAGTTAGGAATTTATTATCTCATATACGTTGACCAAAAGTTCAATTACCCTGCATTAATCGTAACACATAGACCTAGTTCTATCGAACGTAGACTTAGCAAAAACTATAGTAACAAAAAAGCGTTTAAGAATTTAAAAGAAGATGCGTATAAAAAGTGATGAATATCACAACAATAACAATAATATAATATCAAGAAATAGGATTAACCCCCAACATAATAGGAATCACCTAAAAAGAAATAAGAAAGTTAATAATGCAGAGAAAAACTGTCACTGTAGAACTTGTGCCATTTTTATCATGCAAAATAAATTCTTGAGCAAAGGCATCGTTTACCAAGCCACAAAATTGGCACATGAAAACCTGAACAACAAAAACTACTACGTTAGAAGAAATCTCCTTGAATTAAAACATGAGGTATAGCAACCCCAATAAGACATTCAATAACAAAAATAGAACGATTTAAAACCTCATTAGAGAAACATTACTGAATGATCAAAGAGGACGGGCACTCGCCAATAATCAAGTTGACATACAGGATGGACCAGTGCATGCAGATATTTTGAAGACCCGTGTAGATCATTTTTGAATGAAAAGTTAGAAATTAAAAATTTTAAAGATTACCAAAATGTACTAAATTGTAGAAGCGAAATAGCAAGAAATTGTAGACATAGAATACATGTCACTTCAGGATCATTTTATATATATATATATATATATATATATATATATATATATATATATATATATATATATATATTAATTTAAAAAATTACGAAACAAATAAATAACATGAATTAATAAATAAAAACTAAACTAAATAAATATTTGATGTAGAAACAAGTATCAACATATATAAAGAGATTATGTCAGTCACTACGTTTTGTAAATAAGGTCCACTTTTTATTTGACACACTTAAAATCTAGGTGAGCCCAAGCCGCCCCCACCCCTTAAAATAGAAAAGGATGATAAACAAAAAAAGCATGCCTTAGTATGAGAGGGGTCTAGCCATTGGCCAATAAGTACATTAGCCCGTGAGAAAGTAATAACTAGTGATGGGACGATTCCAATATTTTCCCGATTCCGATACAATTACCGATTTTGTTCTACATCCCCTATTCCAATGATTGAACTGTTACATTTACTGGGTCAATGAAAATGCAATCGTAATTAAGTGCAATCATGCTAAATACAACTAAAATGAAAACTATTTACTGGAATATTTAGAGTGCGAATTTTACAGGGGTACACACTTTTTAAAAACAAATGTTATGCTGCAAATCCTTTATGTACATTACAACAGTGCGCACATTACATGTTTACACAACACTCGATTTAGTAAGAACTTTTAAGATTGATAAAATACTTGTTTAAAAAACTTATTTGTTTATTTTTAGAGAAACCACGGAATGGGTCCAGATCGCTATACTATTTTAACGTAAATTGAGCACCTACACGAAAAAAAGTAACCTCTTATCACCTGCGGATCAATTTGCGTCAAACTTACATAGCGAACTGACCTCTCATATTTATGTAATTATTCAAAATGGTAAGTTTTTAATGTTTTTATAATCTTAACATTTGTGGTCTCCGAAAAAATTTGATAATTTTAACAAGGTATTATAATTCTGAATTCGGCAACTATTGTTACGCTCGTGTCTCATTAAGAACTACAATACGGTCACGTAAAATAATAATATCAGGAAAAATTAGGTCCTCGGGTTAAAAATATGAAGATACACTGAACAAGAGGGGGTGGCACTTTTTCTCAATACATCTGTAAAAATGAAGACATACAAACGGTAAATACTTTGTGAAAGAACGGAAAATCAACACAAATTAAAGATGAACAATTCTGAGTGAAATAGGATAAATGAACAAAAGTAGCAGGAACAGGGTTCTGAATAAATACGTAGTTACAGCGAGCGAAGAAAACATATGCATATATACAGAAGAAAGAAAGAAATTGTCAGAATTTACCATTTGCTTCAATCGATGTCAATTCAAAGTTTATGAAAAGAAATGTTCAAATACATTCAACACCTGTGAACAACGATATTAGTCCACTTGTCATTTGCGCGCAGTTATAATTGAAAATGATCCAAAGAATACACCTTTTCTTTTCGGCAATCACGGTCAATTCAATATGCCTCATCACAGATATATATTTACTAGGGAATTTAAAGCAGTGAATTAAGTTTTCTTTCCTTTTCAATGCCCATAATGATACAAGACGATTTGGTAATATTCAAAAGGCAGGGTATTTGCAGGACACCTTCTACAAAATCAGTCTCGATCTTTCGTTTTTTCTGTCGTTTTGAGAGCGATGAGATTTATCTTGCTATCTCGGCCTCAGCGGATATTGGTTTATAGTCGTTTTTTGCGGCACAATGTGTCCACTAAGCGTATTTACCATTCTGTGTAAGCGGACGTCATGTTTAAAATGTGAAAAAAGGCTGGTCGTGTGTACTGCCGTAATTATCATGAAAACAGATATCGGCGCATTCGTTTGAAAAAGTGGGAGGGCATGTTCGGTTCGATATAATTTTCAAAATGTCTTTCTTTCTTTGTTTGTCTGTTTAATATCTTACAACCTGAGAAACAGAAATACAACTTTTAAAAATATGTATCTTCGCTCAATGATATTTATATTGTTCAATGTATTTATACAAACAGAATCTACTTTTGAGATTACATTACCCTATAAATTGGAGGATCGCAATTGAATGATGAAAATGATTTACAGTGAAACTGTAAATACGATTCTAATTTTACTCTAATTTCATGTTATAGATAAATAAGAAGTAAAGTACGTGTAAAACACACTAAACATACACACAATCACTAACTGCAAATCTGTACTGATTCTTTTCTTGGAATCCTGATAACGTAGTTAAAGTATCCAGAAGAGAAAGGTGTGTTGTTTTAGATGAAATATACTATAGATGCTTAAATCGTAACATTCGTTATGAGAGGCTATTCTATTGAGTCTCGTGTTTCTGCTGACGTCATAATGGTTGGTGCGAAGCAGATAAACAAGACGCTTCGAAGGGAACTGTTAAACGCTACATATGAACATATGACGATGGTCATTTCTGTCAGAAATTATTTCATATATGATCTAGTAATTGTTTGGATTGAAAAAAATATTGATGTTTTTTTTCGGTTTTGTTCGTTTCGTTTGTAAGGTAGAATGTCTTTAATTGAAAGTAAAACATAAAAAAACGTCATTTAAATAAACATTCAAAATGGATGACTAGGAAAATCTTTTGAAATAATACTTGCTTCTTTTCGCTAAAATTTGAAATATTGTTTGTGCATCTGTCTAAGCTTTGTATATTATCCACACTTATATGAAATTGTATACACATAGTTCTTGGTCATGATGTTTTTCTGTAGGAGGCTTGACTTGGACCAGATGTTTTGCAGAGTTGATTCTCTCCCGAATAATGACCTGATGCCATATGGATTATATATTCTTTGATGTTTTTTTTTCAGACGAACCCTTCATATATGGTAGGAAGTTTCCAGGTGGTGTCCTTTGATATTTGATCTAGATTTTCGGGGCTGATGTCATTTTCTATAAATAGTTGTTTCGATGGAGGTTATCACTTAGGCTCTTTATATGTATTAGTGTTATAACATATTGCCTTTGCTCGATGTTGTAAGAAACAAACGATTATATTACTTTACATTATGCGGATAGTGTGAGTTGAAATTGAGATAATGTCCAGTGAAAGTTAGATTTCGGTATATGAAGGAGCTGAACCTCTAGTCAATGTTTGTTATCAACACATATGGAAAGGATACTTTATTATTATATTTCCTTTCCAGATAGATGGACGAATGGGGGTTACATGGTCCAGCAATACTTGAATATTATTCTGATTAGAAAAGAGCATGAACATGTCATCCACATATCACAAACACATTGTTGACTTTAGTTGTGTGAATCCTGATACCATTTTTTCGAAGTATTCCATGTATATATTGGCCAATGCTGGGGACAATGAGTATCCCGTGACCAGAACTTCTTCCTGCCAGTATATGTCAGATCCCATCATGAAGTCTGCAGTTTCTACACAGAAAGTCAACATTTTCTATCAGATGATGTATTGGGATACGAGTGCTTTCCTCCATTGAAGTATCTAAAGTTAACACAGCCAGAGTTAGTTCAGTGGATAAATTCGCAAACAGAGTTACTACATATAGACTCACCATCTGATTGGAATGAATGGGCGCGTTATTGAGTTTTCCACGTGGTGAGCGAAATCTTTGAAATACAATGGAGATTTGCCTATGAGTGAAGTGATATATAAATCAGTAATACGCTCAATGGATGGCATGTTAAACCTCGAGTGCTAACAATAGGCTTTAACGGAATAATTACTTAAAACTTCTACCTGGTCATGACTGACGAAACGATAGCAAGTTACCTCTGTGGATTAAATAAATGGTTCTGTTCGAAATTCCGTACAGATTCTCGATTTCGACATACATATTCTCAAATTCGACAAGCAGTAACTGAAGAATTTCGAATGTTAGATTGTCCGAAATGTAAGAATACTATCTAAGATGCTTCAGCGGTCCGACTAATCCAAATAATACACATTTTAATTTTTTTCAGGAAATAAAATAGATTTCTCGATTTTTTTTCTTTGGTGGGGGGGGTGGCTATGCTCCCTTCTCTGTAGTTTTAAATAGGGGCTAAGCTGCCCCTAAATATTTAAGTATAAATGTTTTTTAAAAATTTCTTGTGTTGTTTCATGCACATTTAATCGAGTTTTCTAAGTCTTTTGGAGGGTAAGATTGGTGAGAGTAGGTTTTTTTTATTGTATAATTATAAATAAGAGTAAAGCACATCTAGCTTATATTATAAATAAATGTTTAAATAAGTATTTACGCTGTTGTTTTTAAGCAAATAACATCGATTTGTCTAAGTTATAAAGGGCTAAAAGTCCCCTTCCTTATGGTTTAAAATAGGGGATAACCTCCAC
Organism: Sepiola atlantica; assembly: GCA_963556195.1. Lineage (NCBI taxonomy): Eukaryota > Metazoa > Mollusca > Cephalopoda > Sepiida > Sepiolidae > Sepiola > Sepiola atlantica. Next base: position 63,189,298 of record OY744528.1, read on the forward strand.
GCCAAATATTGAACCCCAAACATGAAAGTTTCCTTAGATGTAACTATGTTTTTGTTCTTTTTATGGGGGATTATGTTGCCACCCAGACTAAAGGTTAGTGGTAAAGTTAAGGGATTGTTTTGGGGGAGGGGGGTGTCCACCCGGATTTAGTGTTAGTGGAATGGGTAAGGGGGGTTTGTTGGGGTAAGGGGAAAACCGAAGTTAACTTAGTGATAGGGTTAAGGGAGGGTTGTTTTTTTTACGAAAGGCGGATGCTACCCAGATTTAGGGTTAGTAGTACGGTTAAGATAGGTTTGTTTCACTCATGATACATTCCTCCTCTTTTTTGGGGTGGGGGCATAGAGTATACGTTCGTTCCTCACAGTACCATCCATCACATAATTACATTTGCGTTTTTGGGTGTTAACTGTTGTGTACTCTCTATTTTGTTGTCATGATATCATGCTCCCAGGCATTAACTCCTAATTTTTCGGGGGGGGGGTCGTTCGTCATGATATCATCTTCTCAGGAATTACCTCCTCAGTAATTTAGTATATTCAACATGATAGCATACTTTTAAAATAAATAACCACCCCTCATCTAAGCTTTTTAATTAAAAAAAGCTTTATGAATTACCACAAAAATAGATTCATATTTTCGTTTTAAATCGTTACTATTTAGTTTTTTGTCTTCGAAATAAATAAATGCGAAAGATTATTCCATCTATCTACATTAACATCATCACTGACGAGGCTGATTTCATTCTAATGATGCAAGATTATTTTCAAATACCGTATGTATAGGAATCTCCATATCTCTCGAACAAATCTCGATATTGCTCATTTGCATATTTATTTATTTTTCAGTTTTTAATAAATTAATGTTCACGCAATCGTTTTATCTATATCATTATTATTTTTATTATTAATAGCTCTGTTTAAAGAGATTTTATTTTGAAAAAGAATAGATTTTTACACATTTTAACATTTAATTTTCAAGGGATATGATTTACATGAAATTCCATCAAATGTCACTAAGATATGCAGAACATATGCTACACTTTGATCTTAGTTAGTAGGCAAAGGAACCATGAAAACATTTTTTGCGGCAAAGCATTTTTAATGAATGAAATGGGGTAAACACTCAATTTAATTAGAATATATTTTAATGGGGTAATAGTGTATCATCAGTACTATTGTCATAAGACTGTTTTCCCAAGAATCGCGTCCTCTGTAAGAGCTCAACATTTGTTACTGAAAATTTATAAATATACATAGTCTCAAATTAAAACTTTTTCACTTAAAATGCAAACCAATAAAACTGAATTTTCTGTTTAAATTGTAACTATTTTTATATAAAGTTTTATTTCACTTCTTAATATATCATGTTATAAACATTCTCCCCAATAAATAACTAATTTCTTTTCTTATTTCAGGTTAATTTATATTTTAGTCACCTAAATTATTTAGAGTGAAATAGGTTTCGGCATTAAACAACTTATATAATTTTCTTAACTTAAAACATTGTTTTAGTAAAAAACATACTTTTTTGATGTTTTTTTGTTATGTCAAGTTTCACTGTACACGTGAAACGGCGAAATATAAATTAAGTCAGAAAAATATAGTCACTACCTAAACAAGTCGAGATAGAGGCTAGCTAAGGAAGCACTATAATGCAAGTTTATAAACATGTTTTTAGCTAGAAATTTGTGAAAGACACTTACCGTTATTCCTTAGTTAGCATATTTCTATTTGTTAATAAAGATGGCGACTATATTTCAACCGAATTTTCATATCGGCGTTTCACATAGATAACAAATTTTGTTATTGTTTTTAATGTTATCTAAATGAATAATACGAGAAAGATTTTTTTCATTTCAACCTTATTTTATTAACATTAAAGCAGTGTTTGCCTATTTAATTCTGTGTAGGATGTTTTCATTCGTCCAGGATTAATTTCTCCTTTTTTGTAGATAGTGTACTCTCTATTATGTTGTCATGATATCATGCTCCCAGGCATTAACTCCTACTTTTGGGGGAGGGAAGTGGTTGCACACTCATGATATCATCTTCTTAGTCATTACCTCCTCCTTGTGGTCAGTGCATGTAGTTCATTCATAATGATATCATACTCTCAGAATAAATAACCTCCCTCATCTAAGCTTTTTAATTTGCAAAAGTGTCATGAATTACAAAAAAAAATGGATTAATATTTTTTAAAATCGTCATTAAGTTAGTTTTATATTTTTGTGTATTTAATAATGAAAGCGAAAAACATAAAGTAAAGATTTAAAATTTCTTAGGAATATATAATTCTTTTATTTGACGAAGTGACTTTTTATCTGTTGGCTATTGACAAAAGTATTCACAAACAACAAATAGTCAACTATAACTGTTACCAAAGGCATAAACGTTACTTTTCTACCTACCTGCGTAATTTTTCATTTTTATAAAGTATTTCAAAGCATGTATTTTTTAAAATTTAAATTTTCAAAGTTTAGTCAAATAAAGTACATTAGACTAAAAACTAACATTCGTTCGCTGACTGTCTACGAAGTCTGAAGATGTCTTTTTGTATTTGTCTCCTTTCAATGAGGTAGAAAAGTAAACTTTAAGGACATCCGTTTACGTCATCTTGCAGATGAAACTGCAACGCGATCGGATTTTGAACGAATTATTAAAATGCAATCAAAACGCTTTAAAATAATTTAAAACAAAAAAAAGCAGGTAGGTAGAAAATTCACTTTATTGCCTTTGGTAACAGTTATTTGTTGATTATTAGTCTTTCTTTCACCCCTTTTTCTGTTGGTTATTCTTGACAATCGTCCAAATCTTTTGTTCATTTCTTTCATTATAAGTATTTTTTATACTTAAAAAAAATCAAAACTCAACATTGGAATATATATAATAACACCATGCCATTAACATTGTTGTTAGTTTTCTTCAAATTACGTAAATGTGAAAACAACATTGTTGTTTTATTTTTCTGTAGATAAGACTAAAGCTTGATTAATTGCTGCCTGGAGGGCGGGTAGTTAATCCTAGTGTTTTTATATATATATATATATATATATATATATATATATATATATATATATATATATATATATATATATATATATATATAAATGCGAAAGTTGGAATCATTCTCACACGAATGGTTAAGTCGAAACGGTCTATTTCCAATTAATTCAATTTATTTATTACTCGCACCATCTTTTTTATATACTGTTTATATAGATGTGATATCAGATTCGCAATGTTAACTGATTTTCATATTGGTTTTGTAAAAGTTAATTTTATTAATTAACTATTATTTGGTATTGTTTTTTTAAGTCAATGAATTAAAGAAAAAACTGTTCTGTTTGGCAATATTGTTTTCTTTTCTGGACAAATATTTAGCATGTGTGGTCAAACGTTTTCTAACGTCATTCAAATGTTTCAAATATCGGTCGCTCTCAAGAAAGAGCGACCGACTCAATTTCTTTTAATTGCCAGTGAAAAGACAAATGTGTTTCTTCTCTCTTTCCTTTCCTTTTCTTTTCTTTTCTATAGGTAACATTTAAAAGATAAATAAATGTTTTAAAAGGTAAATAAATGTTAACGTTTCGTGTTTTAAAAGTTTATTATTTTAAACTAGCAGGGATACCCGGTATTTCCCGGGGGAATAGTAATTTACTTTATCAATAACAATTGATTTCCTACTGTTAGCATACGTGATGTAAATCTCAAAGTACAAACCGAAAACAACTAACCGAAGTGAAACTTACAAAAAACGAAAAGCAAAAGTCCCTCAAAACCACAAAAACAACAAGGAAAACAACAAAAATAAAGAAAATACGTTAGGTACATCTTACTAAAAGAAGAAATGCCCGAGTAAAGTAATAAAAAACAACGTAAGATAAGGTTTACTTAGAAAATTAACTAATCTCATCTCTCTCTTTTTTACTATCTCTCTCTCTCTCTCTCTCTCTGGATATGTATTTCTCTCCCTCTTTCATTTTCTCTTCTGTTAACGACGTCATGTTATTATGTTATCGTTCTTTTTTATTATTGTTTGAATCAATAGTTTCGTCAATAGTAAAAGAGTAGATTAGATGCTGAGAACAAGTACTACACTTTTAATTATTTATTTGCGTAAAATATAAAAATTTAAATTACGAAAGAATCAAGCACAAGGCGATCCAAATCCTGGGAAAATAGATGGTCGTTTTTCATCGTTGGTCAACAGTTTTAAAAATGTATATCTTATTCTTAACTAGAATTATCTCAATCATCACTATACTATATTGACTCTTGAGGGGGGCATCCTACTTAAAATATCTTCAAATTGTTTTTTAAAAATTATTTCAGAAATCCATTTATTAATAGCAATTCATTGAATTAAAATGTGGAGTAGGATCTAAGGGGAAAGACCAAAAAACTATAAAAAATATGTGTGTATAACTAGACATGTATAAATGAATGACCCCCCCCCATATCCCCCTCCCCAAACAAATTTAATCTATTATTATATTATTTTTTTAATGAGGATAGGTTAGTGTTGTTTTGGTTCTGTTATCATAGGACTATTCTCTCAGGAATTACCTGCTCCTTTTTTAATCCTCCCAGATCTCACAATATCTTTTTTTTTGGGGGGGGGGTATTAATGTACTATCTGTTCTTTTGTCATGCGCCCATCTTCCCAAGAACTACCTTATTTTGGAGTGGCGCAGATGGCAGTTTAGTATCTTTTCTGTTGCCATAGAACTATATTCACAGGCATTACCTTCTACTGTAATTGGATCATCCCAGGTATTACCTCCTCTATTTTGGAAGGGGTATTGTAATACATGTACTGTTGTTATGATACCATCCTACCAGAAATTACCTCCTCCTATGAAGATTAGTGTAGTACATGTTCGTTAATATCTCCACTTTTGGGGTTCAATATATGTAGTTCGTTCATCACGATTTCATACTCCGAGCCTAGCAAAAGGATGTGACCGGAGAGAGCATATAGTTGCTAGTATATATATATATATATATATATTTCTGAATTTTTTAGATGAAGATTGATGATTTGCATAATTTTGGTTATTCGGACTACATTTATCATCACAACGTTTCGGCCGCTGTAACCTCCAGCCTTCTTACGGCGTATCTCTTCGAACTCGGGAATATTTCTGTCAAACTCTGGAATCTGGACGGAACTTCGAACGGAACACTTTATTTAATCCACGGGGGTAGAATGCCCTTGTTCCGTCAACCATGACTGGGAGAAGTATCCAGTAATTCGCAATTCTTCGTATTACCCGCAAGGACTCGTGGCGCAGTGGATATAGTACTAAGTTAACTTCAGTTCCAAATGATAGTCATCTAAATGTTAGAGGTTCAACCTTCGGTGCGGGCGATATATATATATATATATATATATATATATATATATATATATATATATATATATATATATATATATATATATATATATATATATATATATATATATATATATATATATATATATAGTAAGCTATGAAAATATATTTATGGCAATACATATATTTTCATAACTTACTTCCTAGCTCTACTTACGTATCGAGCACTGTTGAAGTAAATACTGAAAATTGATACATAAAAAATTAGATCCCTTATTAAATGTCATGTGGATACATAAAATAGTACTATATATATATATATATATATATATATATATATATATATATATATATATATATATATAATGGGTCCGAGTCAGTTAATAAATTATATTCATGGAAATAAATATATTTTCAAAACTTACTACCTAGCTCTACTTACGTATCGAGCACTGTTGAAGTAAATACTGTAAATTGATACATAAAAAATAAGATCCCCTTATAAAATTGTATTTGGATACATAAAATAGTACTATATATATATATATATATATATATATATATATATATATATATATATGTGTGTGTGTGTGTGTGTGTTTTGTAATTATAAAACAGTTTGTTACACAAATCTTCTGTGAAAAGCAGATAAAGCTTCTACGGTTGTGTTTTTCTACTTAAATAGTATTTAGAATTCATTCAGCTCGATATTAAGTAGAAATTCCCTTTTTACAGTAGTAAAGTCGATGCAGTAGACACCGTTATATATTAAAGTGTATCTTCTAAAGCTGATTGCTTCTGTTAGTAAGGTTTGACATGCAACTTAAACTTAGTTTAATAGTATTTTGTTGAACAGCTAATATAGTCCATTATTGACAGGGAAAGGTTAATTCAACAGATTGTAGTCTCATGATAAAAGTGTATCTCTCATAACTTCAACGTATACTATTACTCTAAAAGTACCCGTCCCAGGGTGGGTTAAATTAATTCCCCGAACAGTAAGAATTGCACCATTTCTATGTCCTCTTACAAAGATTTAAATCAAAATATAATGATACTAAACCGTATGTCTAGAATCCTTATTTTAATTTTGATCAAAATTTATTACATTATTTGGATTCTAGAAATGTCTAAAATTTAAAGGATTAAGATCAAGAGGTTTTAATAAATTGAATTCAGGGAATCTTGCTTCATTGGTGTCTAATGACTATGGATCACATTCCATGCAAATCTGAAATATTTTAATATTAAAATGGGAGGTTGTGCCCATATTATTTCTCTTCTAAAGCACCTTAAAATACACCAAATAAATTGAAATTTTGGAAATGTTTATAAATTTTTGTCGAATAAATTGTAAAATTTCACAAAAATAGAAGATATCTTAATTTTCACGAAGATTTCCTCCCTCTTTTCACCCTTTTCAATGAGACTAAATGAAGCAAAATATATCCTACATTTGAACATTTTACGTCTATCAGCTGTCCTCTAAACTTCATAATGATCAGTTATGAGTGAATCTTATCTATACAAATATCTGAACGTATTAACATACTTACTTTTATCAATATAGACATAGTAATTTTCATGACTATTATTCTCTTCGTGCAAACTACTCTGATTACGCGATTATCGTTGTTATCACGACTAAAACCATGTTCCCTTTTTGCTGAACCGTGTTATATGAACTGCGATTTCTATTCATTCGGACAATAAAAACAATGTGTTTTGTATATCCTACGCACGCATTTTCTTGTGTTGTTTTCGTCAAGTTCGCTGTTTTCAATTTCTTATGTAAGTAATGAAACATTAAGCGACTATTTCGTATATCTCATCAGTACTGCACTTTCCGTTACACCACCAATCCAGATCAGAGTGGACCTAAAAGCAATAACAACTATGGTGACTCAACACTTTACAATTGAAGCCGCACAACTGGATATAATTTGCCAATGGGCTTAGTATACCGGCTGGGCGCACCTGTCTAAAAAGGGAGAGACAGATGGAGAGGGGGAGAAGCAAAGGCACATAAAAAGAGAGGAATAATCTTCACCACAAAACGTTGAACGGCATTTAATTATGACTTTTTCTTTGATGTAAAACTATTTGGGACTTTTTAAATATTAATGCGTTACCGCTTAGTAAGTCCCCAAAGGCCACTCTAGGATAAGGGTTAATGAGTTTGTCTGCTGGACAATGAGAAAGCACTTTGAAAATTAGAGACATTGGTTAAAACTGGGCAAAATTTGGCCATTTAAGAGGACGGCTAGACAAGAATTTGTTAACATTGGACATGAAAACGACCATGTTTCAGTCAGCTGGGAAGCATCCGCGGGGTATTGTGTTAAGCAAGCAGGTAGCTCTTGAAGAGAAACGCTTATCCGGATGTTCACTAATTAAAGATATTAGTTGCCTCTTATATCTTTTGTTGTATTAACCTTATATATATATATATATATATATATATATATATATATATATATATATATATATATATATATATATATATATATATACCGTCGTGATTGGCGTTTGGGCTACGAATCTTGAAGATTATACGCTCGCTACATCTAGTCTCATTGATGAAGCGTGAAACAACGAAACAGCTGCCTGTATATGACTATATATTTTATATATAAAGTAAAGATAGTCACTTCGTGTATATATAAATGCTACATTGCTTTGTCATGCAAGATAAATATTTAATTCGTTTGCTGAATAAATAACTGACGAACATCGAGCCCCGTTCTAAAAAGGTATTTTGAATCAGTTTTTATCAAAAACTTACTTAATCCTGATGGATATTTTATTTTTGCTTAGTGGTTTTTAAAGGTTGAAAGATGTTTTTTTCTCCCTCAGAAAATTATACTCCACCCAACACTCATTGACAACCGGGGAATTTTTAGTAATATATTGTTTTTCGATGCACTATTATTTTACATAGATATAAAAGTATATTGTTTATGTGTCAACGTTAAAAAAATAATAGATCATTTTATCTAATTTTAATGAATAATATAATAATTTCTATTCAATAAGAACAGTTAAATTTAGAATTTGAACAATTATTCGCTGTTGAACAAATGGCATCCGATGAAGTACTTTTTGTTAACGCAGTGTTATTTTTATCTCTATTTAGAAAAGTATTTGATGTACATGATCTTTAAAACTTTCATCTTTTAATACATAACGGGTTTTCTTAAACAAACAATTTAAATCTTTTAATTTGATTATTGAATTTTCTTTTGGAATAGTAATTTAAGAGTTACATTTGAATATTACAGTATCATTTGATAACCTTCGTAAAAAATGCGTCCGAAAAAGAAACAGTTGTTACAGTAATGCTGATTTAATCTCTATTTATACAATTATTAGACATATATAACTTTAACTATTTCATTTTTTAATACGTGAGGATGTTTATTTTTAAAACTAAGACAATGCAGGTTAATTACTATTTCAGTAACCTTAATCGGCTTGGTTAATTAATGGATTATGTTCTTTCGTTCATTTTAGTGTGTGTATGTGCGTGTGTGTGTGTGTTTGTGCGTGCGTAAGAAGTGACTCTCAAACAAACTATCATCGTCATCGTCATCATCATCATCATCATCACCATAATCATCATCATAATCATCATCATAATCATCATCATAATCATCACCATAATCATCATCATAATCATCACCATAATCATCATCATAATCATCATCATAATCATCATCATAATCATCACCATAATCATCATCATAATCATCACCATAATTGCCACATCCTTTATTAAAGTTACGTGTTTATCGAGTGTTTCGCCGATGGTGAAATTGAAATTGAAATTCTTTTTCATTTAATTATTGAATTTTTATTAACAAATAGGATATTATGAGTTAAATTTAAATCATGCGGTATCGTTTTGTGAACTTGGTAAAACACTTAAAAGAAATGCGAAAGAGAAATGGAAAGATAAAGACTCCGGTCAACGCCGCGTATCTACAGCAAGTACACATACAAGGTAAAGTAAGATTTTACCCGGTACCGTTGATCAGAATTAATTTCCAACTTAAAGTTAAATAACACGGATCTGTTTAGACAGTAAGATAGAGAAAATACTGGTTCGTTTACAAAAATGTTCCTATTTAATCCGATAAACAGTTTTGTTTTTATTACTAATATTATAGGAGTCTGAGAAGAGAACCCGTAGTGCCGTCTACTAATTTTATAGCAAGTAATTCTCTCGATATTCACCAGTTGGAAATCATACGGGTACACATGTCTGTAATACTCTTTTACATCTCTTAACATTAATAGATATGAGATACGAATGTTTTTTAAATATTTACTAAACTTAAAACACATACATTGTCTTAATTTTTTAATTAATTAGCTTTATATAATTACAGGCACACCAAATTAAACGTTGCATACGATCAACAGATTTGAACATTACTAGTATTTTTACACCTACGTGTTTCCGTACATTTCTCAGTGTTCACTATGCTTCAACAACTATATAATCGAATCGCGATTACCAATTGAACAAAATATATGCATTCTATTTCTTTAAAGTTATTTAATTTTCAAAACAACTTATTAAAATGAATGCACTATACAAAAACATTTACACAAAATTCATCATTCGTTTTAATTCCTAAAATGGCGAATACAAATAGATTCTCCATTAACGAAATAGAAGATTAATAGAATTAACTTACACAAAATCTATGTATTCTATTACTTTTATTAGTTCAGATGCGACCACACTAAATACAACTCGCTTGATAAAATAGATGCTACTTTTTTATACTAAAAAATCACAACTTATCAAGACCAAAAACTTTTCGGGGGGAAGTGTTAATGAGATTGTCAATTTAGATGCTGAACTTTTCTGTGAGAGGATCGAAAACGGTGAATAGAAACGACAAAATATGATTACTTAAGAAAACGGCTCGACAAGTATTGCCTGACGTTGGAGTCAAAGGCGATCATGTTGTAGTTTGTAGGGAGGCAGTGCCGTAGCAATGTATTCCACATATGGGAAGTGTGTGGGAAGAAACTCTATTTATGGAAACTCCGTTTGGTTCTAGGTATACAGAGGAAGGAAGTAGTGGCGGTAATAAGTCGGGTAATTTCTGTGAATGTTATGCAAATGGGACCAGAGAATGGAGCTCAGTCGAGCACCTCCCATAGAAATAGCGACAGAGTAGAGAAATACTAGTAACGTCTCTTCTGTGAAAAATTGGTTGTAGGGAAGTGAAGAGACCGTTCTCACTAGATGGCGAAGTAGATTTTTTACTTTGTTAAGGCAGGAAATGATTTACTGAACGGCACCCTAAATGTGGCAGCAGTACTACATTTTAGGACACATCTGACTCTTATAGAGATAGAGAATTACATAAAGAGTCAGGTACTTTCTGAGGCGGAAGAATGATCCAACTGTTTTCTAGCGACCGTAGCAATAGATTTCATGTAAGTCTTCTATTTCAGGTTTGGAGTGAAAGTCAGTTCTCAGAGCTTGTCATAACACGGGACCCCTCAAGTTCATTTCAATTGAGGCAAAACAAAGATTTGGGCGTTATTCGTGAAAGGGGAAAAGCCGGGGTTTAGAAAGCTACTCTATTGCACCACGTGCCCTAGGTTGGAAGTAAGAGAGTCAAACCTTTCAGCCAAATCCTATCAAAGGAATTTGATGTGTTAAGGCCTATTGCCCTAGAAACACAACCTTTCACGTTAGACTGAAAGATCCTGCCCATTTTTACAGTAAGCACACTCAACTGGTGATCTTTAAGGATAAAACCCATATAGATTGTTACTTTGCTGAGGTCATTGCCAAATGTTTGATTTATCACAACTTTGTCTTTTGGCTAAGATCAAAGTGTAGTATCTGTTCCGATGGATACTGCACCCCTTAGACTGGTATTGTCTTGGCCTTCGGGGCTTGATTTACGCCGGTCTATGGGTCTGTCCTGTTCAGTTCTAGGAGGTCCACCCTCCCAGGCTTCGCTTCCCCTATTTGGGGAGGAGTAAATTTATTGCTTACTGCCTGAGGCGCCCCTACCGGGGAATGCCGACGGGGCTGCCCAGGCAATTTTTAAACCCCACTTTCCCGACCCTACCTTGGGTCATATCTTACTTGTGGGAGTAAGATAAAAACTGGCCTTGTGCCTAACTCCTGGAGAGGAGTAAATCAATACTCATGACGCACAGGAAACTAATCGTTCTTCAGAAGACCGATCTCCAAAATCTGAAAATACTGGGCATACAGACAAGCATTTCTCTTTTAAGCAACAATTGAACAGCTTTGTCAGAATAAGAGCTATTTCCGGTTTACTATGTATAATCTACGTTTCTTTTTGTTTATATCTGGCTGATTTTTTTCGTTTATTTTCGTTTTGAGTAAACGATCAAAACGACTACATTTTTTAAATGTTCTATGCTAAAAATAATTAATGTTATGTATATGTAAGTAACGAATTCCGAAATTAAACAAAACACCGGCATTTTTTTACAAATATTTTGTTTTTTTTCTCTTCTAAGAAATGGGGCACATTCACAGGACAACTCTAGCCCCAAATACCAGCAGCCACTACCACGATCACCGCCACGGCCACCGAGGTCTTTCCCAATAGGAAGTTTACAGTGTCGGAATTTCTAAACATGAACCGGTAGTTCAATCAATACGCGCGTCATAATGATAGATAGATAGAGAGGGATAGAAAGAGACAGAGAGAGATATTTTGATTTAAAATCTAAACCGAAACATCAGTGTTTTATATGTTTTCTTCTCAATATGAAGTTGCTAATTTCAAATTGCAATATAAGCACATGATTTAGACAGTTTTTTTTGTGAATTACGAATTTACAAAAATTAAAACCACATAAAACAAACTACTCTATCGCTAAGAGTTTAAAAAAAAAAAATACCTCATATTGCAATTCTTAATTTTTAAACGTTTCAATTAATACTGTAATTTGGAACCTTAAACATTGCACTCTTCAAAGGAAAACGTATTTTGGCTGCTTAACAAGAGATTCTGAAACAGTGTTTATGGCTCCCGAAATCTAAACCCTGGTACACGTTTTCGAAGATAGTAAAATGTTTAAAAAGTTTAAGGGCTGTATATCCTGAAATACGATCTGGTTAATGATAGATTTTTTAATTATTTTTATCTAAGGTCTCCACCAGCACTATGTTATCTCCAGAGCAATGTCGGCTAGTATATATATATATATATATATATATATATATATATATATATATATATATATATATATATATATATATATATACCATTAATATTTTCTGTTTCGAATTCTGTTATTTTAAACAATGTTTTCATGAATGAGAAAATGCTGTCTAAATACACACACGCAATATATATATATATATATATATATATATATATATATATATATATATATATATATATATATATATATATATATATATATAAATAAATATACATATATATATATAAGTCCCACTTATATTATTCATCTCAACCCCACAGGGCATTCACTACAAGCACCGGACAATTTTCCAATAAAATCGGAGGAGATCGCCAATCATCGGCCACGCCGTTAGATTTTCACCATAAAAAAACAAAAAAAATACAATGTCTGTTTACCATGATTATGATTTGCTTAAACAGAAAATTCGGATTTATAAAATATTAAAATAAAAAATGATTAAATAAATTTTCATTCATTGGTATAAATTAACTCGTCTGTTAACTGGTTTCTCAAAAATTAAAAAATACACACACATATATACGTGTGTGTTGGTGTTCTTTTGGACTTCACTGGTCTGTTGGAATCGAAGTAAACTATTCAATGGTTTCTTAGATTCTGTGAATAATGTAAACCTGATTGAAACTTATTTAAAGGTTCTAACTGTTAACATATCGATTTTTATAAAACACAAACAAACAAACATTGACTTATATATATATATATATATATATATATATATATATATATATATATATATATATATATATGTATATATATATATAATCCTGTTATTTTATTACCGAGGCAAGGTCACGTGTCAGTGTTGTCTGCTTTCTGGTTTTTCTATGGACTTGCTGCACGATATAACATCTTTATAAATACCTTTTATTTTGGTTTCTGAAGAACAGCATGCAATTGCGTTTAATTGTAGCATATTGCACATTGCGAAACAATTTAAAGACCATCGCCATAACAACCATTTAAACAATAAATGATATAAGTAAAGACGGAATATTTGTCAGTGGCATTTTAAATAACATTTCTCTACGTATATATATTTATATTTAAAAATGTTGTATTCAAAATATAGATTTTATAATATAAAGCAATTATAATAGCTCGATAGTGTGAGGCTGGAACCCATGGTTTAAAAGCAAATAAATAAATAAATATATATATATATATATATATATATATATATATATATATATATAAATTTAGATTTTTCACTTATAAAATAGATCATTCAGTGAAGACCGGGGTTGTTCCAATAAAAACAAGCTCGATGATACTCGATTACAGGGTACAGAGCATTTATATGTGATTTTATGAAGGCTTACCAAAGCATTCCTTTCAGGACACCAATGATCACCATTAAAGATATTTTTTCTTACAAATATTATTTATTCAAATTAAATGTTTTTTCCTGCACGTGTTTCACTACCAAGCAGTTACTTGCTTGGCAGATCATAAGAGAAAATTAAATGTCTGGGATACTGGTTTCAACTGCTAAGCTGTTTTAAAGTCAGTTGTTTTAATTTCATTGAACAGTTAGATTGAAATGCGATTCAGATAATGAAGGGGGTTCGATATACAAAAACGCCGTCGAGAGGAAGGCCCTGAAACGGTGCGTATTCTCCGCAGATGACCCGACATTGTCCGGATGCTGAAATGGTGTATTCCATCAGTAATACAGCCGAGGAAATATATATATATATATATATATATATATATATATATATATATATATATATATATATATATATATATATATACTAGCACACAAGGTAAGCTGTTTCTTCCAAACAGCAACATCTTCTGTCATCAGCTCGCTTCAGAGCGAATTTTGCTACTGTTCCAGTAGCTAGTTTCATTCTATTATTTTATGTATCCACATAAAATGTTATAAGGGGATATAATCTTTTATGTATCAATATTCAGTATTTACTTCAACAGTGCTCAATACGTGAGTAGAGCTGGGTTATGAAATTTATTTATAGCATTTAAGCTACAGAGAGGCTTCCGCGTTTCATCCCCGTAGGGAATTATCACGTTAAAATGCATAGACTTTGTCTTTCTGGGTGTTATATATACACTTGGTGTTTAGTCTAGCAAGTTAACAAATCACGTTCTTTGTTATTTTCTTAGCTAATCGTTGGGCTGCTCACAAACAAAGGTTCGGTTGATTGTACTTCCTATTCTATGATTCTGTTTTCTATAAAGTGGCCCATCTCTGTTTCTTTGTTGTGTCGAAATAATGGGTGACCTTATTTTAACACGTGCTTGCTTGTATTTCTATTTTAGCTTTTAGTTTAGTTTAGTTATTTATTTAGGTATTTGTTCATTTATTTATTATGTATTGTTAACCTAAGGTAAATTTTATTCTGTGTAAGCAATTGTTTGCTATGTCACTTCTTCAGTTTAATAGTTTTGAGGCGTCTTTAAAGTTTAGTATTTCAAAATTTTCATTCAGACATACTCAACACGGGTCATCTAAGTTTCTACATGTGCTGATCTTTCGTATTAGTTTCCATTTGATTATTGATGAGCGTCCGCTTTCTTTGAGCTCCCAATAATAGTTCGCTGTTTTAATTCGGCATGTTTTGTTTTTAAATGTGCTGCTGTGGTCGTATTATCTGGTTTTAAAATCTAGGGAGGTCATGCCCACGTAGTACCTCTTGTTATTCGGTCTTTCCTTGGCAAATATTGTGGCTTGGTAAACAATACTTTTGGTAAGGCATTTATTCTTAAGTGGACAAAATATAAGAGTAATGCATTACAGCTTGTCTCGTCATTGCTAACTTTTTCATTTCTATTTGGGTGATTACTATTACGATTTGGGTTATTACTATTTGTAGTGCTTATATTTTTGTACTTCTTATTGTTATGTTTGCTATATTGGTCACTTTTTTACGCAATTTGTTAATTTTTCTTCTCTACCGTTCTCTTTTAGTATTTTGTTTTTGTGTGTCTTAATTAGTATTTCTAAGTTTTCGCAGCAGCTGTATAACAGTTTAAGGTTATTTGTATTGAATATTTTATGCAGGGAATTGGTTACGGGGAAGTGTTTTTCAATGAGATTTAGAAATTTCTTATCCAGTTTAGTGTTTAGCATCTAATTATAGGGCGGTGTATACCAGATTATATTTCTTTTTCTTTTCTTTTTTCTTTTATTATAATCGATAAAACGAACAGATCCCGCTGTAAACTCTTTCTGATGTGTCCGTATTATCAGTTATAAACATTGAATATTTCAGAAATCGTTTCTCTGGTGATGTTCCAGTTGTTTGATCTAGATGAAAGTTTGCACGCGTAATCATTTATATCGGTATGGGTGATGTTGCAAAAAACAGATCTGAACTAATTGTGGTTTCTGATTTACAGGTGTTTGAACTGAGTCATGTGTGAAATGAAGCCAGTTGAGTGTTGCGCAGTTATACGGTTTTTGTATTTGAATAGACGCACACCAAAGGAAACTTTTGATGAAATGAAAGAAACTTATGGTGATGATGCCCCACCATATCACTTTGTAAAACGCTGGCATCGTTAATTCAAACATGACCGGAAGTCTGTGGAAACAGTTCCCAGACCTGGTTGTCTCTCTTCTGTCATTGATGAGGCATTTGTCCGTCAAGATTAGACTGACATTTTGGAAGATCGACGCATTACTATTCGCCAAATAGCCCAAGAGGTCAAGATTAGTAAGGGTCTGTTGAAACTATCATTCATGACCATTTGCATATGCATAAGATGTCTGCCAGATAGATTCCCAGGTTGCTCACACCTTTTCAGAAGCAAGAACGCGTGGAGTGCTCGAGAATGAATTTAGAAATGTGCCAAGAGGATGAGGCAAAGTTTTTAAAAAGACTGATTACACAGGATGAAACTTGGGTCCTCTAATATGATCCAGAGACTAAAACCCAGTCAATGCAGTTGACTCACTTGGACTCACCACCTCCAAAGAATGCAACGGTGCAGCCCTCCGCTGGCAAGGTGATGCTCACAATCTTCTGGGCCCAGGACGGAGTAGTGATGACATATTTCCTGAAAAAAGGTACTACAATTAAAGGAGCCTATTACGCTTCACTTTTGATAAAATAAAGAGATGTTATCAAAATTAAGAGGCGATGCAAGGTCAGCAAAGGTATCCTCCTCCTGCAGGACAACGCTCCGGTCCACAACTCGCATGTCGCCAGATCTGAAGCACAGGCGTGTGGCTATAGAATGCTCCATCACCTTACTCTCCTAACGTTACACCTTCTGACTTTCATCTCTTCCCAGCCATGAAGTTGTTTTTGAAAAGAAAACGTTTCCCAAATGATGCAGTCTTGATTTCTGAAGTTACGACGTGGTTGGAGGACCAACCTAGGGTGTTCTACAAAAACAGTGTCCACAGCTTCATCAACCGATGGGAGAAATGAATAACTCTGGGTGGTTCCTATGTAGAGTAAGACTAATAACTGTGCCAAGTTTCATTAATCTACTGCTATGGAAAATGGGTCAGGGTCAGGGGCATTACTTATTGAACGCCCTTCGTATGACTAGGCATTTTTAATAGAATGAAAATCAAACCCTGATTTAATCTATTATTTCATCATCTTTTAATGGGTGTGTTTGATTCTGGTGTCATAAGCTCGTCCTCCGAGGAATTACCTCATCCTTTTTAAGAGGGTGTGGGGTAATCTTTCCAGATATTACATCCTCCTTTGGGGAGGCATAATGTAATATCTGTATCTGTTCTGTTGTCATGCTTTCATCTTTCCCAAAACTATCTTCTTCGTTTTTTTAGAATAAAGGTGGGGGGGGGTACTGTACTAGTTATTCTGTTGTTATGATATCATCCTCCCTTACATTAATTCCATACTTTTTTTCGTGTTCGTTCGGCCTAATACCATTCGATCAGTAATTACCTCTTCCTTTGGGATCAGTATGTTACATGTTCGTACATCGTGATATCATCGTCTCAGTCTAGCAAAAACATCCGACCGGAGGAAGCATATTTTTGCTAGTATATAATACGCATAAAACTGAGTTTATCAATGGATGCTAAAATATTCCCCAGTTTTGGGATTTAATTATGTTTAAAAGAAACTTCCATTTTATTGTTCAAATTAGCAGAAATTTGTAATTAACTCACTCATCACTTACTAACTTTCTATCTATCACTTTACCCCTTTTCCATTTCATGTTGTTTGACTAGCCGCACCCATTTTAAATGTCATCTATCACTTTTGCTTTCTTCAATGCCCCCTCTCTCTCTCTCTCTCTCTCTCTCTCTCTCTCTCTCTCTCTCTCTCTCTCTCTCTCTGTATTAACAGTCGAAGGTAATAAAGGATGTAAGAATGAAAAGATTAGAATAGTCCATAATAAACAAAATGGGATATAACTACAAGCAGTAACACTATTTAACTGTAATTAGAGAGGAAACCAGAAAGGGAGGGAGGAGGGGAGACAGCAGAAATTAGGCAGATTTTTTTTTTTTTTTCTTTTTATATTGAACTGACTTTCTAAACTTACTTTTTCCAGATAAAAACAATCTAACCCGAGATTAACTCGAGATCAATGGATTATCCAACGCATCATATTTTTCTAGTATATCTACGGGAGTGAAAGACACAGATAAATGGTTTTAGGTTTATATTATTTTATTACATCGATTATAGAATAAATCGGTCCGAATACATGTACTGTACATGTATGTGCGTGTGTGCGTATGTGTGCCTCACCTTGTGACTTACAAGCTCAATTGTCACAGGTGTCAACCTCCAACCAATAGGACATATTCATAATCAAATTCACCAGGGGAAGATCTATTATATGTTGCCTTTTGCTTATCGGCCGACGGCGCAAATCCTTAGAAAATCTAAAACACATTTAGTTCTTACAACGCGAAAAAATTGACCTCAAAATTATCACAATGGATGGAGAAGTGTAGATTCTTTTTCTAGGCTGAAGGACTAAATGTGTTTTAGATTTTCTAAGGATTTTTGCCGACGGTCGATGAACAAAAGGTAAGGTAACATATAATAGGTACGTCTCTCTCTCTCTCTCTCTCTTTCTCTCTCTCTCTCTCTCTCTCTCTCTCTCTCTCTATATATATATATATATATATATATATATATATATATACACACACAAAGAGATGGAGGAGGAGGGAGGAAGAGAGAAAGATACAGACAGACAGAAAAAGGGAGAATCGGGATGATATTTTTTGGATAATAACATTTTTTACACCTGGATTTTTTACTCCGGCAATTTCGTTTCGTTTATTCTCCGCGTTGTATGCTTAAGTTAATTTCGTACTCGATATAAATTCTTTCAGAGCACTCATTTGTACCAGATCTTTTAAATTCTTTTTTAGTGGATCTTACATTTATTTTTATTTACTTATTGTAATCATTGTAATTTATTGTAAAAAATAAAATCCAGCATGATATTCGATCACAGATGCTACACTCTTTGTGAATTTTTCTGGCGACAAAATCATAAAGACATTCGATCAAACTGGCAGTGATATAACCGTATCCTCAACTTAACGTAACCACTTGGCACCCCTTGGACTTAGGGTTAGTGTTAAAACCATGTTAAATGCCTTAAAACGTTAGAACAGCCCGGAAATTACAGCCAGTTTACGTTAAATTCACTGAAACCGATCCGTCATTCTGAATGTATAATTAATTGTGTTTTATCTTTCTTTTTCTTTCTGCCAAGTTTTTTCAATGTGTTTACGCGTAATCACCTAAAAGCGTATAATCTTATTTGTAGGAGGGCGGGGGAGTAATTCGACAAATTTACCAATAACACATCTTTCTTGTTAGGATGTTATTTTTTTAAGTAAATAAAATAACGCAACACCATAGTAATAGGCAATACAAAAAAAATGAACCAAAACGAAATTGCTCCGGTCAGGAAAGTTTAAAAGTACGTGAAATTTAACCTATTCAGAAATCCCTTGATAAGCAGTTGAATAAATCAGGATTGAAGAAACTCCTTTTATTTTTAACATCACAGTCTACGATAGTATTGCACCCTTCGTCATGTTTTGGAAGGAGATGCCGCTGATGTAGCATATTTATTATTGATCATATCGTTTACGCCGGGGAGATAAAAATCCTGCCCAGAGGGTGGCTCTTTGGCTGGTGTGAATCTGAAGTTCCGACGCACACACACACACACACACACACACACACACACACACACACACACACACATCACACGCACTTATATGGAAATAATACAAATTGAGCGAACACATCACATGAACTGAATACAGCTCGTCTAACATAAATTTTAAGTCACTATCTATATAATTCTGTTAGATATTTGCCCTGTTTTCTGTCTGATATATATATATATATATATATATATATATATATATACATACATGGATTTTGTTTGTAATTTTTGGGAGCGACAGAGACAAGTGAACGAATTCAGTTATCTACAGTGAAACATTTACGTAAATGTTATGAAGGAGTAATCCTCCTTTACATTGTGTGTCGCATCCCATCTCCATATACATTATTTTATTTCTAAAATAATTATTTTATGCATGAACTAGTTATTTTATAATATATATATATATATATATATATATATATATATATATATATATATATATATATATATATATATGATAAACAACAGAACTAATATTCCAACGGAATGGAAAATGAACAAAGGAAAACCAAAAATATTATTTATGTATTCATCAAGGTTTCGTCTTTATTTCAAGACTTTCCCAGGATTATTGGTTTGAAAAAATAACACACAAGTACAAACTATTTTAAACGGTAGTACTACGATGAGAAAGGCTAAAAAAAAGCCGCGTATGAAAATATAAATTATGAGCTACACATAGCAGTAGGAAAAATTGTATTACCTGTGGATAGTGTGGGGGAAATGATAGTGGTCGGAGTTATTTAAATGCATCTGAGTGGAGTACTAGCCTATCTAATCTTAGAATTTTCTAGAGTTTGGCCCTTTTAAATTTAGATTATCTCCAAACACTCAATACTTTAGATATATTGATGCCATTATAATTTTGCTATCTGAATATAAACAAATTGAAAATATCGAAAACAAATTAAACACAGTCGAACCCGCCATAAAATGTACATATTAAACAGAGAAAAATAACTAAATACCATTTTAAGATACATCCAACAATAACTTATCATTTAAAGTGCATCGCAAAACCACTCACAAAAACGACTATATACATTTTTGATTCACACCATAACAACAAAATAAACACAAGCATGATAATTATTTCATTTCCTACGTGCTTTCAGAATTTTAGTCCACAATATCTAGACGAATAATTCAAATACATAACGAATTCAATGAAAATATTGTAATACCACACATATTTTATATTAAATACAAAGAAAATCGGCCTAGAAATATTTTCAAAAAACAATAAGCAAATATCTCATACACCGGAAACTTTTCTCATGAACAGAATGCTTCTTTTACCTACCCATTGCGATAATACAATAATTTGCAACACTCTAAATAAACTAAGAATTTATATAACACAAACTACATCACAAACTATAAAACAAATCTTTAAAAAAAACATTAAAAAAACTGCATATAATGCATGGATATACACTATCACATGCAGGAATTGTCATCAGATATACGTAGGGGAAACGCAACGAGAACTGAAGAAAGGGATTGGTGAACATAAAAGAGATATAAAAAAAAAGAATTCTTTGGACGCACTTTTCGTCCATGCATTATAACACGATCATTATTTTAATTTGAGGCAGGCTAGAATCGTTAAATTTGTTTTAAATTAATCTTGGCAACGTAATGGCTTCTATAATTTATTTTCTTTTAATCAGCAAACTTATTTTATCCGAACAAAACTTGAATTTAGATTGATGCTAGCTGCTTTATACCATACTTCCAACATACTTTACACATAATATCGATAATAAAGTGAATAAATAACAACAAAAACAAGATAAATATAAATAAATAAAAATTTCATAAACATTTTACGCATTTGAATTTCCAACGGCTATGATGTGTTTCGAAAACAAAAATAAAACAGAAACAACACATATTTTAATATTCTAACGACTATTTTTTCAAGTCAATCATCCCAAAGACGTCATGAAATATTTAATATCTTTGTTCCCCTTTTTTCATTTTATATATATATATATATATATATATATATATATATATACCAACACAGGACGTCTTACCTATAAACAAAAGTAAAAGTTTGTTTATTTTATAAAAAAAAAAGAGTTAAAATATATCTCTGATGATGGAGGTCTCCTCCGAAATTGATTGGAAAAAAGAAAAAAGAAATAAATTTGTCACGCATTGTAAAAAGGGCTGGTATCATCATTTTATTATATATATATATATATATATATATATATATATATATATATATATATATATATATTAAATATTAATACATTGCTTTATCTCGGTATATCTTATTTTCGCCCTCTATCCCTCTGCCTACACCATCTCCTTATACGACCTTTATATTACACGCCCATTTTGACCTGCTTCGATAACCCACTGCTACCATCTATTTGTAGCTCATAATTTATCTTTTCATAGTCAGCCTTTTTAGCTTTTCTCTTCCTACTACCACTGTTTCAAATGTTGTGTACATGTGTGTTATTTCTTCAGACCAACTATCCTGAGAAAATCTTGAAATAAAGACGAAACGTTGATGAATAAATAAATAATATTTTGGTTTTCATTTTTTCATTTTTCACACAAGTAATAATAATTAATATTTAATTTTAAAATATTATTATAGCCCCCTTTACACACACTGATCACTCTGAGAGAATTTTATAATGAGCAGTTATAATACGGCTTAAATGCGATATTCCAACCTCTTTGTTGATGGTTGAATTCTGTTTTTTCTGTTTACTGTATAGCTTATTGATTTGGCTTAATAGAGTTTAATTTCTCCTAATTTCTTTGCTAGTTGGTGGCGACCGTGGGGAAAGACACCGGGCTACAAGTCAGTGGCGACTTTGAAACCGGGGTTGAGCGCTCTAACCGACATGAATTAACATCCATATACTGAAGATTGCGTAAGCATAACCCATCGATGTCTGTAGATGATAATAATTAATATTTACCTTTAAAAAGTATATATATATATATATATATATGTATGTATTTTTATTTATATTTAGAATTATATATATATAAATATATATATATATGTATTCAAATATAAATTGTATAACATAAAGTAATTATAATAGGTCAATAGTGTAAGGCCAGAGCAATGCTATATTCTATATTTTTATGCAATGTTATACCATTTCCATTTTATAAAGGGCAAATTCATGTCATTTTATAAAACTTATTTTTTATTCATAATTTCTTTTCTCTGTTTAATTTCTTATATTTACCGTAATTTAAATGATTGTAGTGGCGGATGCGAGTTTGGTTAGGCGCACCACCTAAATTGTTAAGTTTACAAAAAAGTAACGTCCCCATGTTACTCACCGTTTTGCCAAGAATATATATTATATTAAAATCAAAATAGAGAGACTGATTAAAATAGCAAATGTAGATTCTTTGAACAAAAGATGAAACGGTAAATAACATCATGAGTAAATGCAGCAAAATAGGCAGGAAAATTTCAAAAATCGATACGACTGGTTAGGAAAGGCAGTTCACTGGGAACTATACAAACGTCTGCACTTTGAACATGAGAAATAGTGCAAATACACAAACCAAACACAGTATTGGAAGCGGAAAAGCACACCATTTTCTGTGTTATGGAGGAACAAACGGACAAACTCAGCCAAGCAATGATATCGGAGTCATAATAGTTAACAAGAAGGAAACATCTGCAAAATCGTAGATTTTGTCGTCTCTAAGAGCTTGGAAATCAGGGAGGCAGAAAAATGAGAAAATACATGGAAATTGCCAAAAAACTGAAATGAATATAAAACATGACGAAAACTACTGTAATACCAATAATTGTAGGAGAACAAGGAACAGTCTCAAAAAATATAGAAACAGATTAGCAATCAGTGACGATTGATACCATATAACGCACGGCAATGGGGAAACCAATCGAAATATTAAGGTAAGTTCTCGAATACGGAAACCAAGCCACGTAACCAGTGAACACGAACCAGGTAAGTTAGAAAAGAATAAAACCTATAGAAACAAACGATCCCAGGGAACTGAAACTGTCAGAATGAACATAAACAGATGCCCCTCCAAATACTAACACACACACACATAAATATGCGACGGTCCCGCCATGCCTCATACCACCAAAAATGGTCCTGGAGGATCAAGGAGGATGGCAAACAGAGGAAAAAGAGTGCCAAGCAGACTTCGACTGGAAGGCTTCGGTGAGTATTGGAACTTGGAGAGGCTTATTACCACTCAACATTGGAGAGGGTTACTCCTATTTAAATTTGCCAGCGAGAAATCATTTGTAAACGGCTGTTGGAATAACGCAAACTGGTTATTGAAAGTGACGAAGAGTTCGAGAAATCTGGGGAGATTTATTGTCACTCAGACTCCAAATAACATAATTTGCTATTGTCAGTATGTAATCGCTGACAATTTTTTGTGTAGAAACTCTTAGTGACAATACTACTACTACTACTACTACTACTACTACTACTACTACTACTACTACTACTACTACTACTACTAATAATAATAATAATAATAATAATAATAACCTGAAATCTGAAGGAAAATCCTCGAATATTGAAACCAACCTACATAACCAACAGAAGATAGGCTGAAACAGAAATAGAACAAAAACAAAAACAGAACAACACGCGAACCTAAAGGAACAGAAACTGCCAGACATCCCGTAAATTGATTACCCCCTAAAAATACAAGTTGTGACATCAGCCTCAGCTGCTATCAGACATAATAATCATAAAGAGTCAAGCAGGATGGAAAGAGAGAGAGATAGACAGACAGACAGACAGAGAGAGAGAGAAAGAGAGAGAGAGCACGATCCAGATCTCCATTGGAAGGCTGCGGAGAGTGTTGTAACATCGGGGAGGCTTGTTGACACTCAAATTTCAGAGACGCCAGATAGTCGTGCCAGCGAGCAATCAATGGTAAACGACTGCTGCGATTACGCAAAATGACTTGCAACGGTTATCGAAAGAGGCGGAGAGGCCTGGAAATCTTGGTTATGACACATTCTAACGAAATGCTTATTTAATATAATATTCAACGAAAATGTGTCAAACTGCAACCTGTTTCACATCTGCAACGAGCAAGTGTGAGTAGGTATTAGTATGATGTTGCATCAGCACACCCGCTAAATAATTTTTTAGTATGATGTTGCATCAGCACACCCGCTAAATAATTTTTTAGTATGATGTTGCATCAGCACACCCGCTAAATAATTTTTTAGTATGATGTTGCATCAGCACACCCGCTAAATAATTTTTTAGTATGATGTTGCATCAGCACACCCGCTAAATAATTTTTTAGTATGATGTTGCATCAGCACACCCGCTAAATAATTTTTTAGTATGATGTTGCATCAGCACACCCGCTAAATAATTTTTTAGTATGATGTTGCATCAGCACACCCGCTAAATAATTTTTTAGTATGATGTTGCATCAGCACACCCGCTAAATAATTTTTTAGTATGATGTTGCATCAGCACACCCGCTAAATAATTTTTTAGTATGATGTTGCATCAGCACACCCGCTAAATAATTTTTTAGTATGATGTTGCATCAGCACACCCGCTAAATAATTTTTTAGTATGATGTTGCATCAGCACATCCGCTAAATAAATACTCAGTATCTTTTATGATAATATTTTTTCAAACCAATATAAGAAATCAAACATTTAAGGGTTAACGTAAAAATAAAAAAAAGGCTTTTTTATTTAAAAAATAAAATAAAACCTTTTTTTATTTTTATTTATGCCAATATATGACTTCATGAGAACATCACCACAATAATAAATATACAAATTTTCATGAGAAAAAACTAGTAGAATATTTGTTCCAGAACGGGTATAAACAATAAATATAGCATTTAAATTTGAATGTGTTTTCTTTATTTGGCAGAGTATGGTGCGGTGTCAGTGGCACTCCGCTAAATAGTATAGTTTAAAATAAAATAGTGTGGCCACGTTACAACCCCTGAAGCCTAGTATACATATTCCATAATTCATAATGATAAGTTCAATTGTTTAGGATTTTACCAACTAAATAGTATTGATGCTTAAGATCGCGCACCGATAATTTTAAAAATGTATTACTTAATATAGCTAAAGATTTTATGTAAAGCAATTTCTTTTACGTATTAATTATTTTGTATTTTTCTTATTTTAATAGTTTTTTCATGGGTTGTGTTAGTTTAAGTTGTTGCAACGCTTAAATAAAAAAGTTTACCAAAAAACAAAAAAAAAAATGTGTCCTATGTTACTCACCGGGTTGCTAGGAATATATATTTCATAATTTATAATTATAGGGTGATACTAAATAAATAAATATACTTTTATATGTATCAGGAGAGGTGCGAGAGCGCTCTATCCCTTAATAGATTACACGAATGGCCTATGCTGGAAATCTCATGATCAATCATAACTCAAAAACCAATAAACCAAATTAGTTAAAACTTTTTACAAAATTTTTATTTGATAGGTTCCATAAGTGTGTGGGATTTCAGCATCATTAGTCAAGGAAACCCAGAGATCCAGAAAGTTCAATCATTAAATCATGTTATCTGTGTGTACGTACGTACGTACGTACGTACGTACGTACCTATGTGCCACCCTGTATC
>OY744528.1:63220645-63238145 GCA_963556195.1 Sepiola atlantica
CTTTCAATTATATTTACTACAATTCTATTACTATAATTTACCGATGTTATTTGCTTGCAAACAATATTTAATTAAAATGTATTTGTAAATACTGTCGGCTAGTATTGATTTACTCCTCTCCAGGAGTTAGGCACAAGGCCAGTTTTTATCTTACTCCCACAAGTAAGATGTGACCCAAGGTCGGGTCGGGAAAGTGGGGTTTAAAAAATGCCTGGGCAGCCCCGTCGGCATTACCCGGTAGGGCGCCTCAGGCAGTAAGCAATAAACTTACTCCTCCCCCAAAGAGGGGAGGCGAAGCCTGGGAGGGTGGAACTCCTAGAACTGCACAGGACAGACCCATAGACCGGCGTAAATCAAGCCCCGAAGGCCAAGACAATACCAGTCTATGGGGTGTAGTATCCATCGGAACAGATACTATTTGAACCTAAACTTAGACTATTCACTTTTATTTACTTACAACCATGTAGGTTCTTTTCTTATTTTTTTCCTCGGAATTGACATTCTCCAGTCGTATCAGAACAGAAATTACTTTATGTTTTATTCACGCAAATTGGTCACAGTTTAGTTGGTTTCGTTTATTGGTTTCGTCATTTTCAGTTATCCCTTGTCTTTTACAGTGACAGAATTTTGGTGACAAAACTAGGAAATCAAACTCTCGTGATTAGTTTGCATTTCGAGTTTAAAGTCTTTTAGTGAGTTATGCAAATATATTATTAAAAAAATTAAAATATATATACAAATTTTGGAATATTAGTCAAACACAAGTTATTGTTTTAAATAATTTTGTGACTTATTTGCGTAATAACAATTACTATTAAATAAATGTTATGAGCCTGTAAATATGGATTTTGAGAACAACTATCTTTATCGTCATCAACGTGACTAAATCCTATTTTAATCACCTAACTTACACTCAAATCGGTTCTTTTCTGATTCTTTTTGAATTGGTTCACTAATATTACTTTTATTCAGTTAATTCATTGTTTTATATACCAAATTTACAAAAACAACTGCGCCCACCTCTGATTTAAGGCAACTTTTAGTTAACAAAACGAAAATTTTATATTCTGAAGATATTTTTCTAAATAAAAATTCTTGAAGCTATTTTTATAAAAACCCAGTAATTTACAATAAATAAGATTTCGTATGAAACAGGTAACAACATCTTAAAACCTGTAATGTAAACACAATTTATCCTGTGACGCCAATTCTGGCATACCGGAACTTAAATTGTAAGTATTTTTGTGGAACTGTACCGGTTTGTTGCTTTGACGTCTAACGACTTCACATATGGCGTTCTCTGCTGCTTGCTGATATACTCTTTTTGTTTTGCTTTTTGTTCATTTCGTTATTGTCACCTAAAGATGATTCGACGAAGAATCGAAAGTTCTAGTGAAATCTCTCTCTCTATATATATATATATCATTATTATTTTTTCATTTTAACAGAAAATAGATTATTACAAAAATTAACAAAATGAAAATGTATATTAAAACAGAGGAATTTTGTTATGCTTAACAATGTTTGATTAATGTGTATATGTGTATATATATATATATATATATATATATATATATATATATATATATATATATATATACATATATATATACATATATATACATATATATATATATATATATAGGGAAAGAGAGAGAGTTAGAGAGATAGAGAGAGAGAGATAGAGATAGAGAGAGACAGACAGACAGACAGACAGACAGACAGAGAGAGAGAGAATTTCCCACTATGCACCACTGACAAATTCAAGATCTTAAAGGTGATAAATAACCCTTCCTTAAACGATATGAATATCAAGATTGAGGTCTTCAGATTATGTCCCTACAGAAGAACATTTCTACTAGCCAACGAAACGCATAACTCGCTGAAGGCCCTCATCCACCTATTCTTATATAAGTATAAAAAAACATCACATCATATGAAAAATACAAGTCCTATCCATTCGCCCAAAGATCTTTCCATTTATATTACTCTTATTATCAAAATTAATTATTTATATACAATACAGCAACGCCCTCTCTTCCCCATTGTATATATCATACATATCACTTCCACATCTTCCCTAACAACCCAAATATACCTACTATTAAATCCCCATAATCCCTACCAATCACAAATAACGTTAATTCTAAATACTTTCAGCATATTTTATTTTTTAGTCTTTTAAATATATCACAAAATTTTACTAGCTAAATACCTAGAAATATATTTCTCGAATAGCCTTAAACAAAATAAAAAGATATAGACGACCAAGATTCAAACTTAACCGATAAACACGGGATCTCTGATAGACTCATCAACGTAATTAGGTAAAAGGTTAACATATTAATTAAAATAAAAGGACTCCACATAATCCCATACAAGTACCAGCACAAATATTATGGAGATAGGAAGGCTATATGGCCCATCCGCTTGAGGACAGTATTTTTACCTATAAATATAACCCCCTCTTCCTTTCAACAGCAAGCCCTCCCTTAGCTAATAGGCTAAAAGTATAATAACAGTTTTATACTCAAACATAAAAAGAAAAGTATAAATATAAATGTAACACATAAAAACGTTAATAACAGTAATAAACCCCAACCCGGTAAATTAATTACGGTCCTCAACACCACGCCCCGATCAATAAATTAAACTACTCACCATCACCCCTAAATATAAATATGTCATAGAAACACACAAACATACAGCATCCGTAATGAACAATTAATTTAGTTTTACATAATACTAAGTTACGATTAGGGCCTATACAGCAATACAGACGTCCCCAGTAAACTCTGTACTTTTCCTAAAAAGGGACGCTTGAGCGAATTCACTGGACGATGAAACTGGTGACTGTCAAATTCCATATTTCGACCTGTCTTCATTTAGTGATTCGGCGAAGATTTGGGATGGATTATAAGGGACTTTTCTAAATAGTAAAGAACTATCCATGTCAATGAAACCATGCTACGTCTCTGGAATATGTAACGTATGGTTTTTAAATAAATAATTTCTATTTTAGATTTTTATGATCAACCCTTTTATTGATTTATTTTCAACATATCCCGACGCAGCATATATATATATATATATATATATATATATATATATATATATATATATATATATATATATATATATATATATATTAATCAAAGTAAAGTAAACCTCAGCAGGATAGGAATCCAATAAATTGAAACCGGGCAATTCATACTATTAATATTATTACCATTAACATTATTACCAATTGCGACCCATTATTATCATTATTATTACTATTATTATTATGATGATTATTATTATTATTATTATTATTATTATTATTATTATTATTATTATTATTATTATGATTATTATTATTATTATTTTTGCCATAACTATTATTATTATTATTATTATTATTATTATTATTATTATTATTATTATTATTATTATTATTATTATTATTATTATTATTATTATTATTATTATTATTGTTGTAATCATTGTTATCATTATTATTACTATAATTATTTTCATTATCATATTTATACCTATTATTACTATTATTATTACTATTATTATTATCATTATTATTACTATCATTAGTATTATCATCGTCATCATTATCATCATCTTTATTATTACTATTACTACTATTATTATTACTATTATTACTATTATTATCATCATCATTGTTATTATTATCATTATTATTATTATCACTATTATTATTACTACTATTATTATTAGTAGCCGTAATATTATTGTTGTTATTATTATTATTATTATTATTATTATTATTATTATTATTATTATTATTATTATTATTATTATTATTATTATTTATTGTGTTACCTTCTCATTTAAATATTTATTATTATTTCCATCACTATAAATTCCATTCGTTCATTCCCCACCCCTTCATACGACAATAAATTACATTAATACTATTATTACAAGTATTGTTCTTGTTATCAATATTATTATCATGATTATTATCAATATCTTTATTTTTATCATCATTATTAGTAATATAAGTATTTTTATTATTATTTGTATCACGGTTACTTCTATTACTATACTTATATTATGTTCGTAAACTTAAGTAAATTTTTAATTAATGTATTTCCCAATTGTTAACTGTCTTTGGCTTTAATAAGTTAATAAAATTAATAAATTACTAACAGTAATATGAAATAAAAAATAAAACGTAGAATTAAAAACAGTAAAAAAAATAAAAAGATAAAAATTAAAACATTGAAAAGAAAACAGCAACATTAGATCTTAATGACTTAACACCCAACCATTACCGCCCACCTAGATCTAAACCAGACTGGTGATTGTGTCTTCCTACCCATCGAAAGATCAAGTTGATATTGACACGTCGATGCAAGCTACCAACGCACGTCCAGACATTATCTATGAGTTTCTGACTTCCTTTTAACTGTTCTCCCTTTTCTTCCCTTCCCCCTTCCCTCTCTCCTGTCTTTTCTATTTTCTCAACGAGTTTATTTTATATTTTATTTTATTTTATTTTATATTTGATTTTAAACAGTCTCAAATCTAACCACATGACTTCTCAAATTTTGAATTTTCTTTTTTCCTTTCTTTTATTTTCCCTACCATTTCATTCTTCTCTAATATGATATGAGGTAACTATCGGAGTTTAATTCGACCTGATAAGATCACATTTTCTAACAGCTGTTGATCGATAACATCGACATGCCCGTGTCTCAGATTTTGTACATGTTTGTATAAATAAAAATTATCACACACATATATATATATATATATATATATATATATATATATATATATATATATATATATATATATATATATATATATATGTTCTCTAAATTCTCAACTTTAATGATCCGATTAATTAGATAATTTGTAATATAAGGGTAGGAATACGGTAGGCACTATCTCAGCATATCTGGAGGTTATAATACTCTATTCATGTAGGGGGGGTGAGCTTTTTCAGTCGAATTCCTAACCAAAGTGATCGTTAAAACACAGACTATTTGTATTATGTATTAATATATAATATTACATAGTGTTAAACTATCCGGTAATTTAATCTGTGTGGATATCAGATGTGTTTTCAAGTTAGGAAACGCGTAAGATAGTCTTCATAAAATAAAAAGCAAAACCATTTTCCACAAGCATTGAACACATATTAAATAGTCGTCCATTGTTAGCTTTCGGTAGCTTTTTATAGTCTTCTCTATGCTTAGAAATAAGATTTTAACAAAAATATGAAGAACAAAAACCGGGCAGGGGGTACTCTTGGTTCCAAGTATTTCTAGATGTTATATAGACTGAACGACATATTCATGCCTCTATTATGGACTATAAAATAATGACTTAATCATCCAAGATAAGGTAAACAGATCACATGTATTATTAAATATATCCTTATATACGTACGTAAGGGTAGCTTTGATAGTCTCCTTTTAATTTGAACAAAGAGAGATAACACGCTTGATTTTCCGACAAGTGTTCCGTTTCTTACATCTATTTTAGTTCGCTGACCTTATGTGATAAATATCAGATTAAATATATATATTTGATAAAAAAAAAAATATTATTAAGATTTAAGTGCTATTGTTTAGTTTCGTATTCCTGTGTGTTGAATAATCACTCCCAAGTTAACTTACGTAAATTATTTAATGAGTCTTATTAGAAAGTTTATTAAAGTAATTTTATTAAAAAACTGTAATCATTCCGTTAACAGGTCTAACTATTAGTCTCTTATAACAGGTTTTCGGTGAAGGTTGTGCGTAATTCTCTTAGCTCAGCTTCAGATAACAATATGTTTACCTTCTCTGAGTGGGGCTTTCAGAGACACTTTGTAAAGGAGGTGTCTTTAATGTGAGTTTTTTTCAGACTTTTTGTTTGTCGCATAGCAATGTATATTTCTTAATCGGAACTTTTTTGCTTTCTGATGTGTTCAAAGAGGAAAAGTTCCGATATTGAGATACAAATGTCGGTGTCTCTTCTGGTAAAAAAAAAGAACCGCAATTGTACCAAAAGTAATTGTTTTAAAAAAATAATTCACAGGACGAATAACATCTTGGCTTTTGGAATATAACTAAATCTGTTACAATTTATAACGACTATTTCTTAAACAGTACTATAAAATCGAACAAAATTAAGATTTTACAAACGTGAAATTGTATGAAAATGAATCTTCAGGAATGCAAGAAAAACACGTTTTACATCTAGACAATTGGCTAAAAAGCAAGTAAAATATCGTGATAAGTACAACGGAAAAAATATACTATTTATTAGTCGGACAATTTTCATATATACATGTTTACAAGTTGGTCATTTAATATATATATATATATATATATATATATATATATATATATATATATAAATATATATATATATATATATATATATATATATATATATATATATATATATATATATATATATATATGTATATATATATATATCAAGGGAGGCGGGAGAGCGCTCTATCCCTTAATAGACTTTACGAATGGCCTATGCTTGAAATCTCATTTCTTTGATAAATTATAACTCAAAGACCAATAAACCAAATTAGTTAAAATTTTGCACAACATTTTTATTTGATAGGTTCTATAAGTGTGTAGAATTTCAACATCATTAGTCAAGGCAACCCAGAGATCCAGAAAGTTCAATCATGAAATCATGTTATCTGTGTGTACGTACGTACATACGTATGTATGTGCCACTCTGTATCTCATCAACTATTTGATGGATTCAGCTGATTTTTGGCAAAGATAGAGTTTCTAGTGTCTAGTTGATGGCATTTAAATTTCAGTTTACCATATACCTTGATTAGTCAAACTACCAACTATATCAGTTAAGAGAAGGCATTGTATTTAGCCATAGCATTTACAAAAGTAGTGACATTCCATGAAAAATGCCAGTATACTGAAATCATATGCCATTAATAGGATTAAGATGAAAATTCATATACACTAAATGTACAAAAGCAAGGAAATTCCTAAATTTTTACACTTTTATCGTCATTAAGAGTATGACTACATATCAACCAAACCATTTCATTATCACATCACTACAGTATAAATCTCTATGCATGAGTCGATGAAGCATGTGAGGTGCGCTGAAGAAAAATTCCCACCAGTAAAATACTTAGCCCTATTGTGCTCGCATACCCTTCATGACAATAAAAGTGTAAAATTTTGGGAATTTCCTTGCTTTTGTACATTTAGTGTATATGAATTTTCATCTTAACGCTATTAAGGGCATATGATTTCAGTATACTGGCATTTATCATGGAATATATATATATATATATGAAATATATTGCGTATTTATATTTTTGTTACAATATCTACTTAAACAATGTTTAGTATATGAGTAGAGTTTAGTAGTAATATAAAAGTACACAAGAAATGTTTGTATTTCATTCCCGAAAGAAAAGCAGCGAGATAAAAATATATATAGATATATATATCGAACGGAAACCTTTCTTTAATCCACGTCTTCAGTAGTTCGCAATTATTTGGATTGCCCGCACCGAGGATTGAACCGTAAACTTTCAGATTACTATAACTTGGAACTAAATATTACATTGTACTATATCCGCTGTGCCACGTGTCCTTGCGGACTATACTAAAATGAATTTTGGGAGCCTTAAACATATTGTTGTTTTAATGTGCAGGTGCAGTCTTACTACTTATATATCACTACGTTTATTACTACATACCACTATATATATATATATATATATATATATATATATATATATATATATATATATATATATATATATATATATATATATATATATATATATATAAGGGCATATAATTACCGGTAATCTAGCGATAGTTAAACATTCTAAATTAAGAAAACTCCGAAGTAAAGGCCCAAACTATAGAGAACCTAAATGTTTAAACTATACCGAGGTTCAGCATGCCATCCATTGAGCCGGTTCCTGGTAGTTATAATCAGCCCATTCACAGGAAAATCTCTATTGTATGTCAAGAATTCAGCTCACTTCGTGGAAAAAATCAGCAATGCTCCCATTCATTCCAACCAGATGGTGAGTCTAGATGTAGTGAGTCTGTACCAAAAGTACTCACGGATTAGACCCTGACGGTGGTACGAGATAAGTTGACTTCAGATATCTCACTGAAGGAACGCACTTGTATCCCAATTGATAATCTAATGAAGATGTTGATTTTCTGTGTAGAAACCAGATATTTCGTGATGCGATCTTATATATACTCACACGAAGAAGGTCTAGCTATGGTATAACCATTGTCCCCAGTACTGACCAATTTGTTCATGGAATACTTCGAGGAAATGGCGTTACGATCAACACTACTAAAGCCAAAAATTTGGCTACGATATGTGGATGATACATTCATACTCTGGCCTCACCAGGAAGGAGTTCAAACATTGCTGGACCATGTGAACTCTATCCATCCATATGTACAGTTCACAATTGAAAAGTAACATAATAACAAATTATCCTTCCTAGATGTGCTGATATCTCGCACTGATATTTCGCACTGATCAGGGGTTTAGTTCATCTGTATATCGAAAGCAAACTTTCACTGGACAGTATCTGAATTTCTGACTCCCACCATCCATGTAATGTAAATAAAGGTATTGTCCGCTGCCTACAAAATCGAACAAAGGCAATATGTAGTAATAGAAATACATATCAAGAGGAGATGGACAGCATGAGAGAAACTCTCCAATGAAACAACTATCCAGAAGGTATGACATCGGCTCTAAGAAATCTAGACCAAACACCAAAGGACACCACCTGAAAACTCACCACAGTTTGCATACCTGCACATCGTATATGAAGGGCTTGTCTGAAAGAAATCCAAAGAATATGTAATCCATATGACATCAGCAAAGTATTCAGAAGCGACTCAACTCAGTCATCTTAGGCGATACGAAGAATTACGAATTACTGAAGACTTCCCCCAGCCCTGGCTGACGGAACGGGAGCATGCTACCCCCGTGGATTAAATCAAAGGTTCTGTTCGAAATTCTGTCCAGATTCCCAAATGGATTCCATAATTGAAGCCACTCCTTGCCCGTGCTTGATTCTACAGCGCATGCAGTCGTTGGTGATTCAACAAACTGACACGTGACATAGTTACACACTTGGAAGCTTGGCATGTTAGATGTCTCATATTCATCCATGTGCTAGAGGTGTGGCGTCCAGTATCTTACTCCCTGTTCTCTTCAGCTGCTCGTGTTTCGCCCTATTTTTGTAAAAAAAAGGCTGCTGCCTTCAAAAATCGCTTTCCCCCACCTGTACTTATTTACAGCCATCCTTTCCCATCTCCCAAACTAAATACAAAAACACTTAAAATCGTCTTTAGAATAATCTTTGAATTGATTATGCGGTTTATGCTGTAACCGAGTATTCCCAATTAGTTTCCCTTAAACCACCTGCTTAGGCAATCTGTCATCACTTAGATGAACAAGATTAATAGCCCAACAAAGTCTGTGCTTACTTATAGGAGACAATGTTCGGAACAGCAGCTCGCTCCAACACCTCGGTGTCAGATCTAAAGCAAGTGTCGATGGCAATTCAGATGGAAATGCCCTAGCAGGCGAATATGAGCTCTGTAAATGATCAATGTCTTATACGCATATAACAAACTTGATAAAACACAGGCCTCATACACAGAGAGCTTATGTTCCAGCATTATATCACGTGGTGCCCACACCCAGCTTTAACAAATGACCAAAAGACACACCAGCCTGTTCAATACGTCTACTTATCTCAGCATCCAACGACCCGTTCCTCGAAATAACACTACCCAGATACATAAACAGATCCACTACAGACAGTCTGTGGCCTTCAACAAATATAACCGGTGCCTTATACAGCTTGAAAGAGGCCGGACAAACCTAGCGTTTGTCTTGCCCAGGTTTTTTTATGAAACTCATGATTCTATACGCCCATGCAAAATGATTCATGATATCCTGCATATTATTCTGCGAATAAGCAACGAGATCCACGTGGTCTGTATAGAGCAAGTCTCGAACAACAATGGAGAATGTCATTGACGAAGTCTTAAAACGCTGTAAGTTATACAGTCGACCCGATGTGCGAAATCGAAGATATACACATTTGTCACAGTTATTGAAAGCTAATGACAGAGTTACAGCAACATAGACGTAAAACAAAGTAGGTGCAGGTATATCACCTTGTTTAACACCATTGTCAACTGCAACGGGTTCCGAGAGGACACCCTAGCCGTTGACACGTGCTTTCAGATTGTCGTGCAGCTAACCAAGGGGTCTAACAAAGTTAGGATGACATACCAACATATCCAATACCTTCCACAGCGCATCCCAATTAACTGTATGGAACGTTTTCTTGATATCAACAAATACCTGATATAGGTCTAGACGATGTTAAATACACTTTTCCTGTAAATACATTCTCAGTCGTACCCCTAGTAACTTCTAAAACCACACTCACTCTCAGGAAGCACAAAAAAAACAGATGTAGGCATTAAGGCGATTCAACAAGATTCTGGTAAATACCTTTCCTGTCCATTCAAAAGAAAGATGCCTCGATAGTTGTCGCACTCATCTTTCCTCTCTTTGCCCTTTGTAGAAAGAGACCATAATGTAGTGTCAAAATCTTTACGAAAATCAAGATTTATGATAGCTTATGTCAAGAATCCTTATTTTAATGTTGATCAAAGTCAATTATATGTTATTGATTCTTTAACATGTCTAAAACTTAAAGCTTAAGCTTTAATGAACTTAAGAAGAAATTCCAAATTCAGGAAAACTTTCTTAATTGGTGTCTAATGATATTGGATCATATTTAATGCTATGCTAAAACATTTGAATTTTCACATGTGCGGCTGCGCCAATATTATGCCTTTTTAAACCCCTTTAAAATACTCACTAGAAACTGAAATTTGGAGAATATTTATTATTTAATGTCTAACACGTATTGTTAAAATTTCACAAAAAATCGGAGGTATCTGAATATTCATAAAACTAATTTAAACTCAATACAGCACATATTACGACTCATTACGCCTAACTGTATTCCAAAATGTATTATGATCTATTAAATAGAAGTGAATCATGTACATACAAATATGTAAACACATACGCATACCTAACTTTATGTAGATAAGTATATCTATTGATATAAAGTCAGTTATGAGTATACGTTTCTATATTTGTGTGTAGATGATTCAATCCTAAACCAACAGCTCATTGTGATATTTCGGAACACAACTGCATATGCATCACAGCGGGCGTCATAGGCTATATATGTGTTGTATAATGGTTTGACAATAATATTTTATCTTCAAACTTATCTAAATACTTGAAAGGAAAGGAGTTAAAAATATCACAAGGCAGTGTATTCAACTTTTGCAAGCACATTCTTAAATGAGAAAGCCGTGTTCAAAGTGGGTGGCACGTTTTCTCACATTCGATAAAAAAACAACGTATCGATAATTCATATCGTAGTTTGCAATGGTTACAACGCAATCAAAATAAGTTTCTCGTCAATTAAGGAAATATAGATCAACTACTTGACTCTGGAGTCAAATCAGCCATCAGATGAGTGAAAAACAGCAGGTAAAAGGCATCCAAATTGACAAAGGTGATATTTTGGTCTCTGTATTTTGGGATACACAATGGATTCTGTTCATTGATTAACTTTAGAAAGGATGAAACATGAATAGCAAATGTTATGTAGCATTGTTGCTGTGTTTGAAGAAGTACATTGCAAAAATTATGCCACAACTGAAGAGGAAGGAATTACCCGTGACTACTGGCTGATTACAGAACTTAAATAAATACTCCAGAGATTTGGCTCAAATAAAGCAGTGATCTCCTAAACTAATGCGTATTTTGAGGCTAAACACAAATCGGTCTACATAAAAAAAAGTATCGAATTGTAAGAGAAGCGTTGAAATCTCTGTATCACGATAGATAAAGACAATTTTTTCACGAATAAAGTTGAATTTTGTCCTAAAATGTGTGGTTAGGAGCGAAACTTATTTACTGATGTGTTATATATAAATATCTAATCGATAATAAATGAATCACTTTGTCTTAACGTTTTAATGCCGTTTCACGGTTTTCATAGATGATCTGAATTGTGTAATTTAGTATAACACAAGATGAAACCAGAAGATTGTATATATATATATATATATATATATATATATATATATATATATATATATATATATATATATATATATAGTCTCGGAAGCTTTTCAACCATTAAAGCTATATTAAAAAAAAAACTTTATTTTTAAGTCCTTCGATGGAAAATTACATTTCTTGTAAGTAAATTTACTTTTTAAAGTCACTATATTAGTTTGTTTCCAAGAATGTACGCTAGTCTTAACATTATTTAAGGGATCATCAGTTGTTTACCATGAAAATACTGTTTCGGGAATTTAAAAACTAAACAGTATTTTATCTCATGGCTTCCCAGCAGAGTTAATCAGACCCCACTTCCCTTAAAAGGCAAGGATAAAAACATTCCGTATATTAGATCAAAGTTTTGTTCCAGATTAATGTTTTGCTAACGTAGTTTGTTATTAAAAATGTCCTCTTACCTGTGTTGTTTGTCTATGTCTAAGAAAATGGATGCGTTATTTACAAAGATTTTCTGTATTTTATAGTGTTCAGACGAATCTATTACACTACTTCTTAGGTGATTTATAGTTTTATGTATTTGTATTATATTATCATATTTAGTTTCATCTTTTTAATTAAAAATTAAAAATATATACGTTTATACATATTCTACATCATTTATAAGATAGTTTTGGATTTGCTCTATCAATTTGATATGACTTAACGACGTCAGGATGGCGAGTAATTGCCTTATTTAATTGTGTAAATATTTCATTTTTATCGCCACTTTGTTTTATCATTCCTATTATTAAGGCAGAAATTGGGGGTATAAAATCTACTAATTTTAAAGTAACACTAGCAATTCTCAGAAATTTGGACATAAGGCTCCCGTAAAAAATATACACAGGGCAGGTACTATTTTTATGTGGCATACGGACGATATGAAAAGGGAAAGACTTTCTTTTATCAAACATTTTATAGATAAATATTTTTATTTATATATATATATATATATATATATATATATATGTATGTATGTATGTGTAGGTAAAATATCAATTTAATATATAAATTTAATATCATTCATTTAAAATTAATACTGGTATATATATATATATATATATATATATATATATATATATATATATATGTATATATATTTACACGGTACTATCGCTAACTAACGAATAGACCATTATGAATGTTTAAATATAGATTTTTTTTTAAATACAGTGAGTAACATGGGCACACTATTATTTTGTAAATGTTAATATTTAGGGGAAGCATATATATATATATATATATATATATATATATATATAAATATTTTAAATTTATTTTACTTTTTATTTCTATGAACCGATAATTTTTAATTTTAAAATATGTATTCTCGGAAACCCGTGAAATAACATGTGAACCTTATTTTTTTGCAAACTTAGAGGTAGCGCCCACCCAAACCTACACCCGCCCTCTAAAAAACGTGTAATCTCCTAAGCTAATAAACAGATTATTATCAATTTTGGAATATATATTCTATAAAATACGGTAAGTAACATGTGAACATTTGTATGTTTGTTAATGCCAATATTTTGGGAGTGCTGATATATGATGTTATGTTTCAATTTTGAAGTTTTTTTTTGTATGAACAGATACATACATATATAAGTTGATTTATTTTATTGAGTTTTATGAACGGATCAGTATGAATTTTGGAATATATATTCTCAGCAACCCGGTGAGTTACATGGATACATTATTTTGTTGTTGTCAACTTTACCATTTATGTGGTGCGCCCACTCTTACTCCCACCCGCACCCCAGAAAATGTTTTTAAATGAGTTACATACAGAAAAAGGAAAGAAAAAAATTGCTCTACATAAAATTCTAAGTAATACATTAAGCAATACATTTCTAAAATGACAAAAGTAAAATGGAACCCACTATTTTTGGTTCGGTCTACATGAGAGAAAAATAAACACTTGGAGTAAACGCAAACTGGTGTACATATTTTCATCACCGCCATACGAATGGCAAAACATGGAAGGGAAGGTCACCCTTTATCATGGTATCATGATAATTTATCCTATTTCAGGAATATATGTACTCTTCCAGACATTATGCATAGAGGATATTAGGCCGAAATCTCAAATCAGTCTCTCCGCAGGTTTAGTTGCTAATAGACTTTGGACTGCTAAATACCAGTCGACGATCCGTTCACGACAATCAGTCTGGCGGTAACTGGGCCATTTGGATGGCCTTTTTATCTGTCGAGCTGAGGTATTAGGTCCACCCTCACAGGCCTTGCCTCACCTCTTTGTGGAGGAGTTAGTTTATTGCTAACTGCTTGAGGCACCCCGACCTGGGAATGTTGACGAGGCTGCGCAGTCAATTTTTAATAAGCCAGAATTCTCCCTTTTGAGGGGCGCTGGTTTGATTCTCCCCACGTACGAGTCTAATGTAAATATACAATTGTGTTGTCTTATTTATTATCGGCCCTACAAGGTCAGAACACTGGTGACGAGGAACCTGGACTTATTCGGACCAACATAACCCGGACTTATGTCGCACACAACCATTGGCAACGAGAACTCGGACTTATTTTAACACAAAATAACCATGACTTATGTTGCACACAACGCTGGCAAGGAAAACTAGAACTTATGGTGGATACAACATAACCATTACTACAACTGGAATATTAGATTTACGAAAAAAGATTTAAGTGGTGTGCTCGGAAAAATTGTTAATAACAACAATACAGCGAGAATTAAAACCTTACTGAATGTTAGAATACAAAATATGCCAGACGCTCTTAATGATAATGTATAACGGGACGGGCGCACACGCGTTCATTTTTTTCTTTAATGACAGAGGATTTCTTTCACTAATCGGTAGAGAGATTTAACGTGAACTAACTTGCTCGTTAATAAATATAACAAGCCGCGCATGCGTGGTCCCCCTCTGTATGTGACTCGATGTGGCGAGTGTAAAATGCAATAAATTTGCGCAATTTGGGGCATTTTTGACCCCCCTTTGGCCCCCTGGGGGTGCGAACCAGAATTTTTCTGATGTCAAAGATGCTCATTTTATATCTAGAACAATTGCCTCTACATTTTGGCCAACTTTCAGAAAAATTGAATGGATGGATCAAACGTATTGGGAGAAAAAGGTCATTTTTTGCCATTTTGGGGGCTTTTGACCCACTGGGGGCGCGAACCAGATTTTCTCCAAGGTCAGCGATACTTATTTTCTATTAGGAACAATTGCCTCAATATTGTGGCCAAGTTTCAGAGAAATTGAATGGATGAATGAAAAGTTATAGAGC
Organism: Sepiola atlantica; assembly: GCA_963556195.1. Classification (NCBI taxonomy): domain Eukaryota; kingdom Metazoa; phylum Mollusca; class Cephalopoda; order Sepiida; family Sepiolidae; genus Sepiola; species Sepiola atlantica. The sequence goes on from OY744528.1 coordinate 63,236,081, forward strand.
AAAAAATGTCATTTTTTGCCATTTTGGGGCCTTTTGACCCCCTGAGGGGCTAACCAGATTTTTTTTTCAAAGATCGGAGAATGTCACTTTCTAACCTGACAAAAGTTACAACTTCATGCAAAATTTCAGAGAAATTCAATGGATGGTTGCGGAGAAAAATCCGGACGGACGGACGGACGGATGGACGGACGGAAATGCCTCTAAACATAGGTCTCCCGATTTTATAAATCGGGGGACCAAATAACGCTACACACAGTTGAAAATTCCAGTTTTCTCAACGGTTACAATTTTTTAATTTTCTGCATTTCGTATGTTTTTTGACTAAGAGCGAAGGTCTGCTCGAAATATCGAAATAAAATATAATAATTACAATAACAACAACATCGTTTTTATACTTCTCTAAAGGCATACGTGGAATAACAAGAAAATTTACACAGTATATATATAACAATATTTATTAATAAATATTAAATTATCATTACCCACATACGCCGGCGTTTTAAGCTTATTACTCTCATAAGTGTATGAAGTGATAATTGCAGACGGTCGCAGTGCGCGGACCTCGTCCACAGAATCAACCTAGACTTTTCAAGCTATCGCTCTACCCCGCGGTCATGAGGAACTACAACGTGATTAAGGGGAAAATAAGTTATATTTGTTTTTTAGGGAAGCAGGCGGCAGGCAGAATAACGTTTTATTTTATGTATATACACGTATAATATTATAAGGTAATATAATATATTGTGTATAGATTTTCAATATTTACTTAACAGAGTGCTCAATACGAAGAATTAGTAATATAAAGATATATCTATGGCAAGCCAAAAAGCTACACAGAGGCGTCCATATTTCATTAACGCAGACATTATAAATGCATTTAGCGTATTATTTCCTGCGGGAATGAAACGCCTCCGTATAGATTACTTGCCATAGAAATATTTTCATACTATGAATACATATATTAGCAAATGTATGCTCTCTTCGGTCGCATATTTTTGCGAGCCTCAGATGATAGTACCATGGTGAACAGGCATATAATACATTACCCCGTAAAGGAAAACAAAAAGACTCAGAGGAATCCCCCACCCCAAAAAGGAGGTGCTAATGCCTGGAAGGATGGTATAATGAAAACCGAATAGATACCGCATTACCTACCCTCATTAAAAGGTAATACAATAATAGATTAAATCAGTTTTTTTTTCATTCATTTAAAAATGCATAGTAATAACAACATTATTTTTTATAGTTCCTTGGCTATTTGGCTAAGATCAAAATGAATACATTTGTTTTCATTACTTTAGATTAAGTGTATCATCTGTTCTCAGCATCTATTGCGTATACATTAGAGAATCTGCGAATGAAAATTACAAATGTATATTACAAACTATTAATTAAAAATATATTAATATTTTCTGCGTAATAAGCATATAACGATATTATCATTTCGCACTTGTTTTAGAGATTTGAAACACCTACTATTTAATAAAAAGGTCTTCCTCGAAATATATTATAGAACACAGTCACACACATTATATCATAGTGTTGAAGTCTTGCCTAATCAAGTATGATTTGCTATATAAAAAACAAAAAAATTATAACCACATCTATATTTAAAAGATCACTTGTTTTTGTCTTTCTTCTCACCACCAACATATTTCCATTTCTTGCATTGTGATAGCCTTCAAATACTCCTCTATATACGTATTACACACAATGCTTCAAGCAACATACCTCTCCTTATTATTTATTATTCTTATATTAGTTTATATATTAATAACGTAAGTGTATACAGATCAAAATTTGGGGACATATGTTCAAAAGAGCAGTTCTCTCGCCTTGAGTCCTTCATCTGGTGTGACATTTGAAGAATGCGAAGCGAGAAACTGTCAGTCACTCTGTACTCGTGACTCTAATTTAAGATCTCTCCTTTCATCCTCGAGATATAATAGATAAGCTAATAAAGGTGGCCGTGCTAGGAGTAAAAGAAGGAGTGCGCAATCTGAACGGCAATTCATCTTAAACGGCATTATTTGAATCCATTAGCAAATGGAAGGTTCAGTTTAAC